>JAYKKI010000010.1:26710000-27180000 GCA_039881145.1 Druceiella hillmani
AGCTGAAAATATAGAAACAATTGGTCAAGGAGCTGATAGTATTATCTATAAAAATGACCAAGTATGACAAATAAGATCAGTAACGGTACAAATGAAAATTATGAAGTGGTTTAGTCAAGATATATAATCATTATGTTTTATAAAGTCTTTTTGTGAGGGTCTTATTTTGTAAAGTTAGCGTAAATAGCGTACCACCCTATAATTGGAGAAATAGATTTTTGATTAAGTTTGAAATAATAAGGGGAAACTTGATTATAATATCATTTAATTACATAATTATTGATTGATCACAATAAAGATAATTAAGCATTCAATTATGTTAAAAAAAATATATGTAGGGAAATTACCTCCATCCTCCAAGGCGTTTGGCCTTACCTCCATCCAAACGGCCCTCCATCCAAATAAATTGAATGCCATAAATGTTTACAAGACAATACCACTTCAAGTACACGCAAATATAGCCAGCTTCGTAAAGGCTGATTGTTTCATTTAAGTAAAACCTCAAAATTTAGAGACATTGTCACAACAAACATGTATTTCGGAAGACAATGAACTTTAAAGAACAGGAAGTGCTTTGTGTATATATACAGTTTTACAACTTGGATGTGCCAACTTGGATGTGCCAAATGCCAGACTAACATATCGTATTTATTATTGGAACTTAAAGGAGAGTGAGCGTTTGTGTCTATCCATGGCCATTAGTAATTTCAGTGTTACGTGAAAAGGCCATTACTAAAGGTATGATATAAAAAATAAATAAAATGAATAGTATGAATGGTAAACTAATGAAATAAATGGTATTAAAAAAATATGTAACTTCGTACAAAAAACATACAATGATGAAACAATATAATTATATTATAATTGTACGAAATGTATTATTTTAGAAAATTAAGTCACTGTAACACGATTTTTAATATCATCCGTGCAACTAAATGTGAAAATTTACTGTACTGTGCTCTAAATGTGGAAATGCAATCGACCAGTGGTAAATAGAAGAAGATTCGAAATAACGCGAACACTGAAGAAAACAGCTCAATTGCTCAGTATGGTACTGAAGCTAGAGCTGCAAGTAATTTTATTTTCTCTCATATAACTTAAATGCTAACGTAAAAAAAATACGTATCGACTATGTATATTGTATTCTACGTAGCATAAAACACATCGTTGGCCGTGTTAGATGCTTTGTGGCAACCAAGCGAGCCACCTACTCTTTCTCGAGAGCGTACCGTTTAAAATTACGCAGTGAAATAATTTTTCGAGAAGTGATTTTACTACTTTTACAAGAAATGCAAAACTTGGTACTTTTTTTACTAGCACTTTGCTTTTCCATCGTGTTAATTACCTCATAACTTCGGAAATAAAATCTCTTCTATATTCGAGGACAGGATATAAAATGGCCAGCATTGAACCACGTATATAATTTGCAAACAATGCATTTTCAATGAATTTTAGTATTGATTTGGTTCATTACATGCATTATTCTTAGATATAGAATTTTTTATTCCATTTAATATTTTATAATAATGACTTGTTAATGAAAAGTAAATGTTTCTTTTTTTATATATTAACTTGGAAAGCATTTAAACATGCTGGCAGTGAACTCAACTATGTAGCACATAGCTTAGTCCAAATCCTGCACTAAAATTTGTACTGCGGTTTAGAGAATACAAAATATAGAACTAAATACACTACTACCAGCAGCAGAATTAAGTGCAGTTACAAATCATTAATTGTTAGTTATCCTCATCGTTTTCGAATGTTAGTCATTAGTCATGGTCATTATTGTAATACGTGGGCTATTTTTTAAATATATATTTCATTTGTAATATTGTCGTTTTCCTTTTGCTATGCCTTTTCAGTACTACGGCTTTAGAATTTTCGTACTCAATATACGATACAGAATTATCGTAAAAGTTTTAACTGATATTATTATACAATTTTTAGTTGCATTTAATATCTCACTCAAAACTTATTGGTGTGTGAAAAATATAATAATGACGCAATGTTTATATTTGTCAATCAAATTTGTTTAAAATTGGAGGTGATCTATCCATAAATGTTATTTACTCTTAATTTAAGATAACAAATTCACTCTTACCTCATCAATTAGCCCATCAGCCGTGTTGCAAATGTAAATCAAATTTGTAGCCGCTAAAGCGGTCACGGAAAGGAAGTTTAGGAACAGGTAAACTGAAATTTGATGCGGCCCATATAAATTTTCGTTTAAGAAGAACAAATATAATACATATGACATGAAAAAGTTATGAAAATATACAATGACGAAGTTAAGAACTGTATTCAGTAATATTCCAGTTGAATATACAGAATTCATTTTCTTTATTATTGTGACCAATTCCAGATAATATTTCCTATGCATGTTCAATATTTTTATGACATTTTCTGAACTAATGTTTTCTCTAATTGTGTTGCGAAAATTCTTTAGTTTCCTTTTTAATAAAATAATATTAGAATTCAGCAATCTCATCCTAAACCAAATGATTTCAATTACGCACCCCATCTTAATGAATTCCAAAAAGTACACTACGGATGCTATGTAGAAAATTATAACTTCAATTGTGCTGAACTTCAAGTGTGCTATTGCAACTAAATTTGTAATAAGAGCACTCAACCATATCATGACGAAAACTTTTGTCCTCTGGACAGACCGTACGCCAGTTGTCCACCATCTGCATTTTGAATCTAACTTTGAAATATCGACTAAAATTGAGTTGAATTTTCTGCTTTGTACTATTGATATAATCCAATTTATGCATGGTTGGAAACAATTTATGCCAACGATGACAAAGATATGAACTGAGGCATCAAAGGTGTTGACATATTCATTGTAGAACAAAGCGTGTGCGACTGCTTTAATAAAAGCAAATGATGACCCCGTTATGACGAAAAAGTTGAAAAATAAACAAATTACATTAAAGTCGAAATTCCTAAAGCTGATTTTATGTAGGTTTTTTAAGCTATTTAGAGAGACGTTGTAATAAAATCCAAAAATTTTTAAAATAGTGTAATAAGGTTTTAGCTCACTGAGTACAGCTTTTGTATTAATTGAAGTTTTCATTTTAAAACTATGTTTTATCGATTTAATATGATTCCACTTGTTACATATGTATCTATGTGGAATACAACTACATGTCGGTGCTACTAAATAGAATAACTATTTTTTAAGAATGTTTTGAGTAAAATATGTTACATACACTTATGATATTATTGACATTTATGTTCCATTGAATAAATGGAAATTTAAATGGAGTATAAGAATTGTGTTTTTTGTTAGCCATTGCATTGAAAATGATTTATTGAATGAAGGACTTTGTTCGGGCTTTATAATTTCGATGACAATCAAGGTAACGAAATCAATAATTCCGTACCTCCCACGTGATGATTAATTTGTGCTAACGTAACAGTAACAACCCTACGCTGTTTTTTGATTGGGAGATACATATATAGATTGTTTTATACTCCATTCAATTTTGAAAGGGAATCTTTGTAAACAACTGAATTGGGCAGATAAAATATGGTTGCCATAAATATATATCCGATCAGCTAACGACTACTTATAAATTTCATAGTATTATACCGAGAGTATCATTAAACTACATACATAAACAAAACATTAACTACGGAAAAGAAACCATAAATAAATACAAGTATTATACTATTACTTTACTGATACGAGTTGTCAAATTTCTATGATAAAAATGGACATCCTTCCGTTTTTATATCGAGATTAGCAGACGTTTTAAATATTTCGTTAAAATATTTGAAATTTCTACGCTGAAAAGATTAGAATAGCTATATATGCCATTCATTAATTTTATAATGCCTTAGATTAAGATAGCTACAATATATCAGCTTACATTTCTATATTTCTAGATTTAATTGCATCATATATAAATATACTTATATCGTATTTGGAGTATAGATAATTAAACAAACATTATGACGTATTATTTTCAAATAAGTGTTCCATATTTTGAAGTTAATATTATATGTTTTATACGCACTTTAGGACAGTGTCTTTTTATAACAGCAAAGTTTTTATTCTTATTTCGATGTATATTTTTGATTATTTTTAACGTTAGAGATATTCATTTTAAAAACATTAGAAAAAACTGTAATATTAATATGCGGTATTATTTACAAGTGATTCGCATTATATATACCCACAGTGCGGTGGTTTGACTCTAATGCCTCTCCAAGATGCTGAGGGTTCGATTCCTTGCCAAGCGTTTTAACATTTAGAAATTATTTATCTAATTATAAATTATTTATTATACATTTTAGTTGTTATAGTTTGGCCGAGTTTAGTCTCAGAAAAATGCACACATGAGGAAAATTTCTTTCATAGGAGGAGTTACATACACTGAATACCCCAAATGCACGTACATAGTTTTTAATGCCTGGACCACCGCAATAAGGCTTCACAGATCATCAACACTTCACTTTGAAAGTGACATAAGAAAAGATATCCTCCATGACCACTCTTCTGTGGACATCACTGTTTCCTATTACTAAATACCGCCAGCTAATACTAAAATCAACCTAAACTTAATAGAACCATACTCAAAGGAACAACCAAATCAATTTTATTACAGAAAGGAGATGACACAATTCGTTTACTCACCAAAGAAAACCTTATAATAGTCTATACAGATGGTTCCTCTGTTAATATCTTTAACAGAGGAGGTGCAGGCATCTTTCCCATTCATCCCTCCGGCAATAATGTTAAACTCAAAACTTCCACTGACTAAATTGCTTCCAATTTTACTAGTAAACTAATTGCAATTAAAAAAGCCCTCAAAAAAACCTCTAACAGCAATCCAACGACTCAACAGAAGATCTAGTCATTTTCTCTGACTCAAAATCGGCACTCGAAGTCATAGGCAACAGCGAAAAAAACTTAACACAAGAAATCAATATCCTTTTTCGTTCAATAAATAAACCTTGTATACTCCAGTGGATTACAGCTCATGTCGCTCATGTCTAGTACTGTTACTTCTGCAGATGCAAACGCTGTTGCCAAGCCTAAAATCCTTAACCAGCGGTTTGGTAACGCAACAATTCTAGATCTTGACTCTCCCAAGAAATCTGTCATCTGTCATAGCAAGATTCCGTACAGAATATTTTAAAGGCATAAAAATATCCTCAGAGAAAAGCTCAAGATATTATACCACCTGCAGGTACTGTCCCCAAACCCCACTAATACCGAACTACAACTTTAGCTGCAAAGCCATTATGACTTCTTTTTTCCAACTTGGTTCATCAACACAGCCATCAAGCTCCGAATTTTGGGAATTTTGTCATCAAGACTTTTGGGGATATTTAATACAGACCCATAGAGAAGACAACAACAACGACAACCCCGAATGCTGAAAGTGCCGGGAACCGAAAGGCAACCGTGTTGTAGGCACTAAACGTAATGCATTAGCTGTGATTCGTGATGACACATTTTAATTGTCTTGCATTATGAAGAAAATGGATCAGAAGCAGAGAATAACATAATACTAGAAATATTATTCTGAAAAAAACATATATCTACGTTTATAATTTGGTACAAGTAGTTTATATAGTAATGTATATATGTCAATGGCTGCGGAAAATGTAATGTTTACCTCAACATAAAATCTTCGATAAATGATTAAATATTTATTTCAAACTAATTAATTAGTAAACCTAAATTAATTTTTATACCACTTTAATAACCTAAAAAACATTTGAATCGATATTAGGAAGAGAAGAAGTGCAATGCCCATTTTTAGGGTCAATAATCCTTGGGAATCCTTGGGAAAAATATTATTTTAAAACCTTATTTTCTTCCGACTTTCATAAAATCATTAGTTTATTAGGTAAAGATGCCGATTTGTGCTTATGAGTTTTGCGGGACGATAAACTTTTGTTTTCCATTCGGATATGTATGTCTGGTAAAATAAAATTATGATTAGTTTTTTTTAGGACAACCGATGCGGGTCCGTATGATTATCGGTTTGTCTGCCTGTTGCACAAACGCGTAATATAATCATTGTGTTGAAGTGACCATATATAAATGTACGGAAGACTAATAAATCTGATTTAATCGAGTGCACAGCTAGTATAATTATTAGCGACATTCATTACTTATATATTCACAAGGGTCACTCTACTTACGTCCAAAGGCATATAGATTCAGGAAACGAATTATATTGTTTGTTAATTTTATGCCGACTTAACGTTTACCACGTATACAAAGTTTGCTTGCCATTGTAAAATTATTTTGTATTATATTAAGTTTATTATATTTATTATGTGTTTTATACTGTGAAGTTCGTTATGTTGTAGGTGTATAATTATGAAGTAAGAACGTAATTAAAATGGCGAATGTTGTCCTAACCATAGTATACGGCAGTTCGAGTATACATTTACCAAGGTTGATAAATACACAACAATATTGATTTGGGCCCAAAAGAAATGATATGTGACAAAAGAAAGAACTACTTTTAAATTAAACGATATCAAAAGATTTCTACTGAAGCAATGTCATTTAATAAGTCCCGCTGCATGGCAGAATGAACATTATTAATATTGACAAGCGATGTAATAGATAAATTTGTAATGAATATGTTCTGCGAATATGTTATGTAATACGTATAATATGTTCTGTTATAGTATTTCTCAGTGACATCAGTGTGATAAAGGCAAAAATGTTGGAATGTGAGCGTCGGCCCCTCCCCGCCGGCGCTCGCATCCCAACATCTAGGTGCAGGTTCATTGCATCCCAACATTTAGGTGCAGGTTCTTTGCATGATATAAGCAGTGTGTTTTTCCTATGAAATATTATTGTGTTTCATGTATTGTTATACATTCGTTCGTTTTTAAAAATATATTTTATTGATTACTCAAAAATTAAGTATTTGTCATGACTTTGTAATAATTTGATTTTCTGTATAACTAACATTTATGAAAACTACTATTTCTATCAAAATTAGTTGGTATTATTCTAATCTATATTGTTTACGTAACAGTAATATTTATACATTTTTCGAAACACTTATTTATACATTTTTCGAAACACTTATCTGAATTTCCCTTCAATAAAAATATAACCCTTTATTACCTAACTTCCTTGTGTGTATAGTGAAAATGTGCACACTAATAAAAAAATATATTTTTTAATCTCAAATACCAAAAAATCCATGTTAAATTAGTAAACTTAATGTAAGAAAAAGGCTTACAATACCTAAACAAAGATTCTCTTTTGAAATAGAGTAGAGTATAAGATGTTGTTCGACTGCGGCTTCTGTCAAGGGTAATGAACAAAGAGGTAACGTTTTGTTTTTATAAAATAAGCTTCCAAATTGTTTAAACTTTTCCTAAAATTTATTTAAACTTTTGACTATTTTTGCGCCAATTAGCGTGAGGATATATTTGATGCTGTCTTAGAATAGTTGATTTTCATTTTGATTTTCTATTATAATCGGTGTCATAAATCATTTGATCAGTGGCAGGATAATCATAAATACTGGATGTTTCTTCGCAAATATCGAATTTCAATCTACAAGGCATATTTCACCTGTATAACAAAAGATCAGTTTCTAATTTGTGTGTTCCAAAATCCTACATGTAAGCTGTAGTATTGATGTTTTACGTGAAAATATTTATGAGCATCTTTTTATTTTTACTATTTATTCGACATTAAGTTTTTACATTAAACTAAAGGAAATTTGTATACATATATATAATTAAAAGTGTATTATTGGTCTTTAAATAACATTTTTCATGCTTAGTTTTTAAGTTCAAGATAAACTTCTTAATTAACAAAATTAGAAGGACACATTATTCATGTAAATTCTATATAATCACGTAATCAAGATCGGTTTCTCTTTAGAGGAGTTAAAAGTATAAAACAATTTTACATAAAACAATCAGTAAATAAATAAATATTCAAACATAATATTTGAATACTTCTTTCATTGAAAGTGAAAAAGTGTGGCCATTATGTATAGAAATGGTAGCTTGTGTAAATCTTAGCAACTTACTTATACCAGAAATCGAAAATTAAACAAATTATGACAAATCATGGTGCATCATGGCACACTTTTTATGTACAATAAGATAAGGTTCTAATAGAATGAAAATAAAATAATATAGCATTTACCCTTATCTTTATGATGTGTAGCAAATAATAAGGAAAATGTCAGAAATGGGAGTGCAAGATAGTATCATGTACTTAAAAAATTCACAAATAATTGTAAAAGTATGACACTCACCTCATTTTTCATATTTATGCCCTAATTATGCTCGATTAGCATAAGTTTTTAATTTCATTAAGAATTCGTTATTGGTCTAATGACTTGTTCAGGTAGCTAATAGAATTACTGTGCAGCGGTCTTATTTAAGACAAAATGTCTTAATTTTATCTGTCATAGAGCTCGATTCTAATCGTTAGGTTGCTAAATTCAATACTCCTAATATACTCATAATACTACATTCTCATATCATGCTTCAAAAGCCATATATTTCGGGTTATTAGCTCAAAACACATTTTTTGTAATGACCTCATTACAAAAAATGTGTTTATATGCTATTAATTTTTGTAATAAATTATCTTTGAGCATATATCGAAAATATCTAATCCTTACTAATCCTTGATTAACTTTTGTTAATAATCTTCTGACCAAATTTAAAATAAAAAATGTTATGGCAAAGGATCCTTTGAATTTATTACAAGTATATTACTTAACCCGCAGAGACCACGTCTCAGTAAATTATAGGATCGCCTGTGCGCGGACTACTATTCTGCGTTTCTTGGAAACACCTTAATATAATTTTTTCAAGCGTTTATTGCAATAAATGAAACTGTTATATGAATGGTATATATTTATTTAGTAATACATAAGTATTAAAAAATTCTTCTTTTGGAATTAATTTTTATTACTTTTGAAAAATGATGAATTTTTTAATTTTTTAATTTTTAGTCCTATTTAATAGTTTTTAATTAATTACGTTGGAAATCACAATACTAATTTTTGATTTCACATAATTCTTATTCAATAACAATTTTGAAAAAATATTCTTAACAGTAAAAATGTGCAATATATTCCATGCAAATAAATGTTTTGCATTCGATATTACTGTAAAGTTACCTGATGGGTTAATTTTTCTTCCGAACTTACATCTTCCATAAGTCAGCTGATTTTCTTCATTAAAAAATTAATGTTGGAGTTGGAATGTTCCAAAATTCTTTTAAGCAAAGGCATGCTGTTTTTGGTACGTTTAGTCGAAATACACGAAGTTAATCATTTAGTAATTTTTTTGTCTACCAGTCGAAAAAAAACTTTCCAAGTTTTATTCCAGTACTATCTTCGAAAATTTGAAAAGAACTCATACTCAAAATATTCGAAATTGAAAAAAATACTAAAGTCCATCGTCTCATAATTGGTGCTACATTTCACTTCGTCCCCAGTATCGATTCCATACTTTGCTGAATTATAAAATATGACTATCTGAGTGTTACTTTTGTCACTTTCCCTATCTATTTTGTCAAAATCACATACATTCTACAATAGCAAAATATTTATTCACACCTTCAGCTTCTACGATACTATTTTCATGTTTCTCCGGAAAGAATAAAATTTCGATTCAACTGATCTTTCTTTTATATCCTTTATAATTGGAACCAATCGTCTTGTATTTTTATTCGGTGTGTCCACAATAGTTAGTGTATAATTTTTTAGTTGTAATTGTAATTGCCAATTAAATCAGGGTAAACTGGTTATTGCAGATAGTATTATGACCACTTTGTTTCACAGAACTAGTTATTTTCTTTACTTAAGGTTGCTTTCCGTGATATAACTTTAGGTGATTTTACCTCCAGGTTGCTTTTCATGATATACCTCATTTTCTTGGTGTATACGATTTCATCATCCGTTATTGCAAAAAAATATACTCGTTTTTATGTAGTATACTGGCAATAACTACATCGGCTTCGAAACGCATTTAATATCTCGTCAATTGTCATATCTTCCGAAAGCGAATAATATTTCTTACAGGTGTCATTGAAAACGTCCAATAAAAAACATACGGTAGCTAACTTATATTTTTTTCTGCTCCTATTTTATGTTTGCATCATTAAATATTTTAGTCGTTAATAGAAAATAAAAACTTGTACTTAACTCTATAAGACGAATGTACTCTACTCCAGCGCCAACATTTTGCAAAGCAACTCGTGAAGTAACATGCGAATATTTTATAGACACCCAAAAAATTATATTTACAAACATACCTTCGTTTCAATCAATTCTATTTCACTTGCATTCTTAGAGCGAGATTATTTTAATGGAAAAGATGGCACGAAAACTTTTCCTTTTAGATAAATTTTGTCATAAATATTAGCTTATTTTCCTTGCATCTATGTAACTTCCTGTATTCCATTTACTCTAAGTATATATCTGGAAATATTAGGAACACGCGGGCAACGGGCCTCCTCGTCAGAGGCGTTTTCGCGCCTTCCTCGTCAGAGCTAGGGAAGGATCAATAGATTCAGAAGAGCAAGATAGTTACAGTGTTGGGGCCCCGGTGAAATGTAATGGTAAAATATTATATCCGTTTACCAAAATTTTCAACTCTCACTCCGTAACACAACTTCATTCGTATTGATATTTGCTTTTTTAACATATCATCCAAAAACGTCTTTGTATTAGAAAAAAAAATTATTTCCATGGTACAATTTAGTATACTATGTTTATTGATATTAATAAAAATAAAAATCAATATTTTACAAACATACGTAAGTTCCTCTGATAATGTCTCGTAGCCAAATATATTACATCTAGTTTGTGTTGCATAAAATGAATACGAGTAATGCACCATCAAATTAAATAATTTAATAATTTGAATATGCACTTTGTCTAGAAAAATCCTTTTTGTGAAATTATTTTAGTAATTAGATACCTAAACTGTTTATTATTGAATGGCTGTATTGCGGTATCGATCAAAATTAAATATACTAATATTGCTTACATACATATATAAAACCCTGCGCACTGATACAGAGAAAAAAAGCTTCAATCCTTTTTACATCATATAAATAAGAATCAATTGCTAAACTATTATATCATTTGTTGAAATTATCTCGATTTAATAAACAGGAAAACGTGGCAATTATATTATTCCATTATGTACTGCACGTTCGAATGCTAATTTCTGCGAAATGTGTGGATAAATTGAATAATGAATGGGAGAAGAAAAACAATAACTTTCTAGAACCCGCTTCAATAATGGCTTTGCATTTGTATAAGTTTATTCATAATATGAATATGGCCAATTTATTTAAAGATAACAACTAAAATAAACAAACAATACATTTATTTAACTAAGCTGCTTGTTTGTCATTGACATCTCATATCTTACTATAATTTAGTCGTTAAAGTCCTGAAAGTAAAGATGTCGGTTTACTCGAAATAATTTTATGTAAAATTAACCAGCAAACCATAGTTTCTGGATTTTTCCAAGATTTTTACCTGGACTTCTTTGGAAATGGGAGGATGGAGCACATTTGAAACGTTTTTGGCGCTTAATGTTTTGTAAACAGAGCTAATAAATGAAAAAAAAGTTTAACTTTTACAAACTTTATTTTAGAATACCTTTCTAATGTTACGCCATACTACGAGGTATCTTTTCAGGAGTTTTCAACATAATTTTAGTAAATGGTACCTTAAAAAATAAAAAAAGCTACACTGTAATCGAGATTTTTATCTGAAGCTGAAGAAAATTTTATCCGCGTAGGTCTCATATTGTTCAAACTAATATAGTGTGACAGATAGGCAGACATATTCACAGACATGATACAAGAGTTCATTATGTGACAAAATCTTACAAAATTGGCTTTACTGCAAATAAAAATATTACTTGTAAGTCCTGAAATTAGGACATCGTTTTTGTATTTATCGAAATCTTAAATATTTTTCTTTTCCATTGTTAGGTTGAAAAATTGTACCTTAAATGTATTTAATACAAAATATGTGTTATAGTTTTTCAATTTAGTTTGACTTTTGTCTCTATTTATTGTAGCCAATAAATAATTAAGTTGTACTTATGGTAATTACCGCCACGCCGAATAAGTCCGCCATATGTTTCAATAATGCATTAAGGTATATAAGAAATAAATAAATTTAAATACAAATAAACATCAATTTCTGTAAATCAATTTTCCTTCAGCCGTCAATTCGAATGAATAAACGCGTGCATTTCTTCATACGAAAATAAAGAAAAAAAATCAGAAATCAATTAATGAAAAGGCGATTTCTAAGATTTATTTTAGTCTGAACTTAAATATTTATTCCTTATAGACAGCATTTTAAGTAATAAAATATAATTTCCTTCTTTCAAAATTTAAATAAAAACTCTGGAACAGGTAGTAATTAAATGGCTAACAGATAACATTAGAACCATTGGTTATTCAATTTAATTCATAATATATATATTGATAAATAAAGAAAACTTCTAGATGCTGAAGGAGAACAATTGAAACGTTGAAGAAAATACTTCCTTGAACTCCTGAACATCCCGACGGAATAGAAGGACGACAACGGAGCTATAAGCATCTCTCATCCGGAGAAGAGATAGTAAAAGCTTTAAAGGAGGCAAACTGAGGCAGATAACCACTTACTTAAAGTCCTCAAAGTCGATCCGACAACCACTGTTAATATTTTATGCCCACTATTCTAGCTTATATTAAAGAGAGAAGGAATGTCTGAGGATTAGAGGTCGTTCCAATCAAAATCTACAAGGTGCAATGTCACAACAGGCGAGATATCACCCTGTTCTCAGTTATCAACAAAACCTAAGATTTTCTCCCCAATTGCGTCACAAAATAAGGTTTATGAGAAGCTTAAAAAGAACAAGGCTGACTTCGGGAAGAACATATCCCGCGTCGATTAGATAAACACCATAAAGCTGACCGTGGAATCCAAGAATTTTCATTTCTCGTTCACCAAGGTCTTCGTTTTGTAAAATTTCTTCAACCGGACCCAAAGACGCAGCATGTAAAGAAACTTGACGCAGTTTATTTTCTCGGAAAAGATTGTGAGTCTGGTGAGACATAAAAAAATGTATATGACCAAATCAATCATAAGAGTCAATGCATCCTGCACTTCTGGATTGGATTCGGTCTGAACGACAGTTTCATTCTCCCACGCATCAACTTCTTCGTCACGCTCCAACAACAATTTTGGCCTACTTATGCGTAAACATAGCCATAGAGAACAGCACATTGAATGCCTGGGCAAAGTGTAGCAAAATAAGATATCGCTGAAGGCCGAGCATTAAACATCGTCACTATGGTGGGTACTAGCTTTTTTAGTATGATAGCAAGCTAATGGTGACCCACTTCCAGTAATAAAAAAGTAACAATGATTATGTTTCTAAGTAGCCTCCTGTAATGTCTTTTACTTGCAGTATGCTTTTTACAGTCACCCAATAATTTTCCAATAACACCAGAATAAGTGAAAAGTACTGTTATGGTACCAAGTTTCTAAAATAAAATTTCTTAAAGGCAATTCATTCATGTGTAAAAGACAAATAATCCACTGAAGAGCCAGCCAAAGAGAAGAAAAAATATATATGGGAGAAGTACAGAGTACTTTCATATTGTATGGCAGCCTCATGAGCTTTAATTCCTTAAACATACATACATTATGTTGGTCGTATTTAAATATAAACATTATGTATCTTTACAACATTTTTGTTGATGTCCAAAGGCAGAAGTTTAGATAATGTTACTAATTCGACTCTTGGCATCTGATAACAGTAGCTATATACAATTAGAATATATCGTCGGTGCGCTTGCCAAACCTGATATGTGCATTTTTTTATTATATTTTTTAACGCATGTGCTTTCTTTATAAACGTCACAACGAACAACAGAACTTCCATGTGTTTCATCTGTCTGGTTTATGGTTTACATTTGTTATTATGTGCAAAACATCTGATGCCATTTCTGATATGTGTGATTAGAATACTTGCCAAATTTTGCGCAGCACATATCAGTTTTGACGGTGTCATGTTTGACACATAACAGAAATAATTCGGTAATATTCACGTGGTTTTGAGTGCAGTGTAGCAAAGTTTTAGAAAGAAAAACAATTAATGTGATGTGAAAACCTGGGTAAGTACTACAATTGAGTTATATAATTGTAAATCTCACTAATAATCAGTCATGCAGAGATTTAGATACAATATATTGTGTGATTCTATTATCCAAAAAAATAACCTAAAAAGTAATTTCTTAACCTAATATAAATTAAAAGTATCTGGTAGCTATTGCTTGTATATGTATATAAATGTATGTTTATATGTATTTAAATGTAAACAGAACAGTTCATAAATATAAATTAGTAAGTTGTCTATTTCTTAACTGCATGTGCATGAAAGAATATGTATTTAATTTTATTAAAATGTTCCATAGCCTGTGTGGGCAGCTTGTTCATAAAATTCAATTTTTTTTTTCATTTTTGTTCTTGTTATCATCCATCATGGCATCACGGAATAATTGGAGGGTAAAATTGCTTGTCGACTTAAGCACCGGAAGTATTTCTATTGATAAATGTCATGAAAATGTCACAGATACGTTTTTATCGCCCTATTACGATTTCCCACCACCTCATGAGACATCAATGATCAATCCCGAGTTTTCTGATATTCAGTCAAGTGAACCGCAGGCTGGATCAAAATAATGGAGTTCGAACAATCCGGCTTCAAGATATAAATAATGATGATCACATGGAAACAATCCAACATGAAAGCGAAGATTGTGATGGGATCACGGTGTCATCGAGACAACTCAGGTTCCCTTGGCTAAAGAAACAATTGACATATTTGAAAGTGAAGTAAACAACGACACGAGTCAATTTTATTTAAATGAAGAAACTGGATTGTTTGTGCCCAAATTTAACGAGATTGTTCAGAATAAGTCTTCTTTCAATTTTAGATTGGATGATCAAACTGGAGAAGTGATTGAAATGGAGCAAATTGAAGATAATAAAAGTAACAACGAATTTGAAGAAATTTTAGAAAAGAAGAAAGATAGAAAATTTAACATAGATCAAAGGGTAAAAGGAAAATGTTACATGGGAAGAAAATGTCACAAAAACTCAGACGACCAGAATAACCGTGTTGTGACGAACTTCGTCGCAAAAAAAAAGAAACAAATGGAAGCTAAAGGATGCACTCACGATGCCACTGAAGGAAAATCATCGAGGAGTTATCTTTGCGGAAAAATATCTGAAGAAAAAACACAAGCCATATTTGATTTTTTCTGGAACTTAGATTCGTAGGGGGCCAAGAAGGCTTACCTAAAAAATTTGATTCTGATCCGGCTAATTAAAAGAAGACGTAAAAACACAAATGCCGAAGCTACTAAAAAAACAAGGATACGGCTGTTTACTACCAGATGATAAGAATGAGTTGATGACGGTTTGCAAAAAATGAAGTCACGTGCATAGAGTGTCACATGCATAGGGTGTATAGTAAATGGTGTACTGAAAATAATAAAGATATGGCTCGACGTAAGGTATTCTACACGGTACTAAAGCGTGAAAAGATCTTAATATTTAAACCTAGAAAGGATCAATGCGACACTTGTACTGCATAAAAGGAGAACAATTTAACAGTTGAAGAATATGAGTTTCATCAACAAATGAAGCAAGAAGCCTACAGTGCCAAAGAAGAAGCTAACTCTATGTGTTCATCTGAAGTGCTAGTAGTAACCATGGATGTGCAAGGTGTACTTTTGTGCCTAAAGCTTCAAGTATCTGCTCAATATTATAAAACAAAGCTGCAGTTGCATAATTTTACGCTTTATATTAATAATAATTAGGAAGTGCATCTGTATGTTTGGCACGAGGGTCACGGTGGTGTGACAGCCAATGAGTTTGTTTCCTGTCTCTTGGATTTCATCGATTTAAAACTCAACGAAAATTATAAAAAGATAATACTCATTTCCGATGGATGCTCCTACCAAAACCGCAATAAAATACTTGCATCAGCTTTATGCAATCTCACAAAACAACAAGTTATTGAAATACCACAGATTATTCTCGAAAAAGGACACACAATGATGCAGGTAGACAGTGTGCATTCGTCTTTGGAGCAAATATTCAAACCACAAATTTTTTCACCAAACGATTACAATAATCTCATGTCACAAGCTCGTCCGGCACAGCCTTATACTATCCATCATTTGGATTACAAATTCTCCAAAGATTTGGAGAAAACCTGTTTGATTTTGAGGAGACCAGGAAAGAAAACTGGCGATCCTGTGGTTACTGATATAAGGGGTTTACTGTACAATAATGGACAAATTTTTTACAAATTGCGACATCCTCATGAATGGAAATTGCTTCCACAACAAATGCGTCCTGGCCAGTCAGCTCCCAAAGAACTGTACAAGATGCCTAGAAAAATTGAGAAATCAAAATACGATAGTTTATAGTTCTTGAAGAGTTACATGCGCAGAGATTATCACTGCTTTTATGATAGTTTCCTGCATAACTAATTCATGACAGTTAGTTTATGATTACCTAGTAGGCTTACACTAATTGATGTTTATTTAAAATGTTTAGTTTTTGATAGATTTACTATTAATATCCTCAGTACAATTTTTTACTTCACAGTAAGTAGCTACCAAAGTATTATTTTCTATGCAAGAAAGGACTGATTATAATTACTGAATAATACTTATATAAGAATTAAAATACATACAGACTGATATTGAAACTCAAATTTCATTTTTTATATATTTTTAATTAATGAGCTCCTTAAGAACGTAGTTCTAAAGATTTTGTGATTTTCTAGTTACTCAAAAATCTATTTTAATTACATTGGGATAAGATAAACTAAAACGAGCGAAGTGTCGATTTTGATAAAAAAAGGTTTTAATGTAAATAATTTAAAATTTTTATGTTCAAAAATTACTTGCAAAATACCAAATTATTTTTTAAAAAATTTATGTGGTCTCCTTGTTGCTTCTATTAGGTTAATAAGTAGGTACATACCATTATGTTAGGTAACTACCTATGCAAAAATAGGACTTAAGCAATCAATATCATAAGGATTTTTTTGTTACTTAATTTCTAAGGTTCAAATATCATTTCGTTTCTTATAATAAATATTTGATTCTTATTAAAATATATTGTATTATTTTTTCCTTTGATATCTTGAACAAATTTCCTTTGTATTTGACATATAAACATTTTTTTGAACATAATTTGCTTTAGTCAATACTTACATGTGCTTAATTTTTACATAGCAAACATTTTTAATATGGTCAAATCTGATATGTGCACCAAAATTAACAAAAAAAATATTGTGTTTCAAGGGAGGAATAGAAAATAAAAACGTTATTATCACAAGTAAAGCATATTTTTTTGGCATGATATGGCATTTAGCTTTTTTTGATTGGATGAAAAATTTCTAATTTAGAAGTTTTTTCTTCCTCCTGAAAAGTTTCAATTTTTCACATATCAGGTTTGGAAAGCGCACCGACGATATACACGTTTTCATTAGTATCAATATGTAAGTGACATATCGTGAATTTTCCTTGTAAAATTAGTATTTCAGAATCGGTACGCCATGTAATCCATTATTAACGTTATTTTCAAAAATGTATTTTTTTTCGTCACGGCAGACAACATTCACAGCCACAGAGACATATTTAAATCGTTTAAAGACCTAGTTGTCAATTTGATGGCCGTAGGGTGATCTATATCATGAAATTACGAGAGATAGGATATATACTATAACCGAACAGCAAATGCTCACGACGAAATATTTGTTTAATGTAACTGATCATTTATACTTATTTATTGGGCATATGAATAAATTTATTTACATCCATGAAAATAAAAACAAATGTAGATAATGAGCCAATGATCAAAAAATGATAAAGGTTGATATCTGTCAGTAATTAAAATAATTTAATGAACAAGTAACAGAATGTATTAAAATTTTTGTTCAACAAATATTTATTTTAATATCTATCCGTTTATATCATATGAATGGTTAAAACGTTTTGTTTCTATAGTTCTTATTCACAGCAATGTTGGTGCATAGAAAATAATTAACATTAAATTTAACGACTCTTCCAGCGACAAAGGTTTATAATTTATCAGATTTACAGAGAAAAACAAAAAGTATTCGTTCAAGGATAAAATAGAAGTCAAATTTATTACGTTTCGTGTATGCCTTACGAAACAAATATATTTTGAAATGCAATATCAATGCTATTTAATTATGAAACTCTATTTAAAAACAATAAATTCGCAAGAGTTACACGTAGCGTTGAGAATAATTGAGAATGAATACAAAGCAATGAACAGGCGGAAACAATCGAAAATGAATGAAACATTCGACCACCGATATCATGTAAATGATGCCTGTCATCAATGTAAGTTTAGATTATAACAGTTATCAATTGCATAACGGTTACAATGCTTCCTTCATTTTTTTGCATTACTCGAAAACCAAAATTTACAATAAAAGTACATTGAAGTTAATTTTTATAATTCATCTTATGTGGAATGCTGCCGGAAAGAAAATAATTTTTTTTGTTAAAAATTCTACTCCGAAATATTTTACATAGTATTTATAATAACACTATACAGAATACTTAGATAAAAAGTTCAAAATCTTTAATGTAAACTTATTTGTTGCATTACAGGATATTGACCTTTTTTTATTTGAATTAAATTTGTTAGCAATATGTTTCATAACAATATCATTTTTAAAGTTATTTTGATTTATATTGTATATTATATTTATAATAAACAATTTGACTCATATAGATATAATATCGATTAGTTGGACGAACTAAACTTACACGCAAGATCATATGTTGTTATTCCTAATTTAATTAAATATTTTATACCACAAACTAAAAAGTAATTGTTAGCAGAGACGAAAAATGACTGCTGCAAGAGAACTATAAAGGTTGACAACTATAAAGGTTTATTCAGATGTCAAAAAGGAATAATGAAAGATTAGCTAGGAAAACTGGCCAAGTGCGTGACGGGGTTCTCATAAAGTAGGGTTTTGTAACTGTCTATATCTAATGAGATTTTGGATGTAAGTTAATAGAAATAAGTTTTAATTGAGAGCAGCTGGAACGTAGAATTATTTATGAACTTTTAAATATCTTTGAATCAAAAATTAAAAGAAAAGATATACATTACATCTTGTTTTTAAGTTTAATTTTAACATTGTGAATGGTAAAAAGAGATTCATTTTTATTTAAAAATCTTGACAATAGCTACCACTCTCGATGAAATACGCGGAATAGATTAATATTACTTTTCACATGAATGGAGAAGCAACTTTTGTTTTTTAACCCATATGCACCTACCGTGCCCAAACGAGGACGCTTTCAAACCTACTTTCAACATTTTTATTTATTATAATTAACCGGCTTTTAATACTAAATCGTAATGTCTAATAGTGCATTTATATTTAAATAATTGCTTACTGTTATAATGTTTGTGGTTGAAGTTTAGTAAATTGGCGAATTGTTTCATAATTCAAAGATATAGAACCTTTTACGTAAATTTTATAAACATATTGTTTACTTTATGGTAAATATAGAGTGGAACAAAATAAAAGGTTCTGTGCAATGTGAAAAGATTAGTTATGATCACGTCCCCAATTGGAAACAGTGGACACATTTATAGTAAATAATATTTTTCTTTGCAGACTTTCACTGTAGCTAAACCATTTTCAAAATTTCACTTTCAGTGAGCAATATTGAGGACTCCAGCAGGTCTTCTCTGCCCTGCTGGAGTCCTCGTATATTGCTCGTCAGAAAACTCTGACTTATATGTGGAAATAGTGGCTGTTCCTCCCGAGCCAAGTGCTTTCTCCGATGAAGAAGAAGACTATGACAACAATATCCAAACTAATGAAATATTTAGAGATTTTCTAGGGAATGTTGACATTTTTGTCTACAGTGATGAAAAGATATGAGATAGTAGTGATGAAAAACCTTAGATTCTTTATCCCTAATGTCAGTAGCAATGAAGAACTCATGTCCTTTATTGCTTGTGCGTTTTGGGTATAAAAATTACATGCTTTCCGGTGCTGACGGCGACTGCTACATTTTTGACATTTACTATGGCAAAGGCAAACAACTGACAAGTATCAGCAGTCAGCCATTATGTATGAGGGTCGTAAAAAACCTGCCGGGCAAACTTGACTCAAATCCTAAAGACCAATTTGTGTTCTTTGATAATTTTTACCAGTTTTGCCCTGTTGCGGGATTTATGAGAATCTGGCTATCGTGCCACTGGAACTGTTCGGGAGAAAAAAAACGGGCAAATACCTTCTAATATCAGTCAAGGAGATAAAAAAGAAGAATCGTTGCCTACTGGTTTGATGAGACTATTCAAATATTGTTTTGTTTTCTGGCTAGATAATAGCGTTTGTGCAATGGAAATCAATTATGATAATGTCCTCATTCCAGGTGAAGCGAAATGATATAGCTTACATGATTTACAATGAAGGAATGTGTGGAATCAACCATGCTTAATATTCTATTTTGTTGTATCGTACTTCTATCCGTGGTAAATAGGAGTGGTCGGTGCTGTTTTCTT
Source organism: Druceiella hillmani (assembly GCA_039881145.1). Classification (NCBI taxonomy): domain Eukaryota; kingdom Metazoa; phylum Arthropoda; class Insecta; order Lepidoptera; family Hepialidae; genus Druceiella; species Druceiella hillmani. The sequence goes on from JAYKKI010000010.1 coordinate 26,730,634, forward strand.
ATATACTTGATTTAGAAATTAGCAATGATTGTAAAAAGTTAATGGTAGTAGTCTAAAGGCTTATATTATTATGCGATTTGAAACTGCATTCATAGCAAATATATAGTGTTAGGGACTACACAGCAGAAAAACTCCCGATCTGAACTCAAGATTGACGTTAGCACCAGAGGAAACAACAAATTGTTCCAAATATGTTGGAGCTACAAATGGATATTACTTTCAATATGTAGTAAATGATAAAATCGAAACTTGACTAGTTTTCATAAGTCAGTTTCTAAGGAGCATAGAAAACGTTAATTTTAATAGAGTTAAATAAACTGCCATCAAAATATTGAAATAATTTGTCGATTAAAAGTATACTAGACCTTTTAAGTATTAAAAATAATTTGGTCCATATTTTTATCAAGCTATTTGAAAAATAATTAAATTTAAACAGCGGTTTTATTTTGAAATTAATATCTTATATTCTATCACAAATTAACATTTTTATGTAATTGAACTTAATAAATAAGTACATTTAGTTAAATATATCACACTGAGACTAAAAAGTCAGTGAATAACACCGATCCGTCTCGGTTCGTAATTTGGGGTAACCAATTGAATTTTTATATTTCATATTAATAGACATAACGAAAATTATAAATTATCATTTTATTATACTCATCAACATTTTAGTCATCAAATCGGTACATCTGACGCTTTATGTCATTTGCTATTTAAGTAAACCTCTTGGTATTATTAATGGAATGGTATTCTAATGGATTGATAAATATTATTTTAACTTTACTGACTTTCTTAAAATCCGTTACTCTCTACATCTTAGACTTTGGGTATTCATCTAATATTTTTGTCATTGCAATATATTAATTTAGTAATTTGCGCCTTCATGTTACATTTCGTGTGCATCGTTTTACTGTTGATTATATAAAAATAACAACCCAATCAAAATTTATTTTACATGTTTTAAGAGTCTATAAAAGGACATATTTCACTTCGTTATCAACTTCCACAAATATTGATATCCATTGGAGTGGTAAAATCTTTTTCTTATTGCTCGCCAGTTATTATACACTTATCTTTATTTTTTCGGCTTTAGTTGGATATTGAATAATTGCTTTAATCGATTTATGGGCATCTTATTTACCCTCAGCTTACTTAAAAAGCAAATGATAAATCCCAGGAACCATGATACTTCTCTGTTCTTTATTTTTATTGTCTTTTATCTCTATCTTCTAGTGCGTAACAACCCATTGAATTGAAATTCTGATTTTATGTTGGATAATATATTTTCCAATCATTTCAGGTCATTATCAAATCATAACCTAGTTCTTGAGAGATTAGCATAAACGTTTTAGATGATTACTAAAAGTTTACGAAATGATATTTACGTAAGTTAATGTGATCTTGTTGTCTGGGGTTTTATTTATTTTGACTGATGGTTAACAATTATTGCTTCACAAAAATCTTTAAAAAAGTGTCTGCTCTCTAATAACGTGAATAAATCGAGTCTCACCTGAAAATATGATAAGTTGACTGGAGAAATATAAGATTTTGTGGCGCATAATACTGATAAAAATATTTTATAAAATTTGCATATCGTTACCAGTTGCAGAGTCAAAGCGGGAAATACCACAAACACTTCTCATAATGAGCAAATTTTGAATGAAGTTGCGTGCATTTGTGGGTATGAGAAAACTAGTTTCGCAGTTTGTCGGTTCATAAACTATTTTAAAGAATATTCCTTGTCGTAGAAATACATTATGACAAAATATATTTGTGTTTGATGTTAAGCGGTGAATGCCACGTAATATGATATTTCTTGTTAAGTGTGAAAATAACGATATTTTTTAAAATTTAATAAATATATTTAAACAATAATAAATATCGATGAATTCTATGAAAGAAAGTATCTGATTCTTAACTGAGAGAATTTAAAAAATTGTAGAGATACTCCAAATTTGGAGTTTCGCTGGCATACGTTGCGCATGTTTTTAGGCCACAATGTGAAACCATAATTTATACTACAGAGTGGAAAAGGTAAACCGTGATTAGTAGTCATGCCATTCTTTGTTCGTCATCGTGTATCCCACCGTTTTAGGATGCACAAAATGTACAGAAAGCAAAATAAATCGTTATGTTAGTCCGTTGCTTTGATTCGATGTGATTTCATAGCAAATAGATACGAGTTGACTTTATATATTACTGGGAAGGTGAAATAAATAGATTTAATTGAATAAATTATTTATTTATAGACTTTGACCTACACAATTGATAACGAATTTACTACTACGAAAGCAATCTCTCGCCGCCAACCAGAATTACAATTCAACCTCATTTGACTAGCGGCTGGGAATCAACACAACATACCACGGTGATGACATGGCTATGAATTTATTATATTTTTAAATGTATTCACATTTTGACAACAGTAACTAGTTTCAAAACTATAAATTGTTTTTGGTGATATTGGAGGCCTTTTTAAATCTAAGCTGTAAATAAATGCAATGTACTATATGTAAGGTATGTTAAAAGTAACATACATAATTTGGATAGCCTAGGCAAGTAAATATAAACGCGTGTATAAAAAAATATTGTTATTCTTACAAACACGTAGAGATTAAATTTAAAGATGAATACGAAGTAAACAAGACGTATACAAACAAATATTATATGTAGTTATGTCTTAAGTTTTTTTTAATGCATTTTAAACAATTATATTTCAAACACTTGTTAATTATTTGATAATTGACTTACGCATGGTAAAGTTTTAAGGAAAAACTAATTATCTCTTTCTATATATATTATAATATAAATAACCATATCACTAGTAGACAGTCTATTCCAAATTCAAAATAAAATGTTGTAAAATTTATAAAGTTACAACACGATTTACCAATATTAATTACAGTGAACGTAGACAAAATGGATCTTACAAAGGTGCAATAATCTTAGGATGACAGAGGATGAAATTTATTAACAAAATAAAAGTATGTTTCATTGTAAATGAAAATCGCATAGCGAATTAATAAACCTTCAAAAAGAAAGACAACAAGTTCAAGTTCATGCAAAAGTCTAATATTGATGCATACCACAATAAATATAAATAATAAAAACGCAATGCAGGGCAAGGTGCAAACCAGCTTTAGGTGGTAAAGTGTTTTTAATAAGAACCTAATATACAAGATACATATACGGTACATCATGTTTTCATTAGATACAAAGGAAGTCAAGTACATTAAACATAAACTAGGATAAGTGCTAACACCGAACGACAAAATGAACAGTAAACTGAATAATCCTAAAAGAAGAGTTCCAATCAAAGAACTATCAAACTTACCTTCATCTATGGAAGTTTGTAATTAACATAAATTGAACTTATAAAAGTAAAAGTCAGTGCAAAATACGCCCCCATAGAACTCTTGGGTTTAACTGGATGTCAGATATCTGGAAAAATCCAAAACTTGAGGGGCTGCATTGGCTCATTGGATTATTCAATAAAATCGCATTTTTTTCATTGTGGCACTTAAGTTACTTATATTAAGTTAAAGTACTTTTATTTCAATATAATAAGCAGATAACAATAAATCTGACGCCACACAAACCCATATTACGGAAGAGAGTCATTGTGGGATCCTTTCATCTCTAGGAAAGTAATATAGTGAGTTCCACTGCCACAGATAACACTAAGAGCTTAAATTGTCTTATTCTGAGATATGCATGATAATATAAGTACAAAAATCAGAATTACTACCGGTATGAAAATCCATTTCAAATCAGGATAGGAAATACACAGAAAGTCAGCACTGTTTTCATTAATTGCAATCTGATTGTGGACCACATTACCAGATATTTGTTAGACATATCTTATGTATATGTTTGTGCACGTAACAAAAAGGGTATTGGACTTACTTTATAATTTTAAGTAAAATTATTCTAGAAACATAGACGTAGAAATAATCTAAAAAAAATTGTTAACGGAAAGCGATTTCGGTGGTGCTACAAAAATAGGCGTTAATATATTTGCATAAAAGCAGTATTTCCCAGAATACGTCATTTTACCCTAGCCACAATTGTTATACCTATAACTGAAGATGTAAAGATCCATATAAAAATAGCGTAGCTGAAGTGTAATTTAATTGAAAGAACTGTTTCGTTATGTTTTAACAAAAGAAAGATTTATTGAGTTATAGTCTGGATAGACGATTTTTAATGAATTTTTTCCGAAATTTTGAACTTTAAATCGCTATGACCTAACATTTGCAAGGTATCGTTTAAACCAATAAGTTTTTCACCCTTCAATTGCTAATGGATGTTATATTTAACGAGGGCGGACAGTTTAAATTAAGTGAAGATTTTGCTTCAATCCGAGCTATAATTTTAACAAGCCAGAATTAATTAAAGAAAACAAATTTAATTATAACCAAAAGTGTCTTGTAACAATTTTTCAGATAAGACTCATTTGTGATATAATTGTATCTACTTTCTGTCACTGTACGTATATACATGTAATGGGCTATTTTTAAAATGTCACTTTTGAAAGGGTTTTTTGTTTTTAAATATTTGATTTAACCTTATGAAGTACATATTGAATATTATATTATTTGATTTACGTACTATATTGAACATTAAAATTAATTCCAAATCTCAAATAAATAACCACACTGATTCTAATAAATACACGAAGGATAAAAAACCGATATCTTGTAAGTTTGATTAATAGTAGCAGTTACGTAAATGGGCGCAAGTCTGGATATTTCTGAGATAATTGTCAGCAATATTTTGCCTATGGCACAGAGAATCGTTAGATAGTTGCAGGAGATACGCAATAACAAGTTCTCATTATTAAAAACGTGTGAACGCTGAAGCGAGGCAAATTTTGTAAAATTTACACCAGGAATATCGATCTGAGACGATTATGACAAATGTATAAGAACATTTATGATTCAATTTAAATATTAGTACAAATTGATTATATTAATTGTAGTACATATTTCTAAAAATATGTCTTTATCTCACTACGACTAATTCTGAAAGTAATTATTTTACCATTATTAGATAACATGAAACATTATTTTTATCATGTTTTGCGCTTTTATTATTATACCACAAAACTTCTTGTGAAAAAAATTTCGTGTGAAATTCGGTATATGTGACAGAAGTGAAACTTCTTTGGGGGTCTAAACTTTGATTTTAAAGTACATAACAAGGGATAAAACAACACAGAAAGAGAGAGAGATTAATAAATATTAGTTAACTATAAACATTATTTACTGTTGAAATACATAGAGCACATATGTATGCGTACACTTCAAAGTTGTAAAGGAGCTTAAGAGCAGGATAAATACGTTGAGTTAAATATTAGAAAAAATATTATTTTAATAAATATTAAAATACTAATTTATGTGGTTGACAAAATAAATGGACTGTATTAAATTCGTGTAAGAAGATTTTAGTGCTATACGTTCAGGAAAATAAGGAAATGGCTTTACAAATCGACGTAAAATCTAATAAACCATTCATATTAATTTACATACACAATTGCTTTATTAAAAAAATATTAATTAATTAGTAAATTAAAAGAAATAACTGTGAATCCAGTACCGGAACACGACTAACTACGACCGAAGAAAGTCGGGATGTATCGCTCCTGGTGCAAATTATATTTACGACAATTATACCTATGTGCGGTTTCATTGCAGATATGTTAATAAGTCCAGTATCTATCTTATTGGTCTTGTAACAGATAAAGCACAACCAAAATTGGTAATAAATTAATCATTAATAGATAAGTAAATCGAAAAAATGTTGCGAGTTTACTTTTAACACACATGACGTATACAACAGTTAAAAGGAGTAAAGAGTCTTTACTTGTTTTCGCGCATGCGTATACTTCTTGTTTTATTCTCTCCATTGTTAGCTAAGTACCTTCTTTCTCTCCTTCTTGCTATAAATTCGTTACATTCAGATGTTACACAAAAACTTTACTCGAGAAGCAATACTATCGTGACATTTTACTCTCATCGGAATGAGGCTTCATTCATAATCGTAATTAAATTTAAACAGAGCTTTAGAGTTACATAATTCAAAAGGAATAAAAAACGTTTTAAGATCACTAATTATTACATCCGTTGTGTACAGTTGCTTTCACAGGAACTGTTTTGATATAGAAATTTCAAAGTAAGAGTTGTGATGGAACGTGATGGTGTATGTTAACCCGAATATATTTCATATTTTTCTGTTAATACTTAAAAAATATTTAAGTAAACATTTTCGAAATGATTTCATAACTCGTGCTAAAGGAATTTCAAAATTATTTTGTTATATATTTTTTGAGTGTTATATAAACTAAACTGAGAATTAATTTTGTAATTGCTTGTAAAAATACACCTTTCATATCTCTGAAAGTAATTTTTTTTTACATTTAAGCTATGAAAAGAACAGAGTCACTAGAAATTTACCGGTAAATATATCAATGATTTAAAATGTCACAACTTTTCAAAAGTTCACTCTATTTTTATGCCCATGAAAAATATACTAGGCAATTTATTCGCAACGAGTTAATTTATATTAATATTTGTTAATGAATCAATAGAAATACTATGTGTACCTGGATGCTCGCATATCCTGAGTTTGTACAAAACCTTTAGAGTGCGAATTCTGGACTAAAGTATATTGTATGTACGTAATTTCTTTTACTTGACGAAATAAAACAAGATCAACATCTCATAACTTACACGTATAACTTACACGTCCAAATTCTTATCCTGAAATCTGTTCAAATTTTAAACAGAAATTGATCAGGGCAGTTACAACAAGACATACCGATTGCGCTTATTGCTTCACCATACTTGGTGTCGTCATGGTCAAAAAATATTTCAAAGTCCAAGATCCAGTACAAATTTATCTTAAGATCTTTTTAAATTTTAGGGGTTATTATAATTTCAAATTAATAGCAATCATGCATGATCATAATAACATTTTTTCATAGCTTTAGAACGTGCAACACTAGCTGTAGCACTTGGCGTGTAGCACTTTTATAGTTTAGAACATGTAAAACGTGTAATATAATTCTATAGTAATTTACATGGAAAAACATTGCATAACATCGATCAAAATGTAACGGATGCCATTCAGTAATTTCGTCACAATTATTTAAATGGGCCTAAAATGTGTAAATATTACAGTTAGATACCTGAACTCAGTAATTAATAAAATCGATTTTGTAACGTTTCCTTGGTTAATTTTGCAAATAATTATGTGACAGTAAGATTTTATACATTGATTTCTCAAATTACTTCATCACAGTTATTGATTTTTTGAGTCGAAAATACATATTCTTCAGATCCTTTATGAGGATTTATAAATACGATTATTAACAAGCAAACATGAATTTCTTAAAGCAATATGAAACACGCGTTTATATAGCAGCATAATAGACGTACTTTTTCGTTGGTAAGTGTCTGAAAACAAAATTATTTTATCATTTAAATATTTACTTAGTTTAACGTTTCGAAACGAAGTTGTTAGAATGGTTCTTCGAAGGATAGAAGATGAAATACAACACAACTAATGTGTCGATCGAATAAAGTATGCTAAACATAAAATAAATATCAGACATAACGCTTTTACAAGTGAGTTTCAGTTTAAACATTCGTTTTTTATCATCAAAAAAGATATGGAAACTTTACTTTTAATATAGGCAAGAATTTTTTAATTTCTTCTCGAAACTACTGTGATTCAATCCAATCAAATACATGTTTGAAAAATATTTTTTTTATATTCAAGGTATATGGATGGATTGTAAATTTAACTGGAAGTTCAATTCTGTGACTAATCAATATATATTATAAAAGTAATTGTACAATGTGCGTGCCGCTAAAACTCAGAAACGAGTCCCAATACAATCGGAGGAATTACATGGTGTGGTAGATCTCTATCCTCCATCCATGGAGAAGGTTTCCGTTTTTATCTGAAGGTCGTACTTAAGGACTGGAAGTTTCGCTATCTAGAAAATTCTAAAACAGTCCAGGATATTCGAGAGTATTAGAGAGCATTCCACAATATTCCAGAACATCCCGGAACATTGGAACGTTTTTAATAGGTTGGAACGTTCGGGAACATCCCGGAATATCCCTGATCTTTGTGGAACATTCGAGAACAGTATCGAATGTTGTGAAATGTTCTGGAATATTGTGGCTCATTCGAAACTTTTTTTGTATGGGTGGGATTACCCATTGGTTTTATTGTCGGTTTCTTATCAGTGAAGAGCAGGAAGTGAATAAAAACTAACAGTAAAATGTAAGTAATCAAAGTGATAGAGTGACTGAATATAAATCGAAAATAAAGTGTGAGAAGTATTTAAAGTGTACTTAGTGTATTTATAAATAAAAAGTTCGTTTAATTTATGTTTTATACAATGCCCAAACGTAAAACAACCAAAAGGCGAAAACAACAAGAACAGTGAAAAACGAAACAGTCGAAGAGAGCAAAGCACCATGTAACGCACTACTTTCCAAAATATTCCAAGCACAAAGTAGAATACTGCAATTCAGTGAAAGCCATTAAATTTGTATGCAAGTATGTGAACAAAGGCAGTGACATGGTAGCATTTCAAATATTCAAAGACCGCGGACAACAAAACAGAAACGACGAGATCCTCATGTACCAAATGGAAAGATACATCAACAGTAACGAAGCAGCTTGGCCAATTTTTGGTTTTCCCATACACGAACTCAAACCAACTGTGTAACATTTAGAGAATGGAAAAAATTGGAAAAAATTGCAAACCAACCACCTAAGAACACAACACTAACAGCTTTTTTTCAACTGTGCCAAACAGATCAATTCGCAAAAACATTATTAAATGTCGTCGTCACTACCTACAAAAAAACAAGAAAACGACAATAACTAGGAATTAACACTAGAAGAAGCCTCACTCATAGTCCCAGCTAAACAAATCAGACACTTATTCGCCATAATACCAACAATATATAACCCATCGCATCCAAAACAACTATGGGACTCCTTCAAAGAGTGTATGAGTGATCCCAAAGTGTACCAAGTCCGACAAACTCATCCAGAAGTGCGCATCGAATTCAACGACGACATCTTCAACGAAACATTCATAGGCCTAGAAGATAAATATTTAGCAATAAAAAAACAGTCCTTAATAAAACTGGGGATGGCGGCACCGGGTAAACGTTTCTAATAAGTATATTGCTTGAACAAATATGTGCTAAACAACATATCGTACTTGCACTGGCATTGCCGCCACGCTTATGGAAGGAGGACGACCTACCCTTTCCGCCTTATAACTACCATTGAATATAGCCGAAGGACAATTCCCAGTATGTAAAATCTCAAGAGCATCTGGACGGGGTGAACTTCTAAAACAAGCTAAACTTATCTTCTGGGACGAATCAGAATGGTAAATAAAAAATAACTCGAAGCCATGGACAGAACATTACAAGACTTGCAAGGCTCTTTTCATACTCTCAGGAGATTTTCGACAAACACTTCCGTTATCCCCAAGTCAATACCAGCGAACGAAATCAATGCATGCTTAAAATAAATATATCTCTGGTACACTTAAAATACTGCGACTAACAGAAATATGAGAATTGAAATATCGAAAGACGAAACAACAGCACATTTTGCTCAAAAACTTAGAAATAGGCGACGGAACATATCCTACTGACGAGGCCTCATTGCACTTAATAGAGATTTCGGCATTATTGAGAACGAACTCATCGACCAAATTTATCCAAACATTGCTCACAGCCATACCAATCCGGAGTGGCTATTTCAGAGGTAAATTTTGGCAATTAAATTTAATATTGTCTACGATATCAAAAGAAAATTTTTAACTTTAATATTCAAAAGAAAATTTCCGGTGAAGAGAGAATATACAATCTATAAATGCAACGTTTACCATCGTGTCGATCTACTGTTAGAATATATAATAATCGATCGAGACGATGGTAAAAGTTGACGAAAGTGTCAACTTCCCTGCAGAATATTTAAACGCTTTATAAATACCAGGAACTTTGTAAGTAAAAGTACACTGCTTTCGACTGAAAATTGAATCTCCGGTCATATTACCCAGAAATCTCAACTCACCAAAACTATGTAATGGAATAAGGATGAACGTCAAACGGCTATCGAATTTCATCATCAAAGGCGAACTTATGACTGTACAAGACAACGGACATACAGTATTTATCCCCAGGATATCATTAACCTCTTCTGAACTGTCATTCTAATTTAAAATATTGCAATTTCCAATCAAATTGCAAAAAAAAAGCGTAATGACAAACTTTGAAACATTGTGGCGTCAACCTAAAACAATCCTGCTTTTCTCACGACAAGTTATACGTAGCTAGCTCTCGAGTAGGAAATTCGAAAAACTTGTACATATATAGCCTGGATAACAAAATGGAAAATGTTGTTTATAAACAAGTATTGTAAATAGTTAGAATATGTTTTCAATAAATTTGTTTTGCCTCTTATTTTTTAAAGTTTACCCTTTTATTCCACAACCACAAGCTCATATCAACTCCCTGAGCCAAGCCGGATACCCCAGATAGTGTATTTATAATACAACTTGAGCGTTATTTATATCATTACGAAAAAAAAGACGCCAGCATTCTAATAAGTGACAAATGGTTCTCAGTCGGAATTAAGCGGCAATTAATTTCAACATTGAATGGAAATAAATTTGAGCTCCACGCCTATCATTACTTTTAAAAGTTTATTTTCAGAATTGTTTTTTTCATTGTATTTAAAGATTTTTGAGGAAATTATTTATCTTGCCATGAAAAATTAAGTTTACTTATTAGATAAACTTTGCTCGCTGTATTCATTGTTATCCAAATTAAACTAATGGTAATTAGAAAGAGAAAACAAACATTGTTTTATATAAATAAAATTAAAAATGATATAAGACATAATATTAAATTGGCAACCAAGGTAAGTTATCGATAATAAAATCTAAATAAGAAAATAAAATATCGAGGAAGCATACAAATCGGTGAAATAAATGACAAGTAGTGCCACAGCTACGAGTAAAGTAAATAGTATTACATTTCGTTTAAAATACTCTGAAGAAAGGTCGGAAGAATATTCAAGTTTGCCTGTATATACGTCGTAGGTACTGTTTTTTTGGTTACTTGATTTTAAGGAAAGAATTAAAAATTGCTGATATTTTTCTAGAAAAAATTTGCCCAAATTTAACGAAAGACATCTTTTATTTCTGTGTCGCAAAATTTAAGTTGATGATGATATTACCTGGATATTTTATCTTCACGTCTCTTAAAATTTTGTCTCTGTGGTACGTTGGATTGATTAGCGCAGTGCAACACGGGGTCTCGGGTTTGATTCCAGAATACTCGTCGAGCGGAGCTGCAATAATGTTCTACATGTTCTTATGGCATGTCCAGCATATGTATACATTTTTACGTTAAATTCTAAATAAGTAAATAAGTGAACGTGTTGTATGTGCATTACTTAGAAATCAAACCACGATCTGGTCCAAAAAGAGTTGTACACGTGCTATTAAAGGAGGTTTTCATCTTAATGAAACTTGACTGTTGGTATAAGATGAAAGTTTTTTTTCAATAATGAATCAATTTTATTAAGGAAAATAAATTAATTTACGGAGAAGTTTCAATGATATAAACTTATTACTTTTTATAATTGCAATTATTCTTTCACTTGAGTTGTATATATTTTGTACTTAAATCCTAATAAACTAATTTATAATAAAGCGTCAAATGGGGGTATACCCTTTTATTTATTTCTTTCTTTCATTTTTTAATTAAATAGATTTTTGCGATCCGCACGTTAAGCACTTTATCCATTTCGTCTGTAACCGAACGTTTTACAACTTCAGACGTTTTAGAAATTTTTAAAAATGGTATATTTTAATCTTAATATAAACATTTTGATTTACTTACATCATTAATGCATGCTTAATACAAGAAGAGTTCTGTTTCACTATTTAACTTATTAAAAAATGCCTATAGAAACTGCATCAGAATATAAATGGAGACCTGTCCATTTATATGCATACTCACTTTCTTTTTGACGTTTAATTAAATTAACATTGAAACAATTCAAAAGCAAACATACAATTTGCCGTTTAGGTTACAAGTTCATAACTTTGAAACAGCGTAACTCAGATACATACTTTGCAGTTTTCATTATTCTTACCACTCCTTCCTTATAAATAAGATTAAAATATAAAACAGTACATTTTCCAAATAAAATGAAAAATTGCTAGTCGAATTTAGATTCCAATCATTGCCATTATTAATATTAAAATTTTTGTTTGATGATTTTGTTTTGTTGTGTTATTTATTTACGTTAGTATTTAAGTATCATTAAGTATCTACTAAATGACATGCATTTCTTTGTTACCTAAAGTTTTTAAATATCTGCACACGTAAAACGTAATCAAAGAATCTGTTATGTAATGATTTAATACTTACTGTTTGCAGGTTTACTTCTTTTTTCACTATTGGAATTCAATAGTGGTTAAGTATGAAAGGACCAAACATTACATGTTGATAAGTTTGATGCATGGATTCTCTCCTGTTGTTAACTCTTGATCATTTAAATTGCTTTTAAAATAGGAACAAATTACTTTCAAATTCACTCGGTTTTAAGTTTATTTTTCAACCTTCATGTTAAATATTTTTAAATATCTTATTTGGGGTTTCGTCCGTCGCAATGATCTACTAGTAAATTAAGACGAGAACCGTATCTTTACTGGCTCGTTGTTTCGTAAACTGGAAAAATATTTTGTGCGATGTTAGTTTTTTGTTCTAATTTATTAACGACATATTTTCACTTTACTTTCTACCGCCATTCGAATACGGCGTAGTTTGTCTTCATAAAAGTATGGGAGAAAATTTATTTTTGGCTAATATAATATACTCAATAATCCATTACGAAAAGGACGACAATCTCGAGAAATGCATATTTTGCATGTTTTTTTTCACATGTGCATTAAATAGAGGAAATTTTTAACAAAACATAGCTGGCTTTTCTAAATGCATTCATTTATTCAATCCTCTTACATTAAATACAACATTGCGTTTAATAACTTATTTCCGTTAAAGATACTGTGTCATAGGCTTAGAGATATAATCAATTTCATCGTTAAAAAATTGGATGGTGAACCTAAGATTTTGACGTCTATCTTTTTCTTTCATTTTCTTATTTTCAGTTACCAGATTTGCCTAATGTAATTTCCATTTAATATATGAGAATCGATGTTCTCTCTAACTAAAGTGTGATTAGGGTCAAGTAATAAAAACACTCAGTTAAGTGATGCAGTTAGTCATTATTTTATTTATATTTCCTAAATTACCATAAACAAATGTGCATAAAATTGTTGTCAGCATATCGTGGTGGTTCAACTCGAAGTACTTTCAGAACCGTATGTGACCTTTTATTTGAGGCCGTTTAATTGAACCAGAATTATGAGATTCAATATAATGCTGCAGATGCACTGAAGAAAAGAAATGTTATGTATTATTATAAAAGGTATAAAATATTATAATAATTTAGTACTTTATAACCAGGACTTGCTAATTATTTGTTAACATAGATAAAAGCTGAATACTATTTTCTCGCAATTTGCCATTAAATAAAGTTATATTATTGAATTACAGAGGCTAAAAGAGTAATAAACCACTTACTGTAAAAGGAAATTAAAATTATGTGTCGTTCTAAAACCTTTAAAAATCTTTATTAAGATCAATTTCGTTAACAACTGTTACTTTAGACGATGTCTCAATACAAACCTATCCAAAGAGCTAAACATGTTTCTACCGTAAGTTACTAATTTATCGAAACGCCTATCTAGTGACTTCATAATATAAATTTTGATATACTTTTGTTTATTTATCAAAGCTGAACATTATTCTCTTGCAATTTTTCATTAAATAAAGTCATATTATGAAGTAATATTGACCATAAGTCCAAAATTCCAAATATCCAAAGCCAAAAATATGGAAATAAAATTATTAACAATATTTATTAACATATTCTTTACTTCCAACGGCAGTGTTTCAAGTCTCCACATTATTTGATATGTTACGTGTATGTAATTCTTTTCCAATTAAGAGTTTAGAGTTGATAATTCGCTATACTTGGAACGCTCTTACTTTTTCTAAAGCGAACCAAAATGATTACGGGTCATTTTATAATGCGATTTACCTCGTCAGTGTCCTCAGTAATAAAGGTAAAATATTTTCGATAAACGTTATTTGGTTTTACAGATACGTTATTTACTTGTAGAATATGAGTTCTCATGGTAAGTTCGTTTTGATTTAATAAATGTCACTTCACTTCACACTTTTGATTCGAAAAATCAATAATAATAAATGTAATAATTGTAATAATTAATGTAGAAAATGGAAATAATTAATGTAGAAAATGGAAAATGTCTCCAGTTTTTGTGTTATGAATAGTCCCTGAACAATAAGTACAGTTTGAAATAGTAAACAAATACTATGGATCTTGATGTTGTATCTTTAGACTTTTCACTATATTACAAAATTGTAATTATTACAAAATTTTAATTTTATGTCAAACTACTTTACTTACAGTGCCGATAAATGGATAACCCAATGGAAACACACCGCACATACGTATTTGATGAGTTTTGCGAGACAACTGCAGGGACAGGTTTTGAATCTGCAATTGCAATATTACTAATATAAATATTTAAACTAAACTAAAATGAAAACAAGCCATATAACTGATATTAGATTTAAAATCAGTGCTTTGTGATAATATTTGTCTTTCTCTATCAGAATTTAAAATCATAAATAACATACAAAAAGTAGTTAAGAAACGTAAATAAACACTTGCCGCAAAATTTAAATCACGATCATCTCCCCAGTTTATAGAAATTTGATGTAATATTTTACCACATTTTGAGACCTGAAGCGTAAGGAAAATTATAATCCATTAGAGATAGTATTTTATACAAATTAGGATAAATCAAATTGTAATTCCTTGCGTGGATACAATAATTTCAGAATTTGACAGGTCGATTTTTAAGAACTGTCGCATTTTTTATTTCCTTGGAAGTATTACATATAACACATTGTAACGATACATTAAAGAGTTATTAAGCAGAGAGTAATAATGTAATAATGGCCAAGAGGATGAAGTTGACGCTAATGAAGCTTTAAGTTACTCCATAAAATAAAGAGTATAATAGAGTACATTGTACAACATTGTTCTTTAGAAGTATCTATTCATCTACATTATTCTACATACGTTCTATAAAAATCCTAAACAACATGCAATATGATCTTCAGGATGTTAATTTTTAAATGTATGTGAATTTCTCCTTTCAGAATTTTCTTTAATAAATCAAAGATACAAATTTGGTAAAATATATTTTCATTTCGATTCATTTCTTTCCCGTACACTGTTTTTCAATGTTATTTTTATTTACAGTAGGAATGAAATAGGTTATTAAAAACTCTATGAAACCCACCTGTCTAATTTATATATTATCGAGTTTTTCTTTTTTAATAATACGCAATACATTGTTGTGCATTAACTTGCAAGTGATATGCTCTGTTCTTTCCCATGTAAATATATGCATATTACAAGTAAATTTGTTTAAATTAACATATAGAATTTCAGCACAAGTTGCTTTGGTCGCTTTTGATTCGGAAAGTGTTATAAGCAGCCACACAATGCAAAATAAGTCACAATAACCAATTTGTCAGCGATCCTAGATAAAGCCGAGCCACGCAGATTGCAATTCCAAAAACAAAATGTTGCTTTGAATCAATACGGGTCGATTCAACGCAACATTAATTTTCAAACAATTGGTTTTGGCAGAAAATATGAATTGGCGAAGATATTTCAAAAGTGACTTTCATATCGAAGGATTTTCTTTTATTATCCGATTTATGTAAAAATAAATTATGTATAAACAAAATTATTAAAATTTTCAGGTATCTTTAGTAACCTACAAATAAATCCTCTACGGGAATGTCTTCCATAATTATTCACCAAACGTTAAATATTAACATTGTAATTTCAATGAAATGAACATTGTGGATTACCTCGTCCGAAATCGATGATGCTGCGTCGGTCAATAAAATCAAGTTAAATATTCGATTACTAATGTTCAAAAACATGAAATTAAATCTTAATCCCACATTGGGAATGGTTAGCCAAAAATACAAAACTCGAAAAAAATCTAGAAAATTATTAAGCATTGTTAAAAATATTTTAATTGAAAGTTTGTCATTAAAAGATCGAATAATTTTATTTAAATCATTGTGGAGTCGTATCAATTTATTTAAATATTTAATCTTTTCATTTTTAGAATCATATACCATTACACTTTTCACCTTGATCAAATGACGAAACTCTTTTACAAAATATGTGTCATTGTTCAACTGTTTCATTAAATGGGTCAATCCGCGATAAGTCTCCAGTACATAAGCGACTAAATGTAATGATTTCAGAGGAGAGATGCTTAAGATTTCCAAATAATAATTTGTAAACATGAAAAAAGTTATCTTTTTGGAAATGAAGTCATCGGATGTAACTACATAAAAAAAGAAATATATCAGTTTTGACCAAGTAAAGACAGTGGTCAAAGCAAAGGCGAGATTTATTATGCCATTTTTAACAGGATTACTTCGCATTTTCATTTTGTACTGAAGCCTTATGAGCTTTAATTTATTGAGCATGGATGCGTAAACTTGGTCGTATTTAAATACATATGTTGTTTCTGCAACTAGCATTAACGCTGGCAATAACTGACAGAATATTGAAACAATGTAGCTAATTCCACTGCTGGGTATTAGCGGAACGCAGTTGATATAAACATTGGTCGCCTGCAGTATCGATACATAAATGGCATAAAGCGAATTTTCTTTGTAAAATTTACGTTTAGCAATCGGCACGCCATGTAATCCAAATACTATTAATGTTATTGTAAAAAATATGTTTCTAATTCGCCACTGTGATTGTGTTGGATTCAAATTATTTAAAGCTTTAACAGGCAATATATTGAGTTTAGGGCGACCCATACTGTGAAAATACTGTAAATGGACACAGAATGACGAAAAAAATAATTTTCCCGTATTATACGGACCGTATATATTTGTCTGATGGAGGTGAGGATCAATCTATTTATATGCCCCGAAATAAAGGACAAGGTCGATGATCAATCAACTGTCCAACAATGTGTAAGTTCGATCGCCCTCTGCAATTATGAATAGATAACGATCAATAAGTTAATAAAAGTACAAATAAGAAATTTAATTCAACACATACTTATTTTTCCTCATTCATCGTTCCTCATTACATTAAAAAACAATATAACCGAGCCAGTTTTTGTTTTTATCCATAGTTTTTTATCAAAAATGTTTATATTAATAATAAGTATATTTAAAAATGAAAATATACGTATATATACATATATATATATATATATATATATATATATATATATATATATATATATATATATACATATACTTTATTTTTATTGGCGACTGATATGATGGCCTCAATGTACTCTTCTTTAACAACGTGCGACGAAATTACATCCTTATGAAAAGTAGTATTAAAATGAAACATCTTACCTTTCTATTTACTTCCACTAATACATAGGTTACTATATTGTATTAAATTGCAATGGTGCCTAATTTTGCTAATATTGACCAAACAAAATATAATTAATAGAAAAAAAAACAAAACTTAATTTAATAATTATTTTTCAATAAAGTCGAATTTACAAAGTAGGATTCACAAATCCAAAAATTACAGTCACACAAAACATTATTTTAATATTTAGGTTTTCAATCAAACATGGGCTTTCAAAAAAATATTTACGATAGATAAATTATTAGGTTTATAAATGATTATGTGAAGTCTCTAAAATAATTCAATACTTTTTTAAATCTGACCACCCTCGATGTAATCAAATAGGAAAATAGTATTAAAATTCTAAGTTTAGCATTGAAATTGCACTTGAATCTGAGTTACTATAGAAGCGACAAATTTCCAAAGGAAATGCAACGTTCCGAGCTAAACCAGACGTTCCGAAAACCTCGCGAAACGACGAAATACACTCGCATTATTTTACGCTTATAGGCAATGCAATGTCGGTATCCTGCTGTGCGTACACCAACTATTGGCTGTTAGATTTTTATTCCACAGCTAGATTTTTATTCCAAAATCAATTACTCTCTCCAAAGGTGTAATTTGCTGTAAAACTTTTAGTAATTTGGATAAACGTAGGTAATAAACCTGTATTCACTAAGAGAGAGAGATTTAGTCGATAGCGACGGGAGACTTTATCAGATGCTGTATTTGTGTAACAGATACCAAACAATTATTACATATATTAATAAAATAAATAAAAACAAAAATTTAATTGCCCACATACACGAGCGCGGGCGCACACGCACACAAACACGCACACACACACACTCACACACACACACACACACACGCGCGCGCACACACACACACACACACACACACATATATATATGTATATATATATATATATGTATATATATAATACAATTTTGACATTTTTATTAGAAAATCAATTAACATGCTTATTGAAAATGGAAGATATAATAAATGCTGCACTATTTAACAAAACTAATAAAAATATTTTACTAAGTTCTCTCACAATTTCACCAAAGCAATGTTATCAAAATTTTGTTATAAACTACATACTTACACATAGCGCTAAATGTTTACTTGTATCCGTAGATTTAGACGGTGTTCACGTGTTAGTTAATAATTGTAAGCTATTCTTCCTGTAACAAAATAGTATTTATATTGAAGATATTATTAATGGCCCAAGAATTTAGCCCATTTTATAATCTACCATTACTCGTAGCAAAACCCTTCAAGCAGATATTATAATTAGAGATAAGATTTATTTTTCAATTTAGGTAAGGTAGATTAAAATTATTCATGAGCAACTCTACTTTTGCGATATGAAAAACATTTACTCTAATTTTGCTAACACAATTGGATGAAGTGAAATTATTTTCAAGATTGTTACTTTTACTCCAAAGCAGTGGGAAACTAAATTTGCTCTCAAAATTTCGAAACTTGGTAACGTTTCACTGGATTGTCCTTAAGAGAAAATTATAAAATATGTGTGTACATGATAAACCACTTGAAAGTGTAAAAATATGTAATATAAAAACCGAAATATTTTCTAAATCCATAACAGGAAGAAAAACTAAGCCAGTGGACTTAAATTTTGAACTAATGAAATGTACAGGTTACAACATATTAAAATCTGCGAACATTAGATTTGATACAACTGCTATAAAACCATATTCACTTAGATACTTCTAGAAACAGTAGACATTGACCTTTGCTGAGTCATGCCACCACACATGGTTCTTCACTTTCTGTATCCAACCATTTCTCGCTTTAAATTTTAGGCCGTTAATCTACTTAATCTGTTAAGCGCGGGAGACGTGGTACTCGCATGTTAATACCCAGTCATTATAACGTTCTTCAATAGCCTACCTTATGTTATATTTTTTCAAAAAAAGAAATTGATAGCTAGGGAATTATTAACTTAATTTTTTTTTTCTCGTTGGTCACCGTGGGAAAGTTCATACTATAGAAACAGTTTTGGCTAATTTGTAAATAATTTGGGTTTAGTACATTGTAAATACTACTATTGCTAAAAATAGTAATATACACGGATACAGGAGTTGGATAGGAAGATATTTTTTTATTAAAGTCTTTAGGAATGAAAGAAAAGAGGTAATTACACAGTTCCATAAAAAGAAATTGATGCAACCTTATTATAGCATTTTACTTCATAAAAATATGCTATTCGCAATAAACACACGCAACAAAAGTATTAATTTCAGAGCAATTTAAGCCTTTTGATATTGTTTGCAACGCTCAGAAAAAATACGCTTTAGATTAAATTGATCTCGAGCAAAATAATCTTTAGAATTCTATAGCCCTCGAAACTGTTGATGCAAGTTACATGAAATAATTTTAATTGAAAATTATAGTCAAACATTAGTATTGATGAATTTTCAACTTTTTAAAGTCCATAGATGAAAAACAAGTGGGACTAGGACTCGTTGCGCGTATATTTGAATCTTTGTATTAAAGCAGCTATAAAATTTAACATCATTATTAAAATTTAATATTTAATTTAAAAAGCCTACTCCATGATACCCTACTCATGGGTTAAGCGCAACCACAATATACTGTCCTTTACATCTATTACACTAAATTTTTTGAGTACTTTACTGAATACCAATTGAGACTCCTATATGACACATCTATACGAAATTTCTTACACATAGGTCTAAAACTATTCAAAACTGTAAGACCGTGACATACGGACCGTTATGACCAAATTATAAAGGTTCTGCATTTTATTATAGAATCCAGAAATTAGACAAAAGTCAGTCAAGCCTGGCTGTGAAGTAATTGAGAGGCTGTGAAGCAATCGGCGTTTACGCCGTAAATTTGTTCCTATATTCCACTCTAAAACGCGGTTGGAGCAGTTTTCAATATGATTTAGTTAGGTTTAAATAAAATTGAGGGGAAGTTTTGAATATTCGTTCTCTCCATAAGTTCTTCTAACATGTTGCGAAAGCAACTACAACACTGCAGAAACGATTAAATAAACGGTAATTTTTAAATCGAAATTTTTTTTTTGTAATCAAAACACATAAAATCGATTTAAAGTTTCAATCGAACTTGGTAAGGAATAATTTTTCGAGTTGAAAACAGTTACTTGAACTTGATAAAAACTTTAGAAAAATAAGCATGTGATTATTAAAATCAATGTGGATAACATAAGCGTCGGTACCATCATCAAGACATGGTAATTTATCCAAAATTTTACCAAGTGTTTTTATCTTTGTTTTGTGCAAAGACAAACAATATTTGTTGAAAATTTTAGATAAATTCAAACCGCAAATTATAAGACCAGCGAGCAGTACAAACTCACAGTTATTTATATATTAATTTTTATACGTTTATTTATATATTAATTTTTTTCTGACTGAATAGATTGAAAATTATATCTTAAGCGGATTTCAATATTACGTGAACTTAATTTTTGATTTATTTAAAATTTGACGGTTGCCTTAAATTTTTTCATTTATTTCAAATCAAGTATTTCAAAGTCGCCAGTGAAAAACCGATCATTTCCGACTAGAGGCAAATAATTATTTTTGCTTAATATCAACTCCCAACCGAATCCAGTTAAGCAGAGACTATTATTGTAAGACATTTTTACATTTTTTACAGTTACTACATACCACGTAAAAGTAAAGTGATTCAGAATCTACCTAAGGAAAAATTTAACTGATTTGAGAATTAAATTATTGAGATGGTAGTCAATTAAATTAATGTAATGATCACAAAAATTTAAATGATTATGACGGCAGTGATGGCATTTTGCTAAGCGTGAAATTTGTGTGCATGTTTAAAAATATCAATTTATTTTAGGTATTATGCCCGATATATCGATTATGTGGTCGAACTGCACTCAAGGGTCAACGTACACTCTAAAAGGTATGCCGTGGTCAAAGGTCTTTTTAGATAGAATGAAATAATGATGCGCGCATTACTCTGATTTGCATTTATCTTTATAATTCCCCTTGTTTGTACGGATGCGTATTAATAAAAAGGTATTTTTTGACAATAAAAGTAATAGCTGTTTTTTCTGCGAAATTTTTCAAATTTAGTGACATTTGTGCTGTAATCATTCGTGTTAATATCTACACAAATTGCGGGGAATTCTGTTAAAAATCGTCAAAGAAAATTAACTTGCTATCATCTCTCATGAACAAGGGTCATGAATTTTGGTTATTGGAGATCATATCGATGAAAACTTGAGCAATCGTATTGGTTCTTCGAACCGACCAGGATAGGTTAGGTGACTTTTGCCCATCTCTGGAAATCCGGTACACGCTGCTTGCAATGCAGATTATATAGTCTCATGGCACAATGATAATACATGCGTGCATATCAAGTTTTTCTTGCAACATTGGTGTAAATAAAAAATATAAAATAATTGCCATAACGCCCACAAACCAGGCAAACCAAAGCAAGTTAACGTTGCAGATTAGGGATGACGATCTCTCCTTGAAAATAGATCTCGAGGATCGAATATATCAACTTATAACAGATTGATTAACGCAAGAAATAACCTAAATATTTTCTATTGAAATATAAAAAATATAGAATCGTACAATACGTGCACAGATTGGCATAAAAGAATGATCTAACAACAACTACACAAATTGAAAAAAATATGTTGCACGTTTATAAAATCAGCGATATCTTAACAAAAGTTAAAAAATCTGGGATTGTTCTGACGAGTTCCACAATCGTTAACGATATTTATATATTAAACAATAAAATTTATAATTACCTAATTGAACAGCGCAAATAAATCGGTTTTACCATTTTTGATTTTACCATTAAAAGCCAAAAAATTCACTTAACTTTTTATTTCGTTCGTATCCCTTAAAAATTTTTTGTGACTCTTATTTTACAAACGATTTTGCCAAGACTGAATTTAGCCGATTCTTGTTGCCTTGATGCGTTTCAGCAAATGATAATAAAATAAGTTATATTAAAAAGGTAAATAATGATACTGAATATAATGAGGCAAGGATCGATTAAAAAATTGGGACAAATGGCAATTCGAGAATTTACATGCCAAGGTTAAGTACATAGATTTAAAACAAACAAAAGGGGACAATAAGGTTTCTTATTTTGATGGAAACATTAAACAGATTAATATTCATAATTATTTTGACACTGCGATCAAAATACTGGAAACAAAATTTAAAATATGTTAATTGGAAAGAAGATAATATATTGTGACAAGTAAATATATCTATGTCCATAAGTTAGGTAAATTATATATGTTGCTGCCCATTTGCGCAGACATTTATTTAGTTCGAGTGACAGGGCAACGAACGGTAATTTTACAAACTTATATATGATATTAAAAAAGCTTTGACTTTGAATTTAATTAATTATTTATGTCCAGTAAAAAGTATTAATCCTAAATAATATATACTCAATATGTATTCATAACTAAATACCATTTAACCCTAATGGAAGCAAAAAAAATATAAATTGACAGTTGACCTGATTACACTTGTGTGTTTTATTTAATAAACTATTATACTCGAGTACAAAAATCCTCATCATAATGTACCACACACACTTTTGCAGTAAAATGTAACGAAATTCATTACTCGCGAATACTTTTTAATATGTCACATTAAAATAAACAATGCGGTTCTTTCTGCGGTACAAAAATTAATTCCCTAGCTTTAACATTTGAAGTTTGTGGGCAGTTTGTGAAAAAATAATTTGCAAGATTTTTCAGAGAGTGAAACTTGAAAAAATACCAAAATTTATTATATTTACGCACCCTATCTGTTACTGCCATAAAATATTCAGGCGAGTGTTTGTGGTCCGATTATCAATGACTATTTAAATAATAGAAGTGTCAACTAACTTCTGACTTCAAATATGTAAAAGTTAAATTTAAGACAATACACTTTCATTGTTTTCTACGAGTCTAGCTACCTAGAAATAAATTTTTAATCCTAATGAAAATATACTTATCCTATAGACCTGAGTTAAGGTAAATATTTTCAAGGTATCGTTGCAAGACACCGAACATGATCCAAATATACTAAGATGCCTTAACCCGTAGACTTAGCGCTATATATTGGTTGAAAGCCGTATAATACAACTAGTGGACTATTAAAGTTAGATCCATTTAATTATTCCGATATATTTATTTAATACAATAATTTTAACATAAATCATTTATTTTATCAATTTTACTCTTGAATGACGTAGATGCAAACAAAACTTATTATAACAGCAGCATTATGTATGAAAGCTGTTATTGTTTACGAATGTATTTATAGAACCCGTTTTGGTTTTGACATATAAGTAGTTTTTGAAATTATAGCAGTTTTGCCTATTTATTTAACTAAAAAATGGTTATATAATTCGGAGAAGAAAATAAAATATCAAATAATACGATAATTAAAAACAAGAGTTCCATTTTGGTCACGGAACTCTAAAAAGAAACTATGACGATATTTTTTGAAAGCATTTTTCTATTTTAAAACAAAATATTAATTATGTGACAATTTATAGTTATTTTACAAATTATGTACAGATACTATAGACAGAATATAACTTAAATATTATCGAATGATATTACGAAATGAACTAAATGAATGAAAATTTAACTTGTCCTTATTGATACAAATTTTACGATAGCACAAAAGATAATCAAGGCATTATGCTTACCTTCATACAAACAAATGTATGAAAATATTTTCAACAGAAATGAGAAAATGATTTTTAATCCATATCATGTATATTTTTTCTGTATAGTTCTTTACAGAATTTTTTAAATTTAATGTTAATGAAGAACTGCTCTATATTGTTTTATGGAACTGTCCTTCTATAGTTTCAAGTTATAATGCACAAAGAATCCGGTATTTATAACTTTTACGAAATTATTTGTGGGTTTTTGTGTTGATATAGATTTGACATAATCAGGAAAATAAGCGTTTTCGTTTTTTATGAAACATTATCTCGTTATTATAGTAAAGGATTACAAGTGAATGGAATATATAAATTAGATGAATGTACTAATTCAATAATTGAGTTTGAAGGATTGGCAAGAAAACAATAATGCTGACATAGTCGAGTTATAAATTGAATTCAGTGGAATAACAACATCAATATATGACTAATATGGCAGTGTAAAATTATATCACGATGATGTTAGAATCAAAAAATCGAAATTGATAAAAGTTCCGATATTCGGGAAAGAAACGCGTTCCAATTTTTGAGACCATTTGTGAAACAATATGCTTTAGTGGTCGATCAATAACGAGCTTGGATAAAAGTTTATCTAAAAATTATCGTTAATTTGCTAGACATATTCTTGGGCAAATGGGACTTGTCGTACTATGTTTTAACACAGTGGGGAAACTTTATAATGATGTTAACGTTGGATAACACAAGAATGGGCATAATTTGACCAGAGCGTGTTTACATCTGGATTTTTAAAACAACAAGATACTCGGGATTTTGTTATCATTAAAATAAATTCACTTAATAAATTATTCACATGCATCAATATATGGTTTACATGGTGGTACAATGTTTTCTTTGGAAATTGATGTGAGAGAAACATTATTTCCATTCATTAAAATTTACTACAGCGGCTAGACTTACCAGCTCTTTATGTTCTGTGGATGTAACTGTTACCAGCTATTTAGAGCTATTCACATCTTGAATATATTTGGCGTTAATTGTGTAGGAATTCATTATTCACAATTAAATGAAACTACGTGGTGTAGTATTATTTCTACTTTCTTTAATTTCTTTACCACGACCTAAGTTTCGTTGAATTACAACATCTTTACAATATCTTTGCTAATATCCCACCTGAAGATGTTGTAATACAACGAAACCTAGGTAGTGGTAAAGAAAGTAGA
Source organism: Druceiella hillmani (assembly GCA_039881145.1). Classification (NCBI taxonomy): domain Eukaryota; kingdom Metazoa; phylum Arthropoda; class Insecta; order Lepidoptera; family Hepialidae; genus Druceiella; species Druceiella hillmani. The sequence continues at coordinate 26,756,193 of JAYKKI010000010.1, forward strand.
AATAATACTACATCACGTAATTTCATTTAATTGTGGCCATTCATATCGTTAAATATTTGAAGTACGCTCTTCTTTTAGTATATCTATTTTTCCTTTATAAAACATAAGTCGTATCACATTATGTGAGAAGTTACACGGTATATTGAAATTAATATGTATCTTTTTGTTATACTATATTCTTGACAAAAAAATTCTTTAGCATGTAATTATAGCATCTTAGATGTCGTCAGGTTTCTGTTAGTTATAGTTCTTTAAGTGTTAGGTATTCTGGAATAAACCAAAAATACAATTTTGCTTATAATAAAAAATGGTATCAATACTTTACCCAGAATCACTAGAATTTTTTAAATAAAGATAAAAAGAACGATTTTTAACTCTCATTCACAATAATCTAAAGTCATATAAAAAAATAGAAACGTGCAACTTTCACGATGCAATTTTCAAAAATAAAAAAAAAATAAAACACTATTAAAGATTGTGATTAAAACTATCTTCGATCGGGAAAGAAATACTACGCATTAAATGAAATATTAAACACTTCCTTTCATCATGTTTTGATGGGACTCATACGCTGCATGGAAAAATTCACGGCCGATATAAAGACATCGACGCAACCTATGCAAGGTAAGTAAATACAACGGACATAGCTAGTAGGTTCATTTGTATGACGAAATTGCTGTAAATGCTCACTTCCTTCAAATGCCCACTTCTAATCGCTCACTTCTTCATTCCTTGAGAACTGTTTCTGGAGACGGAAGTTTTGAGAATATCGACAATTTTAAAATTTGACAAGTTAAACTATTCATAAAAACTTATTTTTTTTACCTTTCTAATTAAACATAATTTAATAAACAATATAGGTAAAATGTCAGGAGGGGAAAAATACGTAGATTGGAAGATTTTGACGGGAAGCAAGATTAATTGACCATTTAAACTATCATCATTTATTTTTTTTATCTTCAATTAAATGCATTAAAAAATATCTAAATTTCAAGTTTACTGAAGCGTGTGAATAATTATTTACTTCAAACTTAATTTGGGATGCGTCACTCAGGACCACCAGGCTGAAGATGCACACTTTAAACGAAATAAAATTATAACTTACTATTAAATCACAATGCGTCAAAAATAAATAAGAAATTCGAAGGAATTAAATAAAGTCAATAAGTGCCGTAATTAGTTTCCACTACAAACGTTTGTGTTTACAAACGTTTGTAGTGGCTTATTTTGTAGTGCTTATTTTGTCAAATTTTTCGTACTTATTATCGGACTTGTGAAACTTCACGGTTAGTATTAATGCGCGTGCACATATATTGCATAATATTAATTATCTTTGTAGACCTTCATTATTATTCACAACTAAATGAAACTACTTGATATAGTATTACTTTCACTTTATTTAAATTCTTAGCCACGATCAGCTGTGTGACAACATCTTTAGGCGGGCAATTTGTAAATTATTATATATTGTATAAATATATTACTGAGAATAACATCAATTTAATTTACTAACCTCATTAAAATATTTGTATATAGTATAAGTTTTGAAAATATAATAAAAGCTACACCGTTCCCTTACAATAAACTCGCTATGTAAATAGTGAGAAAACCCGCACAAATCTTACTTCCGCTATTGTTTTGTATATATTTAAATGCTGTTGAAAGTTTTTAAGAGTCAATCTTTACAAATTACCTACCTGAAAATGTTGTCATACCGCGAAACCTAGGTCGTGGTTAAGAATTTAAATAAAGTAGAAATTATGCTCCATCACGTAGTTTCATTTAGTTGTAAATAAAAAGTGACAATAGATTTCTAAAAAATTAACGCCAAATATATTCAATATCTTTGTAAAATTTGTGCCTGAAAATTGGGATGCTGTGTGTCAAAATATTATAAAACGTTATTTATACATATTGTGTGTATCTTTGTGATTGTAAAACCCATATTTCTGATTTTCCGTGCTAGATTTGTCGTTTGTAACTAAACAAAATATTTTAAATATTATAACCTTTGCAAATTTTACTAGTAGTTTGCTCGAACCGGAAGGACGCACATAAAACAAATATGAAAGTTCATACCTGTTACACAGTGTAAATTTAAATAGTAGTATACTAAATCACTGAAAGACTTGAGTAAGCAATTTATATTCAAGTTATAGATGGATTTAGTCGCTATCAGTTCATACTAATATATTTATAGCCCTGAATACTGTAATATATGAAAATATGACAAAAGTTCGAGATATTATCCACTATCAATTTAGATTCAATTGGATCTGCAAAATGTGAGCGAAAATAATATCAATTTATTTTTATTGCTTAAAATTACTTGTTTATACCTGTGTGTTTCTTTGTGGGAACGAATCATAATTTTGTTTATTTAATAATAACCATTCATTATTGTTGGTGCAATGCTTTCTTATTTGTTTGAATATATTAATGGATTTTAATGCATAAAATTTGCAATACATTTATATAATTCTTTTTCTTGAACCGTTCCCTTACTGCTCAGGATCGTGGCTCCCTCTCGATAAAAACTTTTTTTTATAATTTTCCGCCATATAATCGTATTCTTGTCACTCTATAGGGCATCATGTAATGGCGTGTCGAAAGTTTCTGGTCCATTCAGCATCTAGGTCGGCACCCCCGTAGATGTCATACTACAAACATTCTGGTAAAACGAGTTTCTCAATGCTGTCGGCAGGTTTCACAATGTTTCTGAAGTATTCAAGAACTCTCCAGAAACAAATGGTGAAAGATTTTGTTCTTACATAATCGAGACATTTCAAAGACTTCAATCATTTTGCCATAAATAATTTCAGCTACCATGACAAATTGTTGTACATAAAGATAGATAAGAACAAAACGTTTATTAAATATTACTTCGTATATTGGATATGTTCATGTCCTTCCACACTTTCTTTAAGTAAGTCATTGCACTTCGCATCCAAAATTTTTGGAGAGATTCAGACAGATTCTCAAACCTCGCTATTAAATTTTACAGGGGATAATATCTTCATATTTGTGGTTGTCTTGAACATATAAAGAAAAACTCTTCTTGAGCCTCAATCTACTCGTGTACAAAATAAACAAACATGCCCTTTTGTAGACCTTTAAAAACGAAAAATAAAACAAAGGATTGTTATTAGACTTATACGTTCGGCAATGGAAATGATGTACGTGATACATCAACTATGTGAATGTGATAAATAGGAAGCTGTTCAATTGTAATTATAAAAATGTAAATATACGTAAGCAGGAAGTCAAACAAATAGAAAATATAAAAAATTATTTAATAAATCTAATGAAGAGAAAGTAACAATTGTCAATCCATTAGTAAACATTATTCCATTGGTTACTACTTAACAGGCAATAATGTGAAGCGTTAGGTGTGTTGATTAAATCACCTCAAATTGTTAACGATTCAGTGCAAGTTAATGGATTTACAATTTATCATTGTCACTTTTACTATTTATATTAAACGTAACATTAAATGTAACATTACTAGGAAGTACCGCATTCGGAGTTTGTGCTAAAGTATTATACTTCACATAACATATTTAAAGAGAATTACCTTTTCATCTCATTTCATAATATGAAAAACTAATTCTGTGATTCGATATAAGCTGTTGATTTAGAAATGATACCATCAAATATAAACATAGTTTTTGACGAAATCAAACCCTTCAATTTCATTTTGCAAATGTTTGGGTTTTATTACGACTTCTCTTTAGATGGAATTAAAAATATTTCCCAGCTTAGCTTCAGAGACGTGAAATGTCGATCGTTCTGTTTATTGGTGACTTTTATTATCCTAGCGTTATCTTCATATTTCTATTGCAAAGCTATTACCTATGCGTTGTTCTATACTGAATACATCAATGCAGTAGATGCCTTAGTTCGCAATTTTATCGTATGTGTGTATTGTTTACCATCTAGCGTCAACTGGATTATATCATTAGTGAACTGTAAGAAATTCAAATCAATGTTACTAGACATTTCAAAATTGGACTCTGAATACCAGTGGTGGATTACTGATGTCAGAGCAGATAAAAATGTTTTGATCTTTGTAGTGATATGGTCCATCCTTATGGTTATGAACACATTTTCCAAGATGTATATACCGGTTAGCGTAGATAAACTCGTAATGTTTTATATTTCTTTCTTCATATATTTTTTTACGTTCGTGAAAATAGGTTGTATTATTGAAATAATTATATTGAGAACAAAATTATTGAACATAAAAATTGTCTCGATGGAAAAAAAATTAAATATTTTTGATCAGAAAGACAATAATCCTTCACAACAAGCAAGCGTCATAGAAATGGTAAATTCTTACCAAAATTATCATCTAAAATTAAATACATTAATAAATAAATTGAATATTGTACATTCGTTGGAAATATTAATGGGCATAATCGTAAATTTCCTCATCTTGTATTTTTATTCATATTACTTAATTCTTGTTTTTTACCTCATCATCGAAGAAGACAATACGTACATGTCCACTTCGGTGTTAAAGTATGTGTTTTTAAATTCCCTTTCGATCGCTTCGTTAGCTATTGTTAACCTGATTTACATTTGTAATATGTCTCACGAGCTAGTTCAAGAGGTAAGCATAGCTTTTTCAAACGTGTATTGTTTTAAAATGGTTAGCGCAAAGGTAATATCAAGCATGTGCAACTATTCTAGCATTACAGGTTAACTATAATCTTCTAGCCCACTAGTACAAATTTTTATTATTAAGTATATCGTATATTGTGTTAATTGCTTACGAATCATTGTAAACAAATTAAAAAGATTGATATTCGACAGGTTAATCGCACAGCTCCACTTGTAGCCAAGTTGGTGCTCTACACTTCAGACGTGGATATCCTAGATGCGGTGAGTTTTTGTAAAACTCATCGGGGTTATGTTATGATCACAACACTTTTTAAATCGATTTTAATAATTCATTGCGCAATTTAATTTAGGAGAACTAAATACTCACATGCATAAAATACTAATAAAGAACTAAAAAAATATCACTTTCAATATTTTCGTTTAAAACAGTCATCACAAAATGAGATTCACTAATCTCAGTCTACCTCGGTGTAAACTCTAATTTGATTCGGCTTACTAGCACAAAAATTATAATTAGTGAACGACAGTCACGATGTTAAACTCGCTATTTATCACTTAAATATTGTTTTCCGATTATAAACATTTTAACTGATTACGGACATTAGTAAAAATAAACCGGGCAACTTATGAAACCTTAATTAGTTTTGACATTTTTACAGGTTTGTGTGAGTTGGAGTTTTAGGTATTACTTTTAGATTTCTCAACCTCTCCTTAAGTTGTTTTTGTTTTAACAAAAAATTAATTCTTTTCAGAGTAGATTAAACGAACAAATTCATTTAAGACTTTGTCCACTGTATATATGAATAAATTTTGTGGCATCTACATCATCAACAAAGCATCTTTATGAAAACAAACTATCATCACTGATTTACCAATTAATTTATCGATAATTTTTTTTCAGTTAAAACGTTTCTTGATACAACATGCGTTGACTCCGATTGAGATAACTGCCAGCGGCTTCTTCAGACTCGACAATTCTACCATTTTATCGGTTGTTGTGAAATATTTAATTAAGCATTAAATTATATTCCTAACAGTAGTTATTTTGAATTAAACACAAAGTATTGAGCATTTTGTAATTTAACTAGATCTGACAACAAATATTTCTGAAGGAATCTCTTATCTTTAATAACACCACAGTTTATTTTAAGATTTTATATCCAAAAGACTCACGAGAGAGTCACTTATTTCGATAAATTTTGAATAATTGGAATGACACAATTTTTGTAAGAAACTTCTTTTAATAGTTTTTAGTTGATTTGCAATAAAATTTAAATGAGCAAAGTTTTATTGCGTCTTGTAGTTTTACCCAGTAAAATAAAATTTTGTTAAAAAAATTTCCAATCCAAAATAATATGGATTTAATTACTCTGCAAAATATGTAGGTAGTAACGTATTTGAATAAGCTACGGATATTTAATAAGTAATTTAAAAAAAATTAAAAAAAACAATCAATGTCCTTTAAATAATTTTACCTCTAAATTTCAAACACGAATAATTTGAAGGAATACAATTTATATAAACATTTAAAGAATTTCAATGGTACTTATATTATGTTTCCAAGCAAAATGAATGGCTGAAGAAATATTTTGAAAAACAAAACCTTTATAAAGCATTTGTCTGCTTTAAAAAGACAAATACAGAAAACAATTAATTATGGATTGTAGAAGAGTTAATGCCCATGATTTTAATATAAATGATAACATTTTGCCAAACTTTCTTTTGAAGTTTTTGGCGTACTGTGTGTCGTAAACTTTGATTTTTCAAAAATGGTATATGTGATAAAGAATATTTAAAGTCTCACAAAATATGTAGAAATTAATTTGGAAAAAATTAAGAATTTAAAATTTTAACGTTCTCTGTCTCTGTCTCTCTCTCTCGCCCCTCCAGATACAAAATACTTAACCTTTTTTCATACAAAATGCATACCAAAATCATTACAAGTGTTATTTACTTTCCATATTATGTCGGTTTACATCGAAACTCCCGAATTGAACGGAACGATAAAGGAAGTTATTATGGTAAACTAATGAACATCGTTGTCCAGATCACATTATAATGTGACTTATTATTGTTGATTGTGATTAAAAGGAAAACAATGTTTGACGTCAGACTATTACGAGAACAAAACGAAACACAGCTTTCAAATAATTTTAGAAAGTTTTGGCAATGAATTATTTTTGTTCTTTCAGATTTTCAACACTTTGGCGACTAATATTATTTTAATGTATCAAGTCTCAATGATCAACGAGGAGCATAGTTAAGTTAATTACCCAATTTGTTAATTCACTTTGATATTAACAAAACATTTAAGCGATTATTATTATGACTATTTTAATAAAACACTTGTTTAAAGATCTAAATATATGTTTTTATTTTCGGTTGTAGTTTAAGAATTTTATTAAACCCTTTAACATAAACTAAAGTCAAAAAATCTTTTCTATTTTAAATTGTACACGAAAATACTATGTATCGAAATTATATTTAAAAATAAATAAACTTCTATAAAACGATGTCAACTTGTAACACTAACAGACTTTAGAGAAAACTTTAGATTTTCACTAGAATGAAAGCAACAATTTTTGTTACTTCTATTTTAGTCACTTGAATCGTATCCCTTCATCTTTATAACTAGGATGTATCTCTGTTATACATCCGCTTGTGGTCTGATTCAAAAAAATTGTAACTCTATCAACGTACAGTTTTATTATTATTTTAGTGTAAATATGGGATAGGGAACTTACATTAGGATACAGACAGTATTTGCTTGCAAAATAGTATACTATCTGTAGTGATTTATATTCACACGTTAATGTTTATTATCTTTATATTGTTAAACAATGGTTAATTAAATTATTATTTCATCGTAGAAAATTCACAATGATGTAAGAGTTAAGTTAAAATAGGGAAAACTGTTTTTTTTAAGGGATTTTAATCCATTTCTGGGCATAAGTTTATTCCTGCCTTATTACAATTGAACGTATGATACAAAAATTTATCGACGCAGGTTATGTTACCCGTATATGATATAAGGCGAGCATTTTCTTGATTTTTTTCTTGATTTGATATCTATAATAATTGCTTAGAAAGTGGGCTTTCAGCCAATAGTTTCAACAATGAATATATTAAATATACTGCTGTCCCAGAACAAAGAGATAAACACCAATAAATACAATGTAATACTTGTACAAAACAAAATAAAGTGATGTGAAAAAAATTAAACACAAGTTTAAACTCTCTCTCTCTGACACGAGTCACTGATAACAGGAGTGAATATTAAATTTTCAAAGTATTTTCAAGGTCATTTTATAATTTATGCATTGTTTATAGAAACCTATTACTGTCGATTACAAATAGTAAAACAAGTCACTCGTTTAGACTTTAACTTTATACTACTTAAATAACTAAAAATTTTCATGTTTCTAATTAAAAAATCCTTTGTTTATTTGCTTCAGCTTATGGTTATTGGAGAGTTATTAAGGCCTATATATATATATATATTTATATAAATATATATATATATACATATATATATATATATATATATATATACATATATATATATATATATATATATATATATATATATATATATATATGTATATTATATTGCTTTAAGAAAAGCTGAACATTTTTAATCCAGGCTCTTTAACACAGCTGACTTTTATTTTTTAATTTAAAATTAAAATTATCTCTATCTATAACTTATCCTATTATAAAATTATCTCAAAAACCATCCCTTAATTTTTGACACGTTATAAGTATACACTTCATTCTTTTCTTTTTAAAACTTTCGTTCGTTTGTTTTTAAAACTTTTGCTTGCTCTCCTTTGGTTCCACAGTGGCCGAATGAAGTAGTAAGGTGTAATCAACTAGCAAAATTAAGTTCATTCAGTATGGAATTCCTGCAAAAATGTAATATACGTCGCATCCTATAACTCAAATATGAATACAGGAGACAACGAAACGAACGCTCGTACGTCTGTAAACACGAAAGCACGCACACAAGCAAACACGCACGCACGCACGCACATAATGGTACGTAACATTGTTACTAAATTATTTAGAAATATTATTTTTTCACAAATTAAATATATTGCCTACATGATGCATATTTAAAAAGTAATGAGCTCTAGGATCTAGTAAGATTACACAAATCCTGTTTTCTGTGGCTTAGTAGTTTCGGGAATGAGGGTGGAATTATATTTTCGCATATTTTTATAATGCAATTTAAAATTTTAATGTTTTGTATTTCAAATTATATCAGTATTTAAAAATATACAGTATTTAAAAAACTCCCATACTATCTGTAAATAGTAGGAAGTTGAACAAAGACACATCACATGTACACACAAATATGTTTATTATTTGTATTGCTTCTGTTATACGTTTAGAATACATACGTAATACCGAAAAGAATTTCAGAGTGTTTGTTATTTTTTTAATCTAAAAAGATTTATTACTGAAATATTAAAATTTAAAATGACACTTAATAAAGAAGTCAAATCTATACGAGTTACGAAAAAATATTATTAACAAAAACAGATATGAACAAGATAAGTAATGTTTAGATTATAATCAATACAAAAAAATGAAAAGGCGTAACGAGTGATGTTAACGTTTCTATTTTTTATTTAAAGTATTGCATGAGAGTTTATTTTATATTCATAAGAGCTATAGCACCTTTAGAATACAGTAGCTCATTTTTAAAAAATTGGACAAACTTCAATTTCAAATATTTTTTCGATTATTGCTACTTAACATTTAAAAGACGATGTATCGATTAAAATGCACGATGTATTTTGTAAATTAAATTCTTACATTGACTCAATTTAAGAGATTAGTCATAAAGCTGTCTCGTAATCATGATCTTGACCAGATCGTATGTTCAAGAAAAAAAGCAAAAGAGACATGATCACAAAAGAGATACAGAACGACAACAGAAAGCGACTAAAGTGCATTTCAGCAAAAGTGCTAAATAATTCCAACTTATTGCCAGACGAAATATTGCAGATGATCCATCATCCATATGAAAAAGACTGGTTTTGTACACAAATGATCATTTTAAATTACAAATTTAACAAAACCAAAGTTGAATTTCTCAATACTAGAATTTTATGATTTAAAACTTAGGAGAGATAAGTATTTAAAATGAGTACATAAATTGATAATGTAGCAACTAAAATTATTTTTATTCTCAGGAGTGCGTATCAATTCTTTATCTATAAACAGCGATTTTTAATATAATTTGTTTCACGTACAGTCTATAACAATTGATTGAAATAATCTTTTTTTAAATTTTTTAAACCATTCATCATTATTATTAGAAATAGACAATAGTATTGTAGAAAAATACTAAGCTGAATTCAACTGATTCATATTTGAAATGTTTATAATTATACTTGTCTAAAAGTATTTTAGAAATAAACGCTTGGGTACATTTGTCAAAAATTAAATAAAGTGTGTGCTGAAATAATTATAACGGTTGGAATTTCATTATCATAATCTTTAGAACTGTATCCAATAAAGTATTTGATAAGAACTGCGACTATTCACAGCCGGTTAAAATCATATTCCCGCTGTAATGAAGTTAACATTATATAGAGAAAAAAAATGTTCTATTGTTTATATGTTCATTTCATAGAAATTCACACAGCAACTACTAATCCTATTGACATAAAATTATATGTAAATGTCGTATAATTATTAGTACAGAAACCAAAAAAATGAAGATAGTCGGAGAAAAAATGAGTTATCTAGATGTTTTAATGCCAAAGTCAAAAGATAACTGTTATAGATACATTAACACTAAATTTAGAAACGACGGTACAGTACATATACAAAAGTTGTCATCGATAAGCTACTGTAACTGTTTTGAAGTCATAAAACGTAGAGAATGTATCGCAAAAACTGAAGAAGCTCACTCGATAATCCATGTTATAATAAATAAAATAAGTCATTATTTATAATCTAATTCAATAGTAAAGTGAAATTAAAAAGATATTGATTTCACTTCAACGAGAGAAAGAAAGAGTGACTTTTTTGAGAATGAAAATGGGGTATGCTCAACACGGTAAAATCAAAAATACTGAACTACGTTCATGAAAAAAAGACATGTCCTAAACCCTTAATAAAATAAATTAGCTGTACCGGTGTGAAATCATTGCGGGCCGCTAATTTTTATGATTTTGCATTATCCACTTTAGTAGTTAATAAACAAACCTAGACTTATAAACCAGCCATGAAATCGTTCAAATCTTACTTTTCTTTTTAAAATTTATCACACAGTATCGGGTAAATATGGATTTATAGTATTCTTTGACTTTGAATATGTTCCAATTCTGGAAGTAAACAGCCATACAATTTGACAGGTTTATATTTAATTTTTTATCCCAAAAATTATCTATTCACCAGAATAATTTCGACTTTCAGTTATAACTCCTTGTTGGTCTAAATCGAAAACTGGCAATGACCTTATTTTATATTATGTACTGTGTACTCGGTAACACAAGGTGTGGTTTGTATTAAAGATCAGCTACCCATTGATTTTTTTTAAATTTAATTTGAATTTTCTCTGCTATGTCATATTGGCACAGAAGAAGGGTATTGCAATTCTAGGAGACCATTTGCTAATATGCCATCAGTAGTAGTCCCTAGAATCCAAAATTCCTCATTAAGAAACAAGCTGCACTTCTCAATAACCATATTTCTTTTAATGAAATATTCACAATACAGAAGTTAGCGTATTGCGAGTTTTTTATGTCTATACCACATTTAATACAAGGAAAATTGTCTAATGGAACTCGTATAATATATTCTATTTTCTTGCCAATCCTACCAATCCAATTTTTTTCTAATTTCAGACTATTTTGAATAACGATTTCGCATCTCCAACGTATTTCTTTCCAAGTTATCTCATGCAATCGTTGTGAAAAAATGAATTACTAAACAATCCAAATTTACATTTCTCCAGTAAATTTCTCCAGAAAACTATCGCCAAAATCATAATTTTATAATTCGCTAATGTGTATTTTTCTGATTCGTTGTTTGCACATGGAACTGTTCAACGTTGCTTTCATTCCAGGCTCGTAATTGACTAAATGGTAAGTTTTGCTAAAACAACTTTCCAAAAAACGAAATAAAATAATTCTACATTAAAATATATCTCTGCGTCTGCCCAGAGCCCACTGTAAGTATATTTTTACGTAAAATTAGTGCGCTTTCCTCCAAAAACGTAGAAATGTGAGCATTAAACTTTTGTACAACGTTGCTCGTTACGCCGTAGACTAAACACCGAGAATATTCAGAACAGACTAAACACCGAGAATATTCAGAGCAGACTAAACACCGAAAATATTGAGAAAGTTTTACGCTTAATTATAACAGCTTTCACTATATAGATGATTCTACCAATTCAAGAACGACATTTTTAATATTCTCAGCTACGTCAATATTTGAAGAAAAAATATCACGTACAATTCATAGGGTCGTCAAATACTTGATTAGAGTCATTTTAGATATATTCTGATAAACATTTAATTTTCTCATCTAAAACTAATACTTATTGCTTTCAACGACAAGTTGTGAAAGTAAACGCCGTTTTAACAAATAAATGTTTTCACCTTTAACGATTTCTCACCATTAAGGGTCTCTATTTAAGGTGTCGTTTTTACTATCGTTTCTAGCTCTTTAAATAAAGGAAAAATGAGGTATCAACAATACACACCTAAGTATCCAAAATACAAATTTATTTTTAATTGATTAGGTACTTATGAACTAAGCAGGACGTGAGAAAGACTTATTTTTCACATTTATTTAAAATAAAGTTCTCATCAATGTTTAATTTATTTGATATCTTAAATAAATAAACGGTTCTATAAGATACATACCATATGTAACCGCATATTAAGAGAAAAAGTTATTTTCAATCTGTACATAAAACTACAGAGCGTGCTATTTGTTTAAATAGAAACGGGTCCCATAGTGTTACTATGATACTATGACATCAATTTAAAATAAAATGTGGAAATTAATAACCATTTCTAAGTTAATTTAAACAACAGTTTACAAAAAATTAAACGTACATCGATGTCCATAAATAATGAAATAAATACCAACATATACTGACGAGAGTGTAGCGTCAAGAGTAGTAACATTTCATATGATAAGAAGCAGATGTAACTCGTAAATATTATACCCCCATTGGTTTATTAAATAAAAAAATGTATTATTTTGTTTATCGAGGACAGGAATGATTAAAAACCAGAGGATCCATCGTAACGCCATAATTCTCAGTTGTTCAAAATATTTCCTTTACTTTGACTCATTGGTTTTGTATAATAATTTATTTAATCCTGATACAATCACTTATCAACAATAGAATTTTCGAAATATAATTCCGGTGGGGATAACGGCTCATGTCGACAGTAATAAAAAAGTGATTTTTTTTCATAATTCTAGGAACTATAACTGAAAAAATATGTTGAAAACATGTAAGCAAAATTTGTAATTCTCCCATATTTCTGAAACAACCAACAATTAAAAAAGAAATCAAGGTTTTTTGAATTCTATATGTAGTTTCTAGAAAAATAATAAATATTATCCTAAATCTTATTTTTTTAAATATGCACCATGTTTTTACACCTGTGAAAGACGACATTTTTAATTGGTGAATTATTAATAATTGTAAATAGTATATTGAAAATGCCATATAACTATAGAACCATCATAGTGCAAGTTCTACTCGCGACAGTTTTTTACTGTATGTGAACGACAAATTAAATGTATTTTAAGGACATTAAAGATCAAAATCTCCTAATTCTTCGGGACTTGAGAAACATACCCTCACAATAGAAAATGAAGCTATCTTTAAGGTGTTTCAAACGGCGTAAAGTTTGGTTTGTATACCTCGGTTAGCAAACTTAACTATGATTCTTTTATTTAAAGTACATAACATTTTGATAGCATTTTGCAATTTTTAAATAGAACTGTAGTGGGATTTCTTACTTTTTTAAGATCGCCATGTATTTTAAATTCTATTTTCAGTTCATCACAACAGCAGTTTTCCATTCCTGTTTTGAGTTGCGCGCATTTGATCAATAAAATGGCGCAATGCAATATTTTATATTTAGCTTTATCGGTCTGTTAACTATGTAATGCTTTAGCCACATTTTATTTAGAAGCAGAAGAGCAAAAATAAAATCGACAAGAGTCAGCAATTTAATTCCATTGCTTGGTTTCAGTTCACTTCTGTCGGTATTTTGAAATGTGGTATCAGCCCACCTTTTATTAGCGTTTGTTAGTAAAGTTGTTATTATATTATTTTCAAATACTTTCTCTAAAATATGTACAACGTTCTGAAATAACTTAAACTATACAAATGATAATGAAACTATTTTCCATTATCTCGAAAAATTCCACTCACAATAGAATTATTTTTGTTAACCTTAGGAGGTGCGATTAGAATCTGGTTGTAAACTGACGTTTTCCTATGAATTTAGCCGCCCTCTAAATATAGCCATTCTTGTTATGGTAAATATTTGTATAATTTGACAATTTTTCATCTTATAGGTGTCATCTCCCATATCGTTACAGACTTTCTTCTTTATCACTTTCCAAACTCGAACAATTCGATTGAAATTCATATCTGAACTAAATGATCACTCCTCTCCATACTACCGACAACGTTGCTTTTAACTATTTGAAACTATTTGTTTCAATTGGTCTTCTACGGAAACTGCCTTAGCAGTAAGAGATCGCAACTTGGGAAGAAATCAGAGCCATTATAAATAATAGGGTCTAAAAGACGCTTTATATAACAATATTATTTTAATGAGCTTAAATAAACGCTCAATATATGTTTGGAAGCAGCCTATGGCAGCTGTGCTGATTATGCGTTCCCCGAACCTACATACCACATTAATGGATATCACATTTTAATCTAGGAAGGTACTGAGCGAAATATAAATCTAGATCAGCAATAGGAACAATTATTGCAACTCTCCAGTTGTATCTGACAACCGCCTCAGTTGTAGAAAGTTAAACGCCGACAGTATCTGTGTTTCCAGTTATTTAATGAGAAGAATACCACTTTCAATATAAAACCAATTTTTTTAATCACTGTAAGTTTGATTATTTCAATGATAATTTACTTCAGTGTTTAGTTATAAATGAAAATAATTGGAAAATAAAATCTCGTAATTGATAGCAACAGGTTAAATTAATGAAACAAATATACATAATGTTCCATAAAAGCCGACCTTGACTACTTTGGAATGAAACCGGAAGTTAAGATGTACTAAATTGATTACTTTGAAAGCCACATGAATTGTAACCACTGAATACTTCTTGCAATGGTATTGGATAATAATCTCGAAACGAGTAATAATGTATCATTCTAATGAACGCAAAGTACAATATAGTGTGCGATATTTTTATGTTGTAAGTAATATTCGAAATATTTCATTAGTAACAATCGTTTCCTTATATCACGTTGCCAACATATTAATATAATCATAACATAGTAATTTTACAATGGGAATATCATCGAATATCAAAGCAGTACCCGATGAAGTGAAGCCTTTAATTTTTATTTTACAAATTTTTGGCTTTTACTACAATATTTCTCTTAATGGAATTAAAAGTATATGTCAATGTAACTTCGGACGTGAAGAGTGGTCCATGCTCTATTTATTGTTTAATGTCTTCATTATTACAACGTCTTTGTTTACTTTTGGTGAAACAATTATGCAGGGTTTATTCTATACCAAATACTTTAATATCGTTGATGCTCTAGTTCGTAACTTCATCACTATCGTATACTCTCTATCGTCCAGCTTCAACTGATTTATGTCAATATTAAACAGTAAAATGTTTAATTCACTGTTACTCGATATCTTCAAACTAGACTCAGAATGCCAATGGAGGACCACCTCTGCCCGAACAATCAAGAAGACAAAACTATTTTTCACGATTTGGTTAATAATTATCGTTATAAATACGTTCTCAAAAATGTACGTAACGACGAGTATTCTTAAAATGATAGTTTTTCTTATCTCATTCTCGGTATATCTCTTAATATTTATTAAAATTGGCTGTGTCATGGAAATGATTTTATTTAGAATAAATTTGTTGAATACTGAAATCGTTTCACTGGAAAGAAAAATTATCAGTTTATATCAAAACGACGATCCAACATTGCGTCCAGAAATCATCATTCAAAAGCTAAACTCACAGAGGAGATATCATCTAAATTTAATAAAAATAATTGAGAAATTAAATTCAGTACATTCTATGGAAATATTAATGAACGCGGTTTTTAGTTTTCTTATTCTATATTTTTATTCATATTATGTCATTCTTGTCTTTTATCTCATCATAGAGGAAATAAACATTTACATACCCTTGCAAACCTCGGGATATTTATTTTTAAACGTTTTTACCACAGCTCTATTGGCCACCAATAACTTGATTTACATTTGTAATATGTCTCACCGACTAATCGAAGAGGTAAGAAGAAAGTCATAAGTATTTACCATCTAATCAAATATATGTATTTAATATCTTCTCTTAATTGTAAGGATGTTTTCTGTATGCAGCTGCATCAAACTTTATACTGTTTGTTCACTCGTAGAAGCGTGCAAAATAACATAGATTTTAAATTTATCGTTTTAAAATAAATTTTTTCTGCATCTTCAAATATTTTTCAATTTAATTTTTATATAGGAAATTCACTAGACAAAATTTCATGTTTCCAAATGCACAAAAAAAATTAAACACTTCCGAAAGGGCCGCCATAATATCCTGGTCAATTATTTGAAAAAAAATATTATAAACTAAAACAAGATGATTTTTATCGATTCAACATAAAAGAATTGGGAATATTTAGTTTATTATTGTAGTTTCATCATATTTAAAAAACAATTTAATTTTTCAAATATTAGATCAATACTACTTTTTTTTTGGTTTGATTTATATTTCTAATATTCATTGTGGTGAAACTTATATTATTCGCACCGTTATTAATTTTAAAACAAATACATCAAAAACAAATATCAAATTTACGCACCTATAATCAAGTTTACCTAATATCAAGTTTACACATCGATACACTGAGATTATAACCAAGTGACGTCCATCAGGTAAAGCGCACACCTCAGCTCGTTGCCAGGCTGGTCCTTCATACTTCAGATGATGATATCCTGAATGTGGTAAGTTTGCGTATATTGTATCTTGTCGTCCGACACTCGTATCTCATAATAATTTGTATTTTTTAATATTTTGCTTTATCCAACACAACCTTATTTTGTAACTTAAAATATCCAATATCAACCCTTAGTCAAATTTTTCCTAAGTATTTTGCCTTCCGACCTTCGCATTCAGAAAAAGGTTTGTTCGTCTAATAAAAAAGTACAGTGCATGTTAAATATTCTCATTTAAATATGCAAGAAGATATCAATTGATAAGTTTCTTTATTTTGATGTACTCAGACTGTCTCCAGGTGAGTAAACTGGCCTGCTGTACTTTTGTTTATTTTTTCCATCTGAAAGATAGAAAAAATAAACAAAAGTCCTATTATCCAGCTCGGGTATTCTGTCTATATATATATATATATATATGTATATGTATATATATATACATATATATATGTACATATATACATATATATATATATATATATCCATATGCGTCGTGTGGACCGCCACAAGAAGGGATTACATTGACATGAAAAAGTCCAATTGTAACAAGGCTTAACTGCATCCTATTTCAGCCTAAAAGTAAAAAAGTAGAAGTCGTACTATCTTCTACATCACAAATAAAAACTTTACCGCAAATGTTAGAACTGTTTTCCATATTTACATTCGATTTCACCGACTCACCGTTTGCCCGTTGCTTCGCTTTCAGATAAAACGATTCGCAATACAACTTGCTCTCACTCCAACCGAGATCACCGCTAGCGGATTCTTCAAGCTGAACAACTCCACCATTCTGTCGGTTCGTTTACAATATTTATTTTATTTCTAACTTATATTTCTGATTATCGTCTTTTTCTGACTCTAAAAGTAACGCACAGCACTACCATCTGAACATCTATGCGAAGTCCTAGTTACGTAGATTGACAATGATTTGCAATTACCGCCTATGTGTGAATATATAATACATAGGCGGTAATAGCAAATCATCGAAATATTTATAGATATTGTGTGTATGTGTGTGTGCGTGTGCGTGCGTGCGCGTGTGTGTGTGTTTGTGAAAAGTCATATCGGAAGGCAGTGAAGGTGGAAATCTAAAAATAAATAAAAGCTATTTGTTAAATAACACTCAACTGTTCATCTTCACTCGTTGCATACTTGCTTGCATCTCTTTAACTTGTATTCGTAAACGGGTTCACTCATTGTCACTTAAAATACTGCAAGCTTAGTGGAGCGTTGACTCCTGTGTATTGTGATAAGTTGTTGATTAAGTTCAAATTATTCCCTCGAATGAGAAATATCTTTTACGGACATCGATTATTTATAAATAGTTCATTCATTGATGTGAAAATAGTGTTTTCATTTATTATAACTCACCCCAAAACTTTACCCAAATAATATAGCAAATAGTGCAATGGCAGAAAAAATTATTTCATATAATTTCCTGTTATAAGTCCGTGGAATGACCTTGAAGGTATATTTTCTCGAAATTTATTATCGGTAATTATTTGCTTTATTGGCCTTCTATCAAATATCAGAAGGCATGTTTTTATTTATTATAACTTACCCTACATTATGTAGAACATGATAAAAGAAAAAAGTCGCCAAGTAAAAAATAGATCGAGCGGATAACAAGTGCCGCAGCAAAAATGGTTGTCGTTTCATGAAAATGTTTTGACAGGCCGCTTTGTGAATATTGTGTTTATAATCAGTCTGCTGCTTCAGAATATTGTTACATTTAATTCAATAAAATAATTTTGATATAATTATAAAAAAGTGCAATCGTTATTGTACAAATTCGATACAATTTATTTATCATATGTTCTAAAGTGTAGACACAATTTAGAAAATATGGATGGTGTCATCAAACCCTATTAATATGGCGTTAGTGTTGGTCATAACGTGTCTAATAATTTGCGTCACAGTTTATTCAGCTTATGAATAAAATCTGATTATGCCTATATACAAATTGTATCTTATTGTACGTAATACTTTCAAATTATTCATATTTATCTTGATTTTCATAACACAATTTTACGAATTTACAGTTGAAATAATATTTATATTTCCTTGCAGATTTTCAACACTTTGACGACCAATATCATGATAATGTACCAGATAGCGATAATCAACAAGCAGCGTAATTAATTAAACGTATTGTTGGATAATTTTGTTTTGTGCCTCGAAACAAATTAACTTTATTTTATGATGAATAAATTTCGAAATATGGCATTGAGATTAGCTGAAATAAATTAAAAATACTATTTTGTTTCGTTATTTTTATTTGTATTAAAAACTTTACGTTCTTGTACGTATACGTTCACTTTTTTGTGTGGAATGGGTGTACAAAAAATAAAAAAACAGTTTATTATAATTGAAACTATTTCCAGTTTACTAAATTCATATGATATTAACAAGTTCTAAAGTTATTTAATAATCAATTGCTTAATATATCACATAAAAAACATTTTCAAATAAATTGTTTGGCTTCTTATTTTCGTTGTATTGACGTAATAGGTTTGAAATAAAAAAAAATTCCAGGTTGAAGTTATGTTACTCAGAATCGTATATGCTGGAAGATGCATGTTAAATATTTGTAGTTTTATTGCACTGAAGACTTTCTCATATTTTGCTTTTAAATTCTGTTTCTGATTTTTCAATACATGGATAATGAACTTAATGGCATTTTTCATGACTTATTAATATGCCTTTTTTAATTGTTGGAACCACTAGCGTGTATAATCTTGAACCACCGGCGTGAGACAATTTTAATTTCGCGTCCACCATTTCGCAAACCCTATCTTCGAATAAAATTTCAAAACTGACGTACATGAGACCAAAGCATCATGTACAGCGATAAATGTGGCGCATGTCGTCAGGTTATGAATATGTAACCAATATCAAATGGCTTGAATCACGGTTGATTCACTCCCATACATCAAGGAATTATATTGTTCATCTCCAGAAGTCATTACCCGACCCTGACCTGATTGATGGTGGGGTTATTTTGTTAAGTATCTACTACCGATAACGAATATACGGAATCATTGTTGATTAACTACTATCCATTAAGGAGTTCCATTGTTAATCTCCAAAACTCATCATCAGACCTGTTCGACGGTGAAGTTATTTTGCAAAGCAACAACTATCATAGCAGATATCTTGAATGACGGTTGATTTACTATCGTCCATCAAGGAGTTCCATTGTTTATCTCTAGAACTCATCATCAGACACTGACCTGGTCGATCGTGAAATAATTTTGCAAAATAATAACTATCACTAGCAAATATCTTGATTCACGATTGTATTATTACCATCCCTTAAGAAGTTCCATTGTTCATCTCCAAAAATCATAATCAGGTCTTGACCTATTTGTGATCTACAAATTGTCCATATCCTCTACAAGCCATCAGATATAACTAGTGAATAAAAACACATATCTTAAATACGTATATATATATATATATATATATATATATATATACATATATATATATATATATATATATATATATATATATATATATATATATATATATATTTGACAATAATGCATTTTGTTAGTATCTCTGTAATAGAATGGTATTTGCAAAATGATCTTTTATGCCAAAGATTGTCTTTGAGTTACAATGTTAACTCCAAAATAGTAATCGAGGTATCGATTGAAATTACTTCTACGATTGGTCTACTTTATTTGAGATAAAGAATATTAAATGAAATGTTAAAAGTGTTAAAGATTTTTACAGTAAGACGACAATTAAAAATGTGAACTAACTTTTAAAGACCATTCTCGATTCCAAATGTTTTCAAATTCTAAACCTAATCGAATATATTCCCTGCCTTACGACGATTACACGATTTATTACGACCATTACAATATTAATTAATATATCCTGTCATTACAGGTTATCTTTCTCTATCGATACAGACCGAAGTTGCCAGAAGGGATTTTAGCAAATTAAGGGACAGTGTGATAGTTTTAACGCTATTAATAAAACAATTTCTATGTCATATTTACAATTTACATTACTGTAGATTTGTTAAAGAGGTGTAAGAACTTAACTTTTTCTTGGTGTTGTTCATATTCTTCCAAGTCATGTGGCTGGAGCCGTGATTTCTAAATTTTATTCCTCTTTTATTTATTTTTCAGGCCAATTAAACGATGACCATCATTGGTTCTTCAAGATTTTTAAAATGAGGATATTCTTTCATTAGTATGAACCGCAATAAAGAAAATGTATTATATCATTAAAATTTAGTTTTATTCAGTATAATTTAATACTTATTAAAGTAGTTTTGCAATGAAATAAAATTTTACAGATTTGTTTTTAAATTTGTGGACATACCTACTAAAAAGTAAGCATAAAACCTTGTTCTTAAATTATTCAACACCACTATATATATATATATATATATATATATATATATATATATATATATATTGTATGTAAACTGTCCCAAAAAATGTATTTTTTTTTAATTAGTCGCCGAGTAAGTAAAATATTGTTAGTTTAAATTTTGTATGAAATCATAATTTCTGTCGATAATTATTTTTCAAAACTTCGGTATCAATTCAAGTGCTTGTCCAAGCAATGTTGTCAGTAATTTGTGCAAACGTATAAAAAATAATAAAAGAAAAATTAAATGATTCTAGTCCTTTGTCTCTTCATTAGATGAAGAAAATGGATTTCCATCAACTATGTCATCAAATACGTACATTTTTATGGTATCTAATTATCTGGCCAGTGCCAATTCAATACTCAAGAATACTACATATTTTTATTCGGTAAACCTAAATAATGTTGCAATCTTACTTTAATAGCCCACTTAGCGAGACGAGCGTCATTTTTTTGACTAGCCCTTTCTTTTGCATAATTTTGCAAAAAACAATTTATTCAAAACAAAATGATGTTTTTTTTTTATAATTTCGATAACTGCACCCGGCAACATTATTATTCAACAGGTAAGTAAACGGCAAGGCGCGCACGTCTACAATAAAGGTTTGCTGCGAACGTCAATTCTGTCAAATATCGATATCGATATTTTGTTCGAATTATTAATTAAACCCATATAAGACATTTCATAAAAATTTAATTAAATTTGTCGATCGTCAAGTGCAGAAAATATACATAAACACAAAATTTGTCCGTTTTCAAAGTAAACAAAATCGATTCCGGTTCGAAAATTAATTTGCTTAAATGATATAAACGTATCTATTAAATACAAAAAAAACTTGAAGAATATGTCACAAATATGATTGTATATTTTATATACTCACAGTGTCATCTGGTAAGAAGTAGACTTGAAAATAAATACTCACAAACGTAATGTATTCAAAACAACAGCATTGAAAAAATAATAAAAAAATTACAGATTTGAAAATATTTAAATGACTAAAGCGGCAGATTAACTAACAAGTTATAATTTATATGAAAGGTATAACTAACTGAATATAAATAACAACTCTTATCAAAAGTGCTTGGTTATTCATTAATCGCACTTGTTAAACGGTTTTTTATTTGGCGCGCTCTATTTGACACCCCTTACTTCTTTTTACACGTCGCGTCTTTTAAATTTACATACATTTGCTAACATCTTACACTCAAGAAATATTTGCTACTATTTGTAATTAAATATTTTTAATTTCTTTTTGGAAACTGAAATGCTACAAGCATTCCAATTTTAAAGATATTTAATTTCAAATTCAACAAAAATAGTAATGTAGATTGATAAAAACTTACCTCATTGGGTTCATTGATTCTCAATTATTACTGCTTAATTCTATTTACATATATATATATATATATATATATATATATATGTATATATATATATATATGTACACATATATATATAATAACATTTTGCAGGCGTTGTAGTCTAATATTATAAACACTTGAAAAGAAACAGAGTGCTATTTTAAATACTATTTTTGGTAGGAAAAAAATCTGTGTTATATTAGTTTGTTTATTTCATATCATTCCATAAAAATTTGTATGCACCAAATATTCTATCGCAAATGGGAGAAGGCGTAAATTTTAAATACCTGAAACTTCGATTTACGATTGAACAATGTCTTTGAAAAGGCTGTCGTTCAAGCTGACATAACCCGTTAAAGTGTAAAACAAAGTAAATGGTAGCCATTTTTCGTCCAGATTCAGTTACTGACGAATTTTGAGTACAAAGTATTAGGATCAGAGCCCATATTTCTTAGATATTGGAGCAATAAAAGAAATCTTTAAAAAGTAAATAATATTTATAGGTGTATTATAGGTGTATGGTGTAGATTAGTTTAGGCTTTATAAAATTTATTGCATAAATCATAAAATTTAACAGATTGCTCTCAATACAAAATTAAGAATGATCAGATCAATTGTGCTTAACTCATACCCACGAAGAAATAAAATTGACTTTTTGATTTCTTTAATTTTTATTTCCATTAAAATTAGACGGAATTTGTTAATAGCTTATAACCGAACATTCATAAAAATGAACTAAATATATTTATACGGGTACTACTGTAGGCCGGTATCTCTGCAGGTTACTTGCCGACTATTACAGCCACCAACCAAGATTGTTGTATCAAATATTGACTAACTTTAACTTTCTTTAGATCTCTATTTTTCAGAACAAATTAGTTTGAATCACGATTCTGAAATTTATCATAAATGTAACGTAAATAGACCTAAGATTTAAAAAAGCTTAGGTACGTATTAAGCACAATGTAGTATTGACTTAAGTCGTCTTATTTAACGGACAACAATTTATTTGCCATGATTATACGTTTTGTTTGTCGTCTTAATTAAAAAATATGTTCTAAGTGTGCCATAATTTATTTCCTTAAAAAAACTATTAGAAATATGCAAATTCTATCAGTCCTTACCTAATGAACGGTCCTAGTTCTAACGTCTGTCATGTACACTTATTTTTTCGATGTACTTAATATATGAAATTTTATGGGATACAAGTTTGATGAGCGGATTTACCAGAAAATCAAGTATTCGATTCTGGCAGACAACAGATATTTTAACAACACTATAAATATACGTAGATGCAATAAATACGCAAGTACAAACTCTTGAGAATAAATATTAAAAATGTTATTACTCATTTATAATTACGGACACAAAACTATTTTTATTAATAAAAATATTTAGACAATTATACCAACTTTGGCATATTGGTTATAAATTACACATTTTGTTAAATCGCAAAACAATCCAAAAACAACGGTATTCGTTACCACTAACAGCTGGTTTGTCAATTTTGCAACACTTAAAATAAATGGAGATGTTAAAAATAAATCTACACCATTTACAAAATCATGTAACTAACCTACCGCATCGGCAAGCAAGTAATATGGCTCCGGAACTCTACTTTACATATCATACAATTGCCATATGTTATTTCAATATCACTACCTATCCTATTTCAAAAGGAAACAGCATGAACCAGTAAGTAGGTAAGTAGATATTACCATAATCTATTACGTAAAATCAAGCGAAAATAAAGAACAAAAATCATTGCAAACAAGTGCCTCTAAGAAAACATTTTTATTTAACTATGAGAAATTTTCCTCAAAACTTAAAACACTCTTAAAAATCAGGAACACTGAAATCATAAAATGGACTTCTATTAAATTAAAGCTACGGGATTATGCCCATTTTTTAAAAAATATTTGTCAATAATATAACGAGATGCCAAATCTGCATAAAATAAAAAAATCATTATGAACAAAACAAAATCTTTCAACGAAAACTTAGTTAACATAAGAGTGTTGTTAGTTAATGGCGCAACATGAAAAACGATAAGAAGGCATTTATGGAACGTGTTCCTGATTACTGACTTGCTCCTACATACTGACTCCGTATAAAATAAAATGTAAAAGAAAGTAACAACGTCATTTCAGCAAAATTCTAAAATAATAGTCAAAAATCTGCAAACTTTAAAATAAAATGATTTAATTCTATTTCATATTCGTAGGTCTCCGGCCTGTGGAACAAATAATGTTTTAAACAATCAGATTCGAATTTTCTAAGATATGTAAAATGCCGGAAAGGAAAACCAGTAAGTAAAAGTGAAGTATAAAAGTAAGTATGATGACAAAGATGTATTCTACTATGCGAATTTAATTAAGAAATATACCAACGTAATTAGTCCACAAGTTTGGAACACATTCTATAAAATGTAATATAATTTTTTAAATTTTAATTGTAAATTAATAATAAATTAGTAAGATGATTCTGCTTGAAGTAATAATTTGGATTAACAATGCGGGATATAAAAGTTGTGTTTTATTATTTACTCTTATTTCTAGTAAAAAAACTTTAAGTTGTATTTAGTATAGTTATTTTCATTTCATATTTTACTTTCGTTCGCTATATATTAGAGGAAGAAATATTTAATTTAACCTAGTCGACAAAATATGACGATATGACGTTAAAACTATTTCAAATTACATTTAATTAATAATTACATTGGGCTATTTAGAGTGATAAGGTAATTAACTTATTCGCCATTTTTTTATTTTTATAAAAATATCATAGAAACATAGGTTAATTAAAAACAAGTGGAGAAAAAAGGATTAATTCAAAGCTCGTTAAGATTTAATTAAAAAATTAATGAGCTGTGAATTGAATGCAAGGATGGAATGAAGATATCTTCCTGTCTCATTCACTCTCCAAGAAAACAATTGGCATTATTAAAATGACGTCACAATTCAGTATTGCCCTCTTTATCCAAACATTAATTTCAAACACTTATAATTCATCAAATTTTAAGATTTGTCAAAAGAATTTTCACTCCTCGTAAGATTATATTTTATTAGAAATTACGATTTATGAAATTAAAGAAATATTAATTAGATATCTACATTCTATATATTATGAAATATTTTCCGTAATATTTCACTCAGTGTAGGTGACGTCAGTAAATCGTACTGCACATGGTAAATAAGTCGTACGTCCCTTCATAATAAAACATGTATATATACGATGGTGATAATGAAATAATTTTTTATTCTGGTATTAACTAAATATACAAAGGTGCGATATGTACTAGACCAGGGGTATCGGTATCGGGGAAACGGTAGCAGGCCAAAAGCATAGTGAATTTTAAATGTAAAAAATACAGTAATTTCAATTTTTCAATATGAATAATTTACTAAAAAAGAAAGAAAGCCTGAGCTTTACAAATGATCGCACTAATGAGAAGACTGACTTTTTTTTGTTTGCACAATACACCTATGTCAGCTGATATTTCAGAAGTGGCTATGCGTAGAATAAGATGGGTGTCTGATAAAGATGATCTTGTTTTAGTCTCGTTATGTTTCATGCGGGATAAAAGCTGTTCGCAAGTGTATGTACTACCAAATAAGGAAATTTATTGAATAATTAGCTCTTCAGCGGTGCGGTTAATATACTTTTTGTAAAATTCCATAAGTCTGTTCGGAAGACAACCATCATATATTGTCTTTAGGGGAGAATTGATTTTTATTTCAGTCAATTTCAACTGAAGGTTGAACTTGGCGCTTTCAATTTCAACATAAAATGGACTTTCAAATGCTTTCATGTTGGGTATTTGTGAATTGAAGTCTATGCATTTCTCGTCAAACTCATTCCTCAACCTTTGTAACAACGCATACTTGCCATTGTCTCCTGGTCTCCTGAAGATAAGGTCTCCCAATGTAATGTACTGCTTTTGTTCCAGTTGTTTTTACAATAATATTTTTTTGTAAAAGCCAGTGAACGCGATTGAAGTATACGATGTCTTCATGATCTGCACCTACATAAGACAGAAAAGCCTGAAACTGTCTGTGATTCAGTCTTCTTGCACGTATAAAATTAACTGTCTGCAGTACTTTACCCATCACATGTTTAATTTCAAGTACTTTTGCCCATAGCAGTTCTTGATGAATAATAAAATGATGCTGTATGATTGTGTATCTGATGATATTGCGCATTAATGCCGCAGAACCATTAACTCTTCCTGTCATTGCTAGTGCAACATCTGTAGTTAAGCCACAAAGATTTTCGATTTGAAGCTCATATTTTCACATGCAAATTTTTCTTTATTGGTAGACATCTTGTCCTGTGGTTGAACCTTTCATCAAACGCAAATCAAGTAATTTCTAGGTCACTGTATTGTCTTCAGTTACTTCTCTTACAAAAACTGCCAACTGCCCTGTATCTCACATATCTACTTTCACGTGCATCGTTGACAATCTTCACTGGCCAATCGATTACGGTGATGCGATCTGACTGTGTGGGTATCAAACGGGTAGGTGAGGTGGGGCGCGCCTTGGTGTGCGATAAATTCATAAGTAAGTTTACATACCTTTACGTACGCAGGGTTCGATATTGAAGAAAATGTCGATATCTTCAAAAGACGGCAAACTTTATTTAACCGCAACACAACAAAGCCAAATCGCAAGAGAGGTTTTAAGTTTTCCGTTATTTATCGCCATAATCGTCCGTAGATATTCGCTGGTTATCGCACTTCTTCTTCCTTTTTGATTTCGTGTCCAAACTTGAACTGACTCCGCGGCGACCACTATGGCTATTTATGTCGGCAACTCATAGAAACATCGAGAGATTTCTCGTAGGTACCAAGAGTGTCTAGCCTAGATATTGGGGCGCCAGCTGACGCAATCGTTATCTACGTGTGCGTACATGCACAAGTTAATACAGGTTCTATAACGGAGACTATATGGTTGATTATTCCTTTCAACTACAATACTAATATGTTTGCGGGAGCAAGACAATTAGATTGGTGTGTCTTATAGGGTCCCATATCGCGACGCCGGGTTCCATAACATACCTACCTATCAATATGTACACATTATTCATTTCGATTACCAGTTATTGGTTCATTTATCGACTAGTGTAGTGCAACTCACATAGGCAAATTTTTTAATGTACATTTACACAATATCCTATTGATGTCTTTAAAGTTTTAACTAGCTCGCGGGCTTTGCGGGCCGCATCGTGGCGCGGGTCCGTATGTTAGACGGACCTGTAATAGACTATCACTATATTGAAACTTTATGCTATTGCTATTAATTTAATCCGTTGTGACATTTTACTGTACTATTTTAATAATTTAGTTAATAATTACAATTTTTAACTTGCCAAAATTAACGTATAATAAAATCAGTAAATCATTTTATATAAAATTTAAAAATAAACAATTTGACAGAAGTCGAATAGTTAAATTTGTATTCCACATTTTGCCAAAAATACCCATTTGAATACATTACTTCTTGAATGTGTAACATTTGTGCTGCATGATGAAAACTACGACGAGGTGGTGGGAGTCTCTTCCATCAGGAAGCGAAAGGAAAATGAAGTGGAGGAAACATAGTTATGTTTACTAACAACATTATTTTATTGATAAAGCTCGTAGAAAACATCAAAATAATTTATGAAACCATTATTATTATTTTACTAGTAAAAATAAAATGAGGACAAATAAACTTGGCTACGTTACTATAAACGTAACAATATGTCAAACTACATAACTAAAAATGTGTTATTTACGTTTTACCTGTGGGGGATTTAGTTTGTCGGTCCACTATAATATTCACATACGTCTTACAAGATTTCATTGAATTCCTATAATGGATCCTGGTTAATATAACGGATCTTGGTGAATATAAATAAAATATTACATTTTAAGAGATTGCAATTATTGCCTTGGAAAATTTATAGGTTAGATAATGTCAAAGTTTTCTCCTGGAAAAAAATGACCAAATTAAGTTGTAATTAGTGATTCTTACAGCTACTGCAGTTCTGAATCCTATCACAGACAAAAGTAAACTGCAATATAATAAATATCCTCTCTCCATAATACAAATCTTTTCGATACAATCAAAATGACTATACATGTATATCAGGTATAATTATTCATACTAATATTTAAATTGATTTATTATTAATATTACTACTTTTTCTCTTGTGAAGTCTTTGTAAATCCTAGTTGTTTGTCATCTTAAATCATATTGTAAATTTTTCTAAATGCTAATTCGTCGGATGACAAACTGAAGAATGTATTATCATCAAATTTGTTACAAAATTGTTTGCTTGAGGCATCCCACACAAAATTGTTAATTCCTGCTTTAACTATCAAATTACTACCCCAAAGACGTATATTTCTAGCTGATAGTAATTGTAAAATGGCAGTCAATTTTATATGACCTTTTTGGAAATTGTGATGCAAATTCAATCAAATGCCCTCCATTTTTTAATCATACACCTCTTCGGTTGTTTCCAAAATAATTTCTTAATTATTGTTCATATGAAATGTAAAAGTAAAAGTTTTAGTAAAATAGGTTTCAACGTTTGTTTTAATTTAGGAATTTTTATACCTTCCAAATTACGATACTTTTCTTGTAAAGTTTTCACAACCTTCTTGATTTGCACCTTAGCAGTTCAATAGTTTTCTTCAGTACCTACCTAATGAGCTTGGAATTCCTCAGTATTTTATTGCCCCCCTTTAAAATGCTGGCTCTGGTAGAAGCCCCTTCCGGAAGTATGATCTTTTACAATTATGTACAAGTCAAAAGATATGTAACATTAATTATTGATTTATAAGTGTCTTATGCTTGATGTGAAATAATTACACGTTACTCTCTTCATGTTATCTGATAACATTCGACAAAAATATATAATTTATCTCCCCTATACATATTTATACAACTAACGTGTGATGAATTATTGTTGAAATTGAAAATGAGAAAGTATAGTGATATATTTTCTATAATGGGTAAAGTAGTCAGAAACATCAAATGTTTATCTGTATCCCTGTGACGAGAACTTGCATCAGTATGCGGTACATGAACTGAAGATACTCCAGAGTTAATGAAATAATTATAGCTGATTTTACGATGAATTTAAATGTTCCTTTGTATATCATTTTTTTTAAAATTTTTATTTTCAGTTCTTCAGCGGTATTATACCAAATATTGTAATTCTAGAGTTAAAAGTTTAAAGATTTTAGATTAAAGAAGATGTTTTTCAATTGGTAAAATGTTATTTTGTTGTTCGTGTTTTGAAAAGTAGTTTAAAAAACATTTTATTTTAATTTGCATATTTTCATTTTACATTTCAAGAAAGATATAAACATAAATTTCAACAAAAGTTGTACACGAAGTGTGCTGTTTTATATATAATATGAACTATTCTTTAAACAAAGTCCGAATTCGCACAAATTTAGGTATTTTAAATGAGCAAGTTCGTCAATTTATATATGTTTGTTAAGATACAATAAAAACCATTTAATTCGTTTTAAAAATATGTTTGTAGTATTGAAGATACCAGTTAACTAAATAAAATTATGCTAAAATATTGCTAAATAAAATTCAGGTACCTTGTATTAAACGTTAAATGTGAAAATATTGCAAGGAGTTTTTATTTATTAAACCTGGGAGACGCTTCAATTTTAGGATTTTTTTATTTCAAAAAAATTATTGGTTTAATAAGTGTTCACAGCATATTATTTTTATACTTATCTTTTCATAAAAAACGCATTATTTTTTCAATACACATAATTACTTAAATGACATAAAATGGTTAGAAAATATTGCAGATTTCTATTTTAATCAACAATCTGATCGCAACACTTTTAATGACGTCCGCAACCCTATTAGCTCAAAGAGGAAAACCGGGTTGCAAATTCTATCAAATGTATTGCGAAGTTCAGGGAACAATAGGTTGATCTAGCTGCTAGAAAGCAGCATTCATTGTATAAAGTGCTCGTGGAATGGAGAACGCGGAGTAAAAAATAAACAAAGAAGGCCAAAATCGAGAAAAGTAATATTTAATGAAGAAGATCTAAATTGCTGCGGTAGAATACGGCTAAAGAAGAATTTATTAAAGAGTTTAAATTAAGGGGCTATTGGTATTGTGAAGACCATTAAAAAATGATGATTAATCTAAATAAGTAAAGAAGATATGGAAGAATTGTTGTGGTTTGTGGCGAGACGTATTTTTTCTGGATTTGAAATTAATTCGTTCTTCATTTTTGTTAAAGTGAAAGTTTAATTATAAATAGAAGCAGCAGAAATATTTTCTTTACTTTTTTCACTAACTTTGACCTCTGCTCTAATACAATAAATTTACAATACAACGCCTCAGATATATAACATTTTAATGTTTATTAGACATAAGATGTTGTATATATTTAGATTAAGTAGATACAAATTATCTCAATGTTCCCTTACGGATAATGGGATAATCTGCATCTACTTAGCTTAACATTCCTGTGTGATCAAAAAAGCACTATTAGTATTAAGGACTTCTGTGCAAGTTTATCATTCAGCTTTTGACTTGATTAGTATGAACTTGAAGGAGTAAACAATTAATGTTCAAAGTAAGAAGATATTTACTGTGTACAGCTAACTTCCATAAAACGTTGAAATGTCAACACTTGGCCTTATTTTTTGCCTGGAATAATTAAATATTGGCTTCGCTTTACTTGTAAATTAAACGAATGTATTTGTTATTGTTATTTTAGATTACTTGTTGACAAATTGTTCAAGACAGAAAATAAAAACGTATTTTTTGAATTTCCGGCTAAATATCTATATTTTGACTGTTCTTCATCAAAAAGGTGAGTCGGTCGTAGTATCCAATTTTGATAATTCTTTACGTTTAAAGTGCCAGCGTCATTTCTAACTTCAAAATTTAGTCCTGACTTCTTTTTCCTATTGAAATCCTTATTTTTTCATTCTATGTGTTGCCTTTTTCATAATTTTTGCTTCGACTCTAACGACTTAAAATTTCTGTCTATTTCTTTTAAAATTCTACAAATCTTGTCTATTTCTCAAGTGACCATATTGATGACAAAGGGATGTTTTTTACATATATAAACAAATATATATCAAGTATATGTTGTTATTTTGATAGAAATATAGTAATAAATAATAATTTTTTAACGAAACAAAGGAAATACTTGCACCTGTCTCATAATCTAGATAAATATGATGCATCATAAATACTCTCACGATGGCTTCATTACAATGTAAGTACACTTTAGAAAAATGCAAGACTTGACAAATTGAAACGGCTAATAGTATCTGAAATACAAATGATTAATTAACTTCTGTTTTTCAACCTAACACGCAAGTATATTAGAGTTACAATTTAAATTTAAAACCTGGCTACTATTTCTAGTAAGTATTTGAAACAACTTGTATTTTTTTCGAAGGTAATTTTGTATTACTTTAGGTGGGACGTAAGTAAGTGTGGACGTGGCTAATAGCAACGGTTAATTTATCATCTCTAAATTTGTGAAACTATAAAAAGAATGTAAATAGCAAAGGTTAGAAAGAAAATTGAAATTTTGATACATTTTTGTAACACCGTATTGAAAGGCGAAAAAGAGGAATTATGTAACATTAAAAGCGCTAAAGATTGACCCCCCCCCCTCCTGGGACCACCAGGGTACCAAATTTCTGCCGCTCTATTAGTTCTAATAATCATTGGTATAATATGCCATAATTATAATTAAAACAATAAGTACTTGTGTTGTATTTGAAACACGTTTATTAATTATGTTCAATCAAATTGTGTTTTGCTTAAAAAAACTAACTAGTAATTACACGAGTAAGTCAAATAATTTTTAGTACAGTAACAAAATTATCACAACTTTCCAAAACGTCCATAAATTAAATGTTAATATTTGAAAATTAAGCAACTGGTAAATAATATTCTTTAAAAGTGCATTTGTTGGAAACATTTTTTTATTCACGGGTTTAAATTCACCCAAAATTTCCTATTTGAGCCTTTCGACTCGACATGACACCTCGTCCGTTTTTCTTGCCTCCCTTGTATGTGCCCCGGAATTTCTGCTGGAGTGCTGGTTTTTCTACTAGTTATATACTTTGCACCCAATTACTCTTCCAATTGAAATAAAAAGTCGCTGCAATTAATTTTACTCTTTTCATTAATTTTTATATAATACTCACGCATTTATACGCACCACATATGACAAATTATAAAACGTATGAACTGGTCAACATATGGAAAGATTACTCCACATTTACGACCAATTTGATCTACAATATTTACTTCATATTTCGAACAGTTGTAGAATAACACTGTCTAAGGTTTTTTCTTCAAACTGGAATATATTTTTACATAGGAGTCCATAGTGCTTAGTATTAAGACAATTTTTATAGATTTTACCCGATCAGTGGGATATATATCTCCAGTTTATAACACAAACATACTTTTGCAGTCTTCACGGAAATTGGTATTTATCATTGTGCTCACAATACTAATATTTTTAGACTTTAAATATACCGCTAATAAAAACAGAGTGAAAAAGTTGTCATATTGATCGAAAGGTCCATAAATTTTTTAAAAACCTAGTCACCTAAACTCCTATTATTTGGTCTGTTTTCGAGGTAAAAAACGCATTTATTATATCATTTCGATCTTTTTCTACAGCAATCCAAAATTTTTGACCATATTTATAGTATCTGTTTTGGAGCTCCTAAACGAAGTGAAACAGCAACGGCACGTTGGAGGAAAAAGTTATTCGTCAATCATTATTTATGTTCCATACATATAACAAACTTGTGAATTAATAAGAAATTTATGACAAGTTTCTGAAATAGTAACAAACTTATCCTCACTTAGTTTTTGGCTTCTATTACATTTGTAATATAATCTTAATACTTCATTATTTCCCGAGAACGATTACGAGACATTATTGCTTTTTAATAAGATTGCCCCATTTCATCGACTACAGCGGATCTATATCTAAGTTCTATACTCCAATTGCAACACATATATAACTTACAGCGATAAATGCCTCCAATTCTTCCATGGTCATATACAAATCCTCGTGTGGTATTTCGCGTCTCGTCTCTTCCTCCGCGTCGTTCTCTTCATTTCAAAATCTGCTGCGCCATCTTTTTTGAAAGCATTAGTTGCCAAGCTTGTTTGCATGTTTAATCGATATTATGTTTCCCATGTGGGTGGTGGTCCTACTTAGTCAGGTGACGTTAGCTAATTCGAATAATCTAGCTCATTTGTATTATTTTCATGAGTATGATGGTTCACCAACATTGTAGTTAATCCTCTGCCTGCGGACGGCCAGGCGCGGCGGACTTGAATGTCTCAACTAAACATCCATTTTTTGACTTCGTCCTTGATCTTGTGCCTCACTTGCGATGCTCTTCAAACTTGTTGCTTAGCAAACACGAATAAAATTAGGAATGCTATTGAAATAATATCAAAACCAGCGCATAACAATGTCATAGGAATGTAAATAATTAATTACCTTGTAACTTTGCTATCAGAATAGTATTTTCCTTAGATTCTTCACATGAAGAGCTGGAACTACTTTTCCTTAGTGATAATATAAAATTCATCGTCAGAGTGTTCCAAAGGTTTACCTTCTGAATATTCCTCCAAAATATAGTGCAAAAGTGACCCAATTTATTACGGTATCTTTATTTTACGACGTTGACTAGACATGACTATCACACCTTACAACACACACATACTGACTGCAAGGAACGACATTTGATCGTTTATTGTCTCACATCCTCTGCCTTCGTAACTCCCCGAGGCGCCCATTGGAAAATTCTTCAAAACAATGCGAAATATAAATGACCTAGGGGCAATTTTATGTAAATCGCATTTTTTTCTCAAAAAGTAGTCTTCTTAGAAAATTGAAAATATTTTTAATTAGTTAAACACATAAATTAAGTAGAAGACAAATAGTTGCGGACGGAAAAAAAATGGGGCGGAGGTTAATTTAACCGTTAATTTTGCCTAGCATCTTGTAACTGCGTTACGAGATATTTGTGTCAACCTAAAATATATACATCATATTAGGAATTTTTTTTAAAATTTAAAGTCTAAACAAGCAGGTCAATTTAGAAGCGATAAGGAGTGATGTTCCAATATATCAATAACAAATATATTAATTTAAATTAAAAGCCAAATTATGAGAAAACTAGGTACGATAAATGGATTTGAATGTGGTGTTTTGTTTCGTGATTAGTTTACATAAAGTCCGTAATGATCCGAAATATTTAATATATGCCCTCGAATTGTTTGATTAATAATTTGAAAATTGTAATTCTTTTCGTTTTGCATTTCCCTGTTCGTGATAAATGTTCGTAATATTTTCAAAAATGTGATATTATATACGACTGTGATTGTAAATTTGCGAGGGTTCATTCTGAAAATTGGTAAAGAAGGTAATGATTTCCTAATTCACAAATATTTCATTGTGAATTATTAAATAATTATCTACCAAAATGTTAATGAAAACAATAGTATACCTGTTTCTTTGTGTCATACAAGTGTGATAATATAAAAACATGAACAACAATCATTAATGAGTTATAATAACAATGCATAACTGAATATATTTGTATAGCGACCATCCTTTTGAGAAAATATTGACTTGTCTAAAATCAGCATACCATATGCTCGGTCTTAAATTCCTGTTTGTTTGTAGGTAACACCAACAATGACAGCAGTTTTTTGGCTGCACTTATAATTTATATAAATATACCGGCGAATAAAATTAAGGTATCACCTCAAATACAGACATTTTTGCGTTTCTTTTAAATTTTTCCTGATAAATAAACACAAAAAAATAAAAATACACTTTAAATCTTGGTTCTATTACTTTTTAAATTCGAAATAGAAACAAGAACTTACTCATCACTTAAAACTGTTTTTGGGATACATCGACTGGTGTACGTTGAGTTTGAAATTAATACGTAATCATTGAAGGAGTCTCATCCCGCGTAACTTCATTCTCATCGTCTGCTTTAAGTTACGCTCATACTGGAAATATTAAAAAGTAAACAATGGAAGAAGGTAAATTATCTTTTTATAATATTTTTATAATTTCATTATATTAATAAATTTTATCCAAAAACAGCCCTAGTAGATAGAATAATAAATTGTATGACCTATAAAACAAAATAACCATTTAATTGTTTCATTCATTGTTACATTTTTAAGGTCATAAAAAAATCTAAGCGATTTAATTTTGTTATGTTGAAGCTTTACTTTGAACTTATAATGATTAGTATATCTTTCATGAGTGTAAAGCGTAATTTTTAAAATAGTATGGGATTTAGAATTATTGCAATAATTTTTCGGAATATTTTAAGTGAGCTTCTAGTAACCCTTTTAATATTTTTGACGGTAAAAGGGCATAGAGATAAGAATACAACGACACAGATAGTCACATTTTTGTGAACATTTTCAACAATATTTCTAGAAATAACATATTTTCTACGACAAATTGTTTCTGAGAAAAGCTGCTGTGTCAGAGAGAAAAACGGAGGAAGAAACAAGTGATTTTATGAGGATTTGATTTTTTCCCTTTTGTTATAGGGCATCTTAAACAAGCAAAGTTTTCAAATTTCTCTATAAAATGCTAATGATTATTCAAATTATATTTTAAAACTGAACCCATATTTTCGTGGCCGTGATGTGTTGCGTTAATCACCAACTTCCATTCAAAGTGTTCCGGCTTCCATTCCCGGTCGCTGTTCAAGTGGACCATATTGATGTTCTGGTTGACTGTAAGAATTTTTTCTCATAGCAGTAATTTTGACCAGGTTATAAATTGTGCGCTAAAAGTCTTGAAACAGGTAAAATAAAGAAATGTTTAGAATTTTAGTAAATCAATGTTATGCCATATTTTGATCAGGAAATAAAATCGATGGAAGGGTTTCTTGTACAAAAATATTAAATTGCATGCCATGATGATACGAGTGGCCATGATGATACATAGACTGTGTTATGGTGATCAGTATTCTATAAGCCGAACCATTACACGAAGGAATTACATTTAATTTTCCAAATTGCAAAATACTTACATATGGGGCACGTCGTGCGAAAAAAAATTTGTGTAGTGTGGCTTTGCCGTTGGTTTGTCATTAGAGACCAATAGTTGTTGGGAAGCCACAGAGGTTTACGGTTGGGAAAGTCATCTGAGGCGCGCTTGCTAATTCCAGTAACTATAATTATATCTCTTTACTTTTAATATGGCTTTTTTAATAACTTCTCTAATTTCATAGAATATGCATTTACTTACATATTTTGCATTGTAATTTGAAACAGCAACGGAACTTTCATAAGGACGTGAATATATATTGTTTTGTCAAATGTATAAAGAATTGATTTGAAATAATTTATTACTATTAGTTTTTATTGAGCTGTAAAAGACGTAGTGTAAAAGACTAGCTGGTTAATTATTTCCAGTGCAATAAAATTTCGCTAGCATCTAGCGCTAGCATCTAAATCAACAGATTTTTCTTTTTCTCAAAAAAATGTAAATTGTGTTTATCATAAAATAATACATTTATTTTTCTCTAAATATGTATTATAATATCACTGAATTGCCAGTGTCTGATTTTCTGGAAGTTCAACAAATTATCAGTTAAATATTCAAACAATTTGGATACACAATTAACCCTGTAGCGAAAATGAAATTTATTGTAATAACGTTAATTGTATTAGAATTACATGACATACTGGTAATCAAATATTAATTTTATAATGAAAACCTTACTACGATATTTCTTACGAAGAACATTTATAATAATTATAAATTTCACTTGGTAATCGAAAGTCGAGTTAATTACAATGTTTCCAATATATTTCAAACAATAACAACATTATGATATTTAGGAGTGGGACCATTTTATTAAAATATAATCAAAACTAGGTTTCTATGTCTAAATCACAAAGAATTAAATCTCATAAGGCTTCAATACAACATAACAATTTTTCATATATCAAAAACGCATAATAAATCTCTTAAAAAGGTCTTAGATTTAAAACCTACAATTAACTGGTCTGAACTAATGTAATGTTTCTGCTATTTGATTAAATCTAGTGACTCATTATACGAAAAAATTAACTTTATTTGTCATTTCAATTTACTTGGAAATCTTAAGCCATTACATTTAATTAAAACTATATTAAATGCGTACAGAGGATTAACCATTTTAATGAAACAGCTGCACAACGACATGCATTCCGTAAACGAGTTTCGTCATTTGATCTAGATAAAGTATATGAGGATTTTTGATATCAAAAATGAGAAATTTGATGAAATTAAAGTTGACGAAACAACAATATTGAACTTAGAAATTCATTGAACTTAGAAACATTTTAAACCCTTTTTATTTTTTCTATTTTTAGTTAACAAACCCAATTAATTTTAGCTTTATATAATTTAACGAATCCGATAGAATTATTTCCTCAGATTAAACTCTGTCACGAAAGAGGTAATGGATAAATTTAATTTCATTTATATATACATATAACATACAAACACACATTATATATATATATATATATATATATATATATACATATATATATATATACATATATATATATTTATATATAAACAAACAATTATAAAACATTTGTTTTTTTATTCTTTCATGGATGAATAAGAATATAAACATGGTTTCAGTAACTTTAGATACGCTTATTTTATAAATAAAGATTTTGCGAAGAGATATTTAAATTTTGACGTTACATAATCATTTAATAGTAGCACTTTGTACATCGTTTTTCTCTAAACAAAGAATAATCACGGCGGATAATTTTTTCTCTTAAATACTTTAACGCTTTATTGATATTTTTCAATTAAAAAAAAAACAAAATTCAATGTTCATTGGCGCTAAAATAAAATATTGAATTACCTGACTTCGGAAGTAAAATATCATCGTCATACCTGTAAAACCAATAACCTGAAGTTAGAGATAATGAAAACCACCGTTATCGAATCGCTTCGATAGTTGCAAAATCTATAGAAATCACGTTTCTAATTTACTCTAATTCACGTTTTTTTCTGATTTATTTCAATTTTGAAAAAAACTTGGGAATTTTTTTGCTTTAATCTTCAAATATATATAAGCAATAGATTTATATTTATTCATAAGTGTCCATAAGTGTATTATGAATTGTATGATGTTGTTTCCGTAATTATAAAAATTCTCTCAAAAACCTTCACTCATTAGTGAAGGTTTTTGAGAGAATTTTTATAATTACGGAACTACTTAAAATTTTAAATTATGACACATGAATCATTTCTCACACACGTAAACTTAATTTAATAAATATTGTAAATACGTAAACTTAATTTAATAAGTATACATTATTTGATTATCAAATTAATTTCTATAAAAACTATGCAAAATAATATTGTTAATTTATTTTCCCGCTAATTAATTTATAATTCCACTGACACCACAGGCAAATGGTCTGTATTTGCTCACATTCATTTACTAGGATAACATTAAGAGAAGAGATAGCAATTTGATAACTAGTTTCTATTGACATCTCCAATTGTTTTGTCACAACAGATCTTTTACTAATTATTCTATCGATAGGTTGTTCCATGAAATATGCATGAATATGTTGTTTTATTTACTTCATCACTTATACGTAAGGTATTTTCCATTATACCTGTTGTGAATTACAAATGGTAATTATGCTGCCATACTAGCCCAGTTGAATCACCGTGTGAAGGTTTATATACACTTGATTACTATCAATATCATAGAAATTGCACGACTGAATATGTCTTAATAAATTATATTGACTTGAATGACAATTTAGTTTCCGACTAACGAAAAACACATTACTACTACTTTGTTTCACGTTATATTTCAATTTTTTACTTTGAATGAAGTACAGTTATCAGCTTCTATCACACAGACACACCCACAGACACACCCACCAAACCGCGGCGTGTTGTTGTTTACCCAAACATTTTTCATAAAAATTCCATATATAAAAGTACACCACGCTGTTCTTCAAAAACTAGAAAAGTAGTTTTTTAAATTTTAAAACGACACCGCCAACTGAATCAAAGTGTGAACTTAGTCAATGAAAATCTCATTACACTGTTTTACAACATTTTTATCTTTCAAAACTGTGTCCCTATTTCTTCTTTAAGTATTTTCGTTCTATTATCCACGTTATGTATTTTGGTACCCTTAATTTTTTTAATAACATCTTTATTACATATTGCATACCGCCTTGTATCAAATAAAATATATCAATAATACAAAAAAAGGAGACTCATTCAATTTTACAACATATTTCAAAGTTGGATAGAGAATGTGTTGAAAATCTTCATCACAATTTGACTGGTATTTCTTGTCCTAAAAACAGAGTCCATCAGCAGCCAACATGGACTGAAAAAATAACTGAAATTATTATTTTCCATCGTATTAACCGTATCCTTTTGAGAGTCATCCAAAGATACTGCGTTATTGAAATCATTTGGTTTAAAATGCAATTGCTAAATTCAAGTATAATTTTGTTGAATACAAAAATTAAAAGTTATTTATAGCAAAATTATGAAACCGATTTACCCAAAACATATCACTCAACTATTGAAGTCATGCTCATACAGAAACTGTCATATGAAATTAATCATAATAACACAGAAAATGAATTCTGTTTGGGTTTGCGTATACAAAATTTATTTTCTTATTCAATATTAATAAAATCTTAGTGAATAACTTCATTGCCAAACAATTATAGGAACACCATTAGTTACTTTGTTAAATATTTAGATTCACAGCGTATTTTCGTACTTTATCCTTGTTTAACTATTATAATGAATATTTGTATTTGTCAAAAGACAATAGAATGTAATAATGGTTTGCCTTTGTATCGCAAAAGCAAAGAAAACAATTTCGAAATTGGTTTGTACGGAATCTATCTGTCCCAACTTTTAATCTTGCTAATTTGTTTTAAATGGTTCGTTAGTGTTGCGATGGCAACATCAAATATTGCTGCTAATTCACACTTAGTATGGATTTATTTACTCCATTGAAGCTTTAAGTTCATAATTATCCACCTTGCATTGTGGTCACACACGTGAAGTTTTGAAGATCAAAATCTGAAGACAGGAATTCTTCATATCATCAGCGTAATGTGTGGTCGTAGCCACATCCTTAATAAACAGTTTGTTGATTTTTTGAGCGATCTGCATTGGATCAATTTCATGGCGAAGCTCATACTAAAAAATAACGCGAATTTGTTAATTATCCGTAACTAACAAAAGTAAAAATTATTTTGATACGTAACCTCAAGAACATACTTCTGAGAGGCTAATGACTTTAAAACTATTAAAAAAAAGCAAAAATTAGCAAAGCAAAATTTCAGGGATGTCAAGAATTAAACTTGATCTGGAGCAACAATACCATTTCTGTACTGCAAGCGCCACTTATTAGTATATGGAAAAAATTTAATGGCTCGTCTTTTCCTAAATAATAGTAGAAAACAATAGTCATTATCTATGGTCGAATATGAACAGCCTGTAGTTTGCCCGATTCCAATCCAATTAGTCTTTCTTTAGTTTTTATGTGACGTAGATTTACACTTTCAGATGGCATAATTCAATAGCAAAGCGGACTTTTGAGTTTGATACAATTTCGTTTATTCTGATCAACATTAACAACTTACAAAGTTTGAAATCAGTTAACCACAGTTAACCACAGTTAACCACAGTTCAGACCACAGTTAAATGATTTTCAAAAATATGCCTTCATCTGACGAGGACTAGGCATGGAAAGCCTTATTTTACCATAAATAGAAACTACCGAATATCATGTCTCTTTTACATACTGAACATTTATTATCTTACCACAAAATTAATTTCTGAAGATTTTAAGAATAACTAAACAGTCATTTTTCTAAGTATGCAAACTTTTTAGGGTTTCGAACCTAAAAGCAAAGACGGAACACTCATAAGATTTCTCACTTGTCTATTAGTTTCAGCTACTTCTTTTAAAATCTACGAAGATGAAATGTAACACACTAATAAAACACATATATCTTAATAGTTAAAACT
This sequence comes from Druceiella hillmani, assembly GCA_039881145.1. Taxonomy (NCBI): domain Eukaryota; kingdom Metazoa; phylum Arthropoda; class Insecta; order Lepidoptera; family Hepialidae; genus Druceiella; species Druceiella hillmani. The sequence goes on from JAYKKI010000010.1 coordinate 26,797,875, forward strand.
CAAAAATATTTCTCTTTAATATAGGGGTAAAAATACGTGAAAAAATATATTACCCCTTCTATTTCCTATAATATATTACCCCTCCTATTTCCAAAGCTACTCGATAAAATATTGTGTACAATATAAAATATATTTGTATGTGCAAACAAATTTATAGGAAAACTATAGCGATTGTGGATGTCACAATTTTTTATATATACCCAAATATTAAAACACTATTTTTACACGCACGAAATGTGCAGTAGAAAATACTTTTATATTTTCTTCTGTATTCATCCCTAATTGTGGCTCACTTTTTAAAAATAAAGGATTTGTAAATAAAGGTGGAATTTTTTTAGCATTACTTGGGAGTATTGTGCAAAAATACTTGTTGCTGGAATACAAAATATTTTGTATAATGTTTAATTGCACATTTAAAAAGATATTATAAAAATACGCAAAAACAGCACACAATCCTATTTCCAAATAATTTATACGAAAGTCATAAAAGAAATAGGATTGACAAAATTTGACTAGACGATTACTTTATAATGCACCGTGGTTTTATGCCTGTTAAGGCTACAGTGAGCAGTGCGTTCACGAAACCACCACACGCACTGTGTATTTAGAGTAAGTCAAATTAAGATTGTCCGATTTCAATACTACTAATAAAAATGATTATCCCAAGACTCGGTCACACAAAAGATATTTTGCGCACAAAAGATTATAAATTTATGTGAAATACTGTTAGGTTGTTTTTATTATACACTTTATTTAACTTCATGTGAGCCATATTTATATTTTCGTAAATTTATTATCAACTAACATAAAAACATAAGTTTTGATTAGTATATTAATTTACTACGGTTACATTTATTAAAGTATCAATCTTATTTAATTCCTGTGTGTCAAATACGATCTTTGGTTTTTTTTTCATTGTCTTTTATTCATTATAATTTTAGTTAGTTCATTTATGTTGAAAATCTCATTTTTGTGTGTATTACGTAATTGTATTGTTTCCGGTTTAATTTATACTGTATTTTATTTATATTATTTTAACTATTTTTAACATTGATATATCCTCCGTATATTTTATTTATTCCTTTCATTTCTGGTTCTCTTCTGACAATTCTGTTGTCCTTTTCACTCAAATGAAGTTGAACTCTTTTGTGACGCCTTCAATCCACGCACACACGATATTCTGCAGATTTTTTTTATCTCGCAGCCTTTCAAAGTTATATTTCTGTAATAAAATTGCTCAAATGTATTACTTGGATTTTATTGATTTGAAAATTTTAATAAATTATTAAAAAACCTAATTTAAACTTTCACTCTCTTCTAGTATTTATTAACTTCCATATTTCACATTAATCCGTTATGGTCGCGATTGTGCACGCAGTGGCGATCCTTTTCGATATCTTTTATAATTGTCGCAAAATCGTCAAGCATCGGTTTTTCAATAATGGAATATTTATTTATTGAAACAACTTTATCTGGAACCAAATTACTCTTAGGCGCTGTGTACTCACCCCCTGGTACTTCGCATTTTTGCTGATTTCGAGAGTATGATTGACATACATATGCCTTTATATCCACATTCGGTGAATATCAGTGATTTCAACACCAGTCTGTATAAACGTGATACGAGAAGCGTAAATTTATGGGACAATATGAATACTGGAAACCTCACTATGCTTGCAACCTTTGCTACCTTGCACCAAATAAATTACCATTTTCTTCTTTAACTGTACATATTATGGCGAAAAATAAATATCATAATTTCCTTCAACTAGGGTTCCACACCAAATATATTGAACTATCCAGTAAATTGTGTAATCTTAAGCTAATTTTAATTTTCATAACTTTCACGTTATTCACTTACCAGGTCTGCTTTAGAATGCCCAGCTTATTGATTGAGATAGTATTTGAGTAACTAGAAGTATTGATCAAAAAGTTGTTGAATTCAATAACCATATCATCAAGTTGTTTCCTAACTATGCTTCTATTAAGTGAATTGCAATTAAAAGAAACCTAGTCTGAATTAATGGCTCTATCAAAAAAAGTATGGCTAAGTGTGATTTAGCTACGCCAGTAGATAAAGCGAACGTCATTCTATCAATATGGAAGATATTTGGATCGATTATAAACAGATATACACAAGTGTGTGGAAATGCCATTACATCTCAACTTCCAAACGCCAATGCTCTTCCAATAGATATTTTGAAGTTCCTCGACATTCTGGGAATTGGTAATAGTCACGCTGATTCGCATTAAATAGTACTTATCCTCGTCCTCTTCTTACTGTGAGTTTACATTTCATAATACTTGCATTTCTGAGGTTAAATCCGAATTTCTGTCGATAAAAAAACAATTTTATGGGATGCGATAGTCTAAACATTAAAGCTCCTAAGCCAATTTTATATATATATATATATATATATATATTACAGCCGTTTTTACTGAAATATTTAACACTTTCCTGAAAACTGCCACTTTTCTTTCTGAATAGAAAAAAGCATATAACATTTTCTTAACTGAAACTTTGTCGCCTTTATATTCGAAAAAAATTGACTCATTTCTGTACTACCACTTCCATCATAAGTCTTTTGGTGCATTTTTTGTGCTCAATTTGTTCAAAACCATGGTGATGGCAAATCTTTAAATCCACTTTAAGCTTGTTTGATAACAGGTCATAATACCTCAACCACGTTAGTGAAATTCAAAGATGATATAAGTTTTACCAAGAATAACAGACCACTCTTAATATTTGTACTTCTTGATTACAGCAATTCAATTCCCTTGAATTTGATATTTTGCTAACTTGTTTGAAGTCTTCGAATATATTCTAACACTCATTAGAGTGGATTAGCTCATATCTATACGGTCGTCGACAGTTTGTGAAGTCTACCTCAAGGAAAGTTACTTTCTCCATTTTTTTTCCAATATACATAAATGGGGTTTTTGGGAATATATATATATATATATATATATATATATATATGCATAACTTTTATATATATATATATATATATATATATATATATATATAGATATATATATACATATATATATATATATATGTACATAGTAATGATCTTTACGCAGATGGCGATGTCATCAACATGCCCAATGAAGAACTTTAATCGATTAGTAGGCATTTTAAAAATGTATGTTCGCTAGTCTGATTAAGTCCTAATCCTTCGAAAAATACTGCATTCTGTAATAAGCTTACCAGCTCTGCAGCATCTAACCTTACTTGAGGAGCCATTTCCATCTACGTCAACTATTAAAAACTGTTCGATTAAAATCTTAGCTGGCAAATTCAAGTAAATATGTTAGTTGTCGTACCTTCAGCGGAATGCTCTCCCCCTAGCGTCATCAAAACTTTCTAGATGTTTAAACGCAAGCTCACCTTAGTCAATTATCCTACTGCCACTGTTTAACTACGGAAATGTGTGCTACCCAGACCATATTCTGAATCGCAAATTACAATACCTTCGAAATTTGAGTATCCATTACATTTCTGGTTTAAAAACATTAAATAAGTTTCTCAATTGAGATCGCATCTTAAATGGACTAAAGTGTGCAATTGGTGCCACTATGTATCCGTATATTTCATTATAATATTTTGATCAATTTTACTTTTACAAAATAACTTAGAAACAGACAAAATCACTTGTCTGCGCACGATGTAGGACTACACTTTGAAAACCATCTCACTGTCTTTTTCTCCAAACACACAATCACCTTTTATGAAAAGTCCTCAGCTATTCAAAATATAAAATTTTTGAATGACTTCAAAGACCGTCTGAGAAATCCTCTTTCTCATAGTCACTCGGTCATATGTCATAATCACTCGTATTAGCACTTAATTTTTGTTTAGTTATTTTTTTGTGTCATTGTTAATATCCTAATAAGTTTTCTTTTTTATTAGTATGTTTTAGCCTTTGATATTAAAACAAATCATATTTAATTGATCTGACTGACCGGAACAGATTACTCATAAATCAATAATTCCGCCAAATGTATATATATTTTATATGTGCGTTACTATTGGGAATTTAAAATTTAATAGTATTTCAATGTCAAATATTTTCTAATATTCCCGAGTGGATTTTAGACAAATTCTTTAAATTAATAGAGCATAATATTTCTGAAAAAAATGGATATTATATTTTAAGATGTTTCGACGACAATTACAAGGTGAACGTTATGAACACTATTTGTCTGTTTCTGCAAGTTACAAAATAATAAATGACGATCCTAATGATAAGTTTACATTGTATGTTTTAAGTGGAATTTACAATTGTCTTAAAATTGCGTAACAAAGATTTTTAAAGAACGTCAAAAAATGTAATTTTTTATTAATATGTTGGCTTGATATTAAGGATAAAATTATTTTTTTGACCTATTGAAAGCCATCAGAACAAAGATAAATTGCATAGATTTCGAATAAAATTCGCGATAAATAAATTAATAATTTTTTTCAGTAGCCATGATTAAAAAACTAGCAGTATTATGATGACTTACGTCAATGGTGGATGCTACCGTAGCTACCACAGACCCTTGCTACACGCGATAAACTTATAATTTATTTATACTGTAACTGCTATACTACTCTGTGTAACCAATGTATTAAAGAGATTGGTAATTATCACTATCCCACAATCCATACAGTTTTATCGTACACTTTATGACAAAGCTATCACAACTCTAGATTTGAAATTTAACATAATAATTTAGAGTGATGTACAGATTTGTTAACTATACTTATTTTTGTATTGAAACCTTTTACTAAATTATGAAAAAATATGAAACAACGATGCTTAATATATGGTTAGTATATGGTTACTAGCGCCATCTGTTATAACATTACGGAATTAAAACAACGATGCGTAATACTAGCATATGGTTACTAGCGCCATCTCTTATAACATTACCTAATTATAGAGCATGCATCCAGATGTTTTATATTTCTAAAATGTTTAATATTAGCATGCAGATGTGTTATTTCGAAAAAGAATGTTTACTAATCAAATCAAGATGTGAGACGTGGTTGCTTTTATATTGTAAATTAATGGATAGTAAATTATTGAGGTTAAATAACCTACATAAATCGAATAAAATAAGATATAGAAAGGTCCTGAATTATAAAATTTTGGACCTATTTAAGATAGATAATGTATATTAATATCGGAAGTTAGGTTAATATTTTTCATTTAATTTTTAATAAGATAAGTTTTAAAGTCAACAAATACTTTAAGCTTTAATACGCTTTATCCTTTAATCCAAAAATCAATCTCAATTTCGTATTAACAAGTACAATTTGTATTGGCCCTGTTTTTTTTACCTGTCTCCACTGTTCAGATTTATTAATTCTATACCTGCAGTAACATGATCATTACGTGAAATTGAATCGACTTCCATTTAAAAAAATCAAAGTTAGATTTTTAATTTTTTTTGGACCGTACAGAACAAATTATGAGCAAATTTAACCACCTTCCGCTGTTGAGATTTTTTTAAACATCTATAATGAAATTGTTTTTATATTTGTTGTTGTCGCAGCGAAATACCACGAAGACTTACTTTATCTGGTCGTAAAGAACGAGATAATAACCATTCTTTGATATCTGATTCAAAAGAACGCCAGAAAAGAATTCACGATGCTGAATTATATTCTTATTGAGAAAATGCCTGCATCCGTTTGTTTAATATTGAAATAAAATGGACTTTGTACTCTTTGTCACAAATTTCAAGTAAAAATGAAATCAATGAATTTTCCATAGACAATAATGTGGATCTTGAACCACAGCATGGTGTATTAAAGAACATACTAATTACAATTCGTAAGTCGCAAGATTTAACATTAAAGTAGTTGTAGATATTGGACAAAAAGACATTTTGGTTGTTTTAACGTATGTCGCGTTTTCAACATTAAAAATATCAAAAGGATTAGCATTAAATAGAAGATTTTCCTATGATGGATTATGTAATATTACAAACTCACATATGTTAATATGTAGGAGGCGAGAAGAAATTCGTAAGCGGAATTCAAGGTGTTACTTAAATGAAAATTGTTAAAGGAGTAACTATTGTTTCTTTAGCAGTAATGTAACATAATTTTGCCTAACTGTATTGCAAAAGTATATTTAAACATTTCCAAATTTTTATTTTGTTTTTTTTATAATTGTTACATAACTGATTACCCGAATTTGCAATATTTACAATTAGTATATATATTATAGTGATTTCTAAAGTTGTATCTAGGTACTTATAATTTTATGGATATTAAACAAACTGGTTATATGAACATGGATTTAAATGAGTAATCAACCAGAGACAATGCTTTGGATGGTGTTGGAATCGTCGCACATCCTAGACTGTGTAATAAAGATATCGTCCACATGAGCATCTGCAAATATGTCCAAAGCACTACAGAAGCGGAGCAGTCACAAGTGCATCCTGAAAGCATCATTTTAATGGACGCGTATTAATTAACTCGCGAGCCCTCACAATGCCATCTGTTTGCTCGTTAAATTACATATTAATACCAAATACTTGTTATGATTTGTACCTTAAAATCTAGCTTTTACTTTTTAGATTTTTTTAATTTTTACGTGGCTTTCCGACGATCTTGTTAGACCTGTGAGTTTCATGAATTAGTAGGTTACATAAGAGTACATGCATGAATACAACGAGACACAATCTGCACTTCGTTTCTTTTTGCTGCTTCAAAAAGTTGTGTAGAAATAGCATTTATGAACTATTATGAAAAATAACCCGACTCTTCATAAAAAATAAAAAATTTCTCACTTTTCTAAAAGACATTTTAAACAAAACTTTTTGGAGCTTCATTTGCCAATTTTGTTATCATTTAAAATCCATACACTTGCGCTTCCTTCGTCCGAGATCACCGCCAGCGACTTCTTTAAGCTTAGAAATTCTGTCTGTGTGAAAGATTTATCTCATCAAAAACATAAATACAAAAAATAGCCCAAATCATCATTATTATATATAAATCATTATGTTGACAGAAAAAAGTATTAACATCGAAATAATCATTAAATCCCAAGTAATTCCTTTACATGGAATTAAAATAAAGTTAAAATTTTTAAGTTGCGCGTAAATATTTTAAAGTATTTAACATACATTTTATATTTGAACGAGTTTCTCAATAGTGTAAAGTATAAAATTTGCAAAGCTCCAACCGAAGTTCAAATAGATTTTGAGCTAAAGGAATATAAAATGTGGCTCGTGATGCTCTGCGTAATTCATGCGTTGAACCACAACACTGTAAGAACGAATGGCTGTCACGAACTTGCTTATATACTACCGTTTTACACTATATTTAACTATTAATTTGCATTTCTTGTAATCTATGAACATACCCATGAATAAACCTTTGACTTGAGGATTTGAATTTTAAGCAAAATCAAATTAGATAAATTAGGTAGGAATGAAATATTTTCGTAAAAAATTTCGCAAAACTTGACAAGTTTTAATATTTCCATACTTCGTACCCTATATTTAAAATTAAATGCATTTGTTTACTTATGCTACTGTAATATCTCTTTCTTGGGTACATTGCATATGCTTACCTGTGCTATCGTAATAATTTCAAAGTGGCCTCCTCCATCCATTCGATTATATTTTTTTTTATTTCGTGTGATTACATAACAAGTTTGTCAATTAATAAAGTAAAAATAAATTTCTTGTGTATATTTATAAGTTTTATTGTCAAAATATTTTGCATTATATAATTAGCAATCTATTTAATCCAAAATGTAAAAAAGCAAAACAAAAACAAAGTCACAGCAAAAACTGAATTGTAGGTGGAAATGGAAAAAATATAAAATATATCGATTGAGACTAATGGTAAATAAAAGAAGTAAAGCTTGATACCGGTTTTACAAACCAGAGTTAACCATGAGTTAATGATATTTAATAATAATCTTGCAGTTATTGACGTTTATTGGCATTATGTGGCTTTAAATTAAAGAATTACTTTATAAACAATGAGGTAGCTTTAATCTGTTAGTATGCATATCTAATTTTTGTTATAGTAAATTGCAACTAACTAAGCCTTTATTTAAATAACAAATTAAACACAGCTATATTTTCTAGACTAATTGACATATTAAGTGCAAGCACTTTACCTGAAATAGAAGCTGTTTTAACTATTTTCGTACTTAACATATTTCTAATATAAAACAACAATATTAAAACCCACTTATCGAAAGGAAAATTATAATTATAAATATTTCATCGCACGGTCGTATATGCATAGTCATGTAATTTTTAATATGCGTATAAGTTAATCTCTTACGTGAACTTCAGTCATATTTATGTTAATAAACTTTATTTGCTGTAAAAACAAATAATGAGTGATAAACGTGATACGATAACGGTAATGCACAAAACGTTTCCGCTAATGGAACTAGAACACCATAATCATTGCAAGATTTCTTTTCATGTATTTACTGCACTCAGTTATGTCATTTGATAGGCGATGAGGATATTCTCCAAGAGTGTGATGATCATCTGCAAAGAATGAAAAATTGTCACTAAAATTATCAACCTAATATCCAATCAAATATTTTTGGTAGAAAATGTGGTTAATATAAGTTGAGTCTACTCTTGAATGCATTAAATAAGTTGATATAGTTATTTAAAAAAAACAGAATAACAACATTTAAACTTAAATCTCAAATGTTGTGATTCTGACCATATATATAATTCCTAATTTATAAATTAGTTATATACAATTTATAAAATATTAACATAAAATTCAGGAAATATATTTGGAAAATATTTTTAATGCTAATTCAATTCTGAATCCAATTATCACGTTTTTATACACGTTAAGAATTTTTAAAAAAGTTTTATTTTAGCCAATTCAAAAATAAGGTGGAAAGGCGTAACTTTACATAATATTTCCTGCAAATAGTTTAACGTTTAAAGCAAAGCTATAAAAAATTATCACCAAACTTCACTTAATATGTTTTTCCCTTTATAAAGAAAATAATAACTTTATTTCAATATGACTGTAATTCGCAATATATGTTTAAATTTTGATGCGGACATTTTTAAAAGCATAAAAATATAATTGTATATATATATATATACATATATATATATATATATATATATATATATATATATATGTATATATATATATATATATATATATATATATATATATATATATATATATATATATATATATATATATATATATTAATAGATTCTTGCATAAAAGTTTAAAAAAACCCCAGTTGGAAAATTTAATAATCGTTGTAAATCTGCAAAGCTAGAGAATTCAGGACAAATTTGTGTTTCAAGAATAAGTAAAAAAAAATGTCCCCATCAAGACTATGTTTTATAGAGGTACATTTTTGTATGGCGTAACTTTTTTATAGATTTTCGGTCATAACCCTGTGATTGAAAATTTTTATTTCCAACATTTTTTTTTCAGGAAAGTATTAAATACTTTTTAACAAAATACTGATATTATTTTAAACAATTCATTTAAAACTGTTTGAGTATAAGAAAATATGAAACAAGGAACATGAAAAATAATGTTTTTTTGCACCAGGTTTGATACTTACTTGACAAACACTTTTATACCTTTCAATATTTTTACAAATACAAGTCAACGATATTATTGACGTGGGAAAAATAATCATTAGACACTTACAGCAGATAAAATGCGTTTATCAACGTTGAAAAAGTGACAAGCGCTGAATTGAGGTGAACATTGCAAGATTTGAACTAGAAACATGTCAATCTGAAAGAGTTAAACCTGTTTTAAATTAATTTATACAATGTGTATGAAGTTATTTTATTATGAATTAAAAAATATTAAGATTATAAATTATAAACACTATATCATGGAAAAAAAGCAGAATGGTCATTGTGCTATATTGCGAAATATTGTGATTCAAGTTACTAAATATTTACGACATTGCCATAGAACGTATTTCTACATAAATAAAAATAAGACATAAAAAATATATATAAATAAAATAACATATCAAAATTACACATGATATGTGATTTTTGTTTATTTGCGTTTGTTTCTAATTAAACAAAAGTAAATTCAGTACATCACGACTTACCTGCTCAGCCAGGTTCTCATCTTGAAATCTAATCGACAGCTTGACCACGAGTATACCGGTGCCCTTACACTGGAAACACAAAATATAACAATAAAATAAATGAATCTTGCGCTATATTTTATTGTTCCCAATTTATAATCCGTTCAGAAAATTATAACCAATGTCATAAAACACATGACTTTATCAATTTAAATAAAAACAATACAAAACAAAATTAAAAATATGGTAACTGAATAAAAATAAACAAGAACCTGCAATTATCTATGATTTAGTCCCGGAGTCCATCAGTGTAATAAAAAAACTTAGATTTATAGATCGAAAATGAAAATATCCACACCTGTTCGACAATTCGATCACAGCTCCGAACAAGAATGATAACATCAACGCAATGTTGCAATAGTCCCATCATAAGTTCAGCAATAAGTAACTTATCATCAATAGAAATGTGGCCAGTGTCGTTAAATAATTTCATCACAAACGTTGAAATAGGTTTCAAAGATATAAATATAATAGTGAATCGGCAAATGAACTGAGTGAAAAATAAAAATGAGTTTATATTATTCGCTCGATTAATTACACGAACAATTGTGTGATAGTAAGACTTCATAACATTAATTTCTCCAATTACGAATAATTCATCGCAGTCATCTATTCTTTCCAGTCTATAATTCATATTTTGGAGACGGGTGAAGATAAGTTCAAACAAACTTATCATTTTTAGGATTGACAAACTAAGTATTAGGGAAACAAATTGAAAATATGCATAACTTAAAAATATAGTCAAATTATAATCTGTTTTTAACGAGAAAATATGAATTATATAAAGTAAAATGAAACAAGCATTAATAAGAATAGCAATCAATGCGTACTTTTTCGAGAGTACGAGTCGAAAAATGAAACTATTTTCCCATTTGCAATATTTATCTAAATCGTAAATAGTATGGAGTATTTTTGAATATTGATCATCGTAAACGACAGAAACGAAGAAAAATGATATAATTAAAACAAATGTTGCGATGTACCCCGCAAGATGGAAAAAGAAGTCGTAACGACATTCTATTACAGGATGAAAAGTGTAATGCAACACGAGTAATGTCGAGCCGACAAAACATGACAGACATCCGAGTAATATCAACCACACGCTTCTACCGGCTATTTGAAATCTAGATATTTTGTTATTAAACAGCAAGGGAGGATACAGCAAGCCGAATAATTTGAATATGAGTAAGAAATTCTCCATTTCTTTCGGATAATACTTATAACGATATAAATACATGTCCAAGTAAGATTATTTCTAGTTGACGTCTAGGGACAGAATGTAGTTTTGACCGGTTGTTCAATTGTGTAACTAATGTATTTTGAAACTGCTTAATGTAAACGTAATTTGTTCAATATTCGCAAAATGATTAATGAATTTACACATTGTGGTTGTAATACATTATAAATTGTGTACGGTTGAAATTCAATTATAGTAATTTATATACAGAATAAAAATAAATCCTTGGTTAATGCTTTTTCTTTGTTAAACAATTTGAAATATTTACGCCAATTACTTATCGATTTTACTGAAACTATTTCATTTGCAAAATTAATAGGTATATGCCTTCATATTTCACACAGAACCTTTATCACTATAAAAGTTAATAGAATACACAATATGTATCATGTTATTGTATTATGATATTCTCTTTTTATATCGTTCATACGTAACATTTTTATATTTTCACTTCAATTTTAGAAAATGAGTTCAATTTCAATATTTTGAACAAATGAGGCTTAGTTTGTCACATGGTATTTATTTTTCTTATTTATATCTTCCTTGTATTTTCTATAATTTCTGAAATATCTATAATTATGAAAATCAAATTATGCAAATATGTTCCCTTTTGGTATTATTATGATTTCGTGGCTAAAGATACAGGTTTATTACTTAAGTCAAAAATAATGTGATAACTTCTACTTCTACGATTCTATTTACAAATATGCCTTATCTTCGAGTCATATTTAACGAGAAGCATAAATCCCAGTTATTCTCCAGAGTTCTAGCTTAAGAGCTTCAACTGACGTTGATGAAATCTTTCAACCCAATATCTCATTCTGTTTTTTATTAAAAATTTTCCAAAAAAATGTGTTAATTTTGATAGCATACTTAGTTAGAAAACTTGTGTTCCTAAAACGTTTTTCAACCATTTGTTTATCTAAGCATTAATACTTTATGACTGATTTATATTTTACAGTTTTAATTACAGTGCTATGAATAGTATAAACTCGCTTTGATTTGTGTTAATATATTCTAACACACGATTACATTTTGTTAAAACGGAAACGTTGAGAAATCTATTCCATTTTTTCGGCCCGATTCCTTGTCAGCGTTTTTCATTAAATAATTTCACGTAATAGCGCCATTGGTATATATCGTTTAACCTTAAGCTAATTCCCTATACGAATGGTAATTTTTGGGATGATGGTACGACATATCTACTTGATATACGCAATTTCCGGGAATCTCGATTCTCTGAGTAAGATGTATCTTGCTTGTATATGCGCAGTCTACAATATTACTCGTTATTAGAACTGCTGGTTCTGGATCGGTGAATTTACACTATTGCGTAGGTTCAGAAACAAAAAAATTAACGGTAAAACATAAGTATATACGTAAATAAACTTATGTGACAAGCACAAATATATAATTTTTTTGTAAACGTCCAAAATTGTCCTATTGACACCGTGAGGTGCACTCGTGCACGAACATCATACCGGCCCAATTATTGACGAATAGATGAAAGAGCTACAGGACGGAAAGTGAAGCAAACATAATTTTTAAACCACAATTTTATTTTTCTGATATCACAATTAATATTTGCCTGCCCAAGTTTCTATACATGTGCGCAGTTATACTTTCACATACACACAGATGAAAATTCATCAAATTTTCCCACTCTTGTAGCAGCAAAATGCTAACACAAAATTGTCTTAAAGGCGCGCAAGCATGTTTGCATAAAAAGATGGTTCATACATGCCTGTCAAGCATGCATTTTCATGTGTGCTGATTTTAAGTTATTTTCTTCCTCCTCAGGTTATCCCCGTTATCTAAAAATAAAAAATGTAAAAATTAGAAAACCATCCTCTTATCCGTTCATCCGTCTGTCACCATTGCTTTTTTTTAAAAATCGTTAGACCTCTATACTTGAAATTTTGTAACTACAATAAAGCATGTTAAGTGGAATATATTATAATATTTAACTCTCAAAACTACCTGTGACATTTTTTTTTCATATTTCATGGTTATTAAATATTATTTTCTTTCAGAAATTTATGTAAGCCATTTGTACAGATATTTTTGAAAATATGAAGACTTTTGTCTTCATGTTTTCAAAAATATAAACCCGAGTACCCTTAACGTAATTAAACGCCTTCGTTTTCATCCAAATTACTAATATGTGTTTTCTAACAACATTCCGATGAGTTCTACTCAAAATGTTATGATGAAAATGTACATGTCATCTAACAACATTCTGAGTAGTAGTAGTACCGTCTTAACGTTAATAGAAATAACACATTAATTTACATGTATAAATATTAACTATTTGTTCATTTCGATGATTATTTCAAAAACACATGGTAAGTAAGCTTTAAAATTACAATGTTCACTTAATATTAATTTATAAATATGAGACACAGAGGTCAAAACTATTATTCCAAATTTGGAAAGATCTACCTCTTAATATATAGGTGTAGTGCTACATATAGATGTATTCAAACCTAACAATTTTCTTTCTTCACTAAATAATTTCTCCATATTCCCTTAAACCTGAAATACACAAAGCTACGTCGAAGATAAAAATATTATTTTTTGATGCTTAAACCATCGATAAAATGAAATACTAATAATAATTAATTTGAGAAACTGAGATTGGATAAAATCAATAACTTGTGTCCTACACGTGTTCATTGTATTCCATTAGTTAACTCCATCCATTAAGTAACATTGGGTTAAAAATATATGCACTAACAATTACTTACTTATAGTCTGAATATATATATACATATATATATATATATATGTGTGTGTGTGTGTGTGTGTGTGTGTGTGTGTGTTTGTGTATGTGTGTGTGTATTCATATCTTAATTGCTTGCGGTTTTCAGTGCTTTTCAACATGCAATATAAATAGCATTTACTCTTATGTTTACCAGACAATCGTCATTAAGTTTTCATATTTTTATAATATAAAAAGACATTTCTTCTGTTGCCAACAAAACATTAGTAAAAGTTTTACATATTTTATTTATATTTTAACTTTTACAAAATATTAGTATAACTTTTACAAATTAAAATAACCATCATGGCTAATCATGAACATCGTTTTTACAAAAACAACAACGTTATTTGGAATATATGTCATCTCGATTTTCGAATACGAATTTCACAAAGATTATTCAAATTATGCAATTATGTACGTACATGTAATAGTACTTATAGCGACATATTTTTAGGTAACTATTAGGTATAAGTTTTTTTAAAGTTACTAATTTCTGCACTTACGATATTAGAAATTATAATATTCACTTAAACACAGCGAAGAATATCTTTTAACGTTCAAAATATGTTTTGCATTAAGTACAGGTTAATCATAATTATTTCTAAATAGCTGAGAGCTCACACTTCTAATATGCAAATATTAATTGATTATTGAACAAGTACTCATCCGAATATTACACGACATTAGACAGCGCGCTTACATTAAAAAAAATTATTTTTTCCTCAAGTTTTACGCTCTGAAAATTTGTTACAAATTGTTTTCCTACACTGCCAAGAACAATGTTTTAATTCAGCAATTTTATTCTGAATATAATTATTTACATGACGTAAACTAGTTTGTACACATAACCATAAAAATGTACCAAATGTTGTCAAGAATATTAGCTTTCCTAACTGATCTGACCATAGTTGCAAACCTAATATAATTTTAAAATATCACGTAACTTTGAAATCATTTTGAAATAACTAGATAAAGACATAATCTGGTAAATGTTAAATTGTAACAAAATACACCGTATTATATAGAGTTTCGAAGTAAAGCATATAATGCATTGACGTATTCAGTGTGTTCTACAATATCAATATATTTCTACATTGATATTCTACAATTATGAAGCTAAATTAAAAGATGTTTTTAATTCTGCTAATTGAGTCATCGTCGGCAAGTCAGCAAGAAGGCAAAAAAGATGCAACCGAAATTAAAAGTTCTAAGTTCTTATATCTATACGATTTTGATATTTCTTTTTTCGATGGAACGTTATTGGTTAATAACCATTCTTATTGGTTAGTCATATTCCGGCATTTAAATCCTACAGATTTATTTTTACATTTAAACAGCGTCAGTCAATGGTAAGACACTGGCTACAAAGTAAATGTTCAAAATATTACGTTCAGTCTAAATAGTCATAATGACAATATCCAATTTTACTTCTATTTCAAGTATTTAATTAGTCACTTGCAGTCAGTAGTTAAAATTTGAATTTATCAAACCAATATTTCCAAAGCTTCAAATAATTTTCTAGTCAACTGATGCCAACGGCTAATGAAATGAGATTTTCTAATGCATTAAAATTTACTATGTTTACTCCATTCACACTGTAAAATGATTTTTTTTTCTTTTTACTTCCTTGACTTCAAGCTTAAATTTTAAGCATTCCATTTTAATGACTTCAGCAATTTCAAGCTTCAGAAAATTTTGATTGAGAAATTAGCATGTATTGTTCATTAATTTTGCGTCACTTTAAACAAAAATAATAAACGAGCCACATTTTCGTTTACATCTTTTAAGTGTCTACAAGAGGACATACATGATTGTTTTATATTGTTTACAAATATATTCAATGTACAAAAAACATGTTTATTTAATACGTTTCGGACAACCATAATTATAAGGATTCGTAACTACTAAAGAGACATAACCATGTAAGGTGATCGAATGATTTCAACATTTCTAAGACGGGATGTTATTATGTGTAAGTTTGGAAATTAATACTCGTGTTTCGAGTGAGTTTCATTATTACATGAATGTAAATTAAGGTCTTCGTAAAAGACGTCTTCTTGGGTAATATGATACCCAAGACACTATTTGTTTCTCCGCTGAATATTTGTCAAATCAAGAATGAACTTTGAAATACATTGACAGAAGAATCACTAATATACTGAAATTTTCGTTTATATGGTACTTTTTGTAAATGATCACTTCTCCATATGCTTATCTTTTTTCGTCCTTCCGTTATAACTCAATTATCAAGACCTAAACGGGCTATCTCAGGTGAAATGTAACCTCTTAGAATTTGGAGATCTTTCTTAGATAACACTATAATTGATATTACCGTCAAGTATACCAACCAATACATTGACACCGTCAAACATAGATATTGTAGAGAAACGTATGCGAGACCAATTAACCTCAATAAGATATAATGCTTGATAGGTTTGATACTATTAGCAGGGGTAAAAACATCTAATCATCTGAATATTGATGAGCTTTTTCAAACGGATGGTGGTGCGGTAAAAATATTTCGACTTTCTATTTTTCTGATTTCAATGCATTTCGTGGTCGGAATGTGAAGTCTAATATGTTTTGTTTTCGCGGCAACATGGTTTTGGTTTCGTGTATTCCATGGGCACGAAAAAATGTACTATTTATTAGTATTATGCACAGTGATGATGAAACCAAAGCCGAAACTCAAAAATCCTATATAATTTTGAGTTACGATATCTTTAATGATGAAGTCGATGTCGTAGATCGTTTGTGTTAATTACATTTGTGCACGAGCAACAAGGCGTTGGCCCATGGTAATCTTTTACACTATGCTGAATGTTAGAGAGTATGTTCCTCAAATAATTTTATTGTTGGAAATATTAAACCAAGTTTTTAAAGTTCCAACCTTCCCCATTTGGTTGCCTTAGGTTGCCTAAAAATAGGGACAAAGGAATATATTTATATATTTTATATCTCGATAATCTAAGTCTCACAAAAACCCGGATAGAACATTTTGGCAGAAAACCAAATTTTCTACAACATTTATTTTCATCTAAATTTCCATAAAAGTATGGAAAATATTATTTTCTATGATTTATTGTTAGGGTGTAGATAATTTTGATAACAAAATGATTTTTAATAAAGCATTAATTTAATAAATTAAATATAAACATAAAATTATATTTTGAACACTTTTAAAACATGACTTTAATGTATCTACTTTGAAGTGCTTTACAAACCAAAATTATTGCATGATTAAAAGTTTGACGTATTGTTTCAAAAAGTTGAAAACAAAAACGTTATAAAAGCTTAGGAGTTTTTTCAATAAATTTTTGGTCCCTCCTGCTCATAAAATTTAAATTTTCGATAATGCGTAAAAAAATTCTAAATGAAAGTGGCACATATTGCTTTCTTGCAAAAATTTTTTTGTGGTCCAATTTATGTTTTCCGAGATATAAGACAAAAAAATAAACTTTTCTAAACTAAGGCCAGTGCTCGGTTTCTCCAAGCTTCATACATCGAAACTCGGAAAATTATTTTTATCTTTAGAAAAAGTTCATTCGTAAAAGGTACATTTTCATTTCTTCAGTGTAAATTTATGAATGTAACGTGCAGCACTTAACTAGAAAGAAAATCTCCTAGTAATTATGGTGTGCTCCTCTTATTTATCACACTTAAAAAGACTTAGCTGATGCATGTAAACTGGTCAAACATTGTGAAGATTATATTTTGGTGGCCAATTCCTTTTTAATCGATAAAAATAATGAAATATGGTAATACCCTCAACTTTTCTAGGCCGACATCTTCCGCTTAATCGGATGTACGTGGATTTGCTACTTCATCAATTGTGTTGTTGTACTCAAAAAATACAGAGAAACTTTTTTGTCTATTGCAAATATATAATCACTTGACGACTGTTTTTAAATAGCAGTAAGGAACATTTACACATAACATCATACTTTTTTCAAATTCAAGTAGACGTTTACAAAAGCGACCACTCTTTCCTTTGGTTTAAGGGAAAAACCAATTTCAATATCAATTATATAATAGTATTATTCCCTCCGAACGGTACTTGTATCTTCATTACCTTCTGAAAAATCTTCAATTTTTTTTGAGCTTTGAAACAAATTTGCACGAGCTTTTATAAAATTTTTGTGATCCTCTCACACTTTTAGATTCAAAATTAAAAAAGGTTGCAACCATTTTTGTGATGGATGTCAAATGTGTTAAACAAAAATATCTGCAGATGGGCATGTATTCAACTTTTTGTACCTATGTTTCTTTTCATAAGTATTTGTATAAAAGTCTTATAGTAAATATTAGTGTTATGTCTTCTGTGTAAAAGGAGTTGGCAGAAGCTAACTTATTTTATTATGTCTGCAATAAACACCTAATGTCAAAAATTCTCGTCGTTTACTCTTGATTGTAAGAAGATTATTTTTAAGCAGGTTTGAATATGAAGTACTGATTGCAGTATCTACCTTTTCATGTAATATTCCAAATTTACTATCTTTATATCACAGAAAAGAGTAAGTGTAACTTGTCTTACTAATGCTTGACTATGGATTTTTTTATTAGTTTCAGCAATGAGCTATGGCCATCTTCTTGATACAATCTTTTCTTTCCTGTCTGGTGGTAGTGAATGCAGGTTTCGTCGCTTGTGATAGTTTTTTTTTGAGAAATACATCACTATCAACGTGAAAATGACGCAAAACTTCTTCAAAGTCATCAACACAACGGTATTTTAATTTAACCATCAAATGATATGGCAAATATGACTACACTTTAAACACCTTTCACACTTTATTTTCAATTTATTTTCAATGACTGTATCACTTTCATTACTCACATTTCACTCTTTGTTTTAATTCAATCACTGAACTTCACTGATAAGGAACAGACGTTTGAACCCACGACGGATCTTGCTTTATATACCCCTAACAATGGGTAGCCTCACCCATACAAAAAAGAGTTAGAATGGCCGCAATATTCCAGAACATTCCACAACATTCGAGAGTGTTCTGGAATGTCCCACAATGACCTGGAAAGTTCCGGGATATTCCTGAACATTCCAGACTATTCAAAATCATTCCACAATATTCCAGATAATTCCGGTATGTTCTGGAATGTCGTGGAACGCTCGCTGGAATATTCTGGACTCTTCTATAAATTTTAAGGGGGCGATACTTTCAGCCCTTAAGCATGCCCTTCAGGTAAAAACGGAAACGTTTTTGACGGATGGGAGATAGAGGGCTACCACACTATATAATTCCCTTGATCGTACCGGAATTCGTTTCTGAGTTTTAGAGGCACGCATGTTGTACACTTACTTTTATAATATAATTTATATTGTATTATAATTTCAAGCACTTTTCGGTAATGTTATGTATATGGCATAAATTATTATTACACACTCAAGGCAGAAAAATACGGCTTACGACATTGAGAAAGAGGAAAGCGCTAAAGGAAGACGAACTATTTAAAATGTTCACCAGAAACACATCAACCTGAAACAATTAGGACATACGTATGGAATACATCTTTTAGTTTAAATTTACCACTTTCAAAAATATACATTTACCTAATCTGTATTAATTGCGTAGGACCAAATTTTACCATTTTAAAATAGCGAAAAATTGTTAAACAGGTTTAATATTCAATAAGCACAATACTTCGGGAATAAAACTAAACTGGTAAAAATATTTTTCTTTCATTTTATGATCATGCATGATTTTACTACTTACTGCTTTTAAAACTGCGTTTCAATAATGATTTTCATAAGTGAACGTCGTTTCTAATGTTAACTACAACAGATACAAATGCCTATCTAAGAATTAAATCATTACATCGCGACTTATTTGCTCATTCAAATTCTAAACTTGAAATTTTGATGTTTATCCTAAATAATTCGTTGATTTCCTTTCAAATTTACAATAAATTTGCAATGCGTAACTTCATTGATCGAAATGTAGTTAGAGCTTTTTAATAATATCGTCACGATTGTTAAAATCAGTTTGAAAGAAATAACTATAACAATGGTGGTAAGCAAATTTAGTAAATAACAATGATAAAAATTGCATGTTATTTCCTCGGTTAATTGTGCAATCGGTTTTATGAAACTAAGATTTTCTAACAATGATATCTCGAATTAATTCATTGTAATCATCCTTCCCAGTCCAGAGCTTACACTATGAAGACGCGTGAAGATAAATTAAAAAAACTGATAAATTTTATGCTCGACAAACTGAATATTACATGAACAATTAAAAATATGCATAGCCTATAAACGTGGAAAATTAAATTCTATTTTATTCCAACAGGTATGATTTACGTAGATTTATGTAATCAATGTATAATTTTCTGACAGTATGAGTCGACAGACAAAACTATTTAGTAATCAGCAGTTTTTACCTAAATCGTATATAGTATACATATACACGATCAACATCCACATAGAGTATATGTGGATGTTGATCATCAAGGAAAAAAGGAAAAAATTGAAACGAATAAACGACGTACTCTACCAGAATACAAAAAGAGTCGTAATTATATAGATTATGGAGGACAGGATAAAGGATGTGATGCACCTCGAGTAACGTTAATATGGAAAAACATAAAAGAAAAGTATGAAACGAATAAGATCAAACAGACGCTTCTACCGGCGATTTTAATTCGCAATATTTTGTTAACGTTCAACATTAAAAGAGGATACGAGAAACCGAATACTTTCAATGTGAGTAAGAAATTCTATATTTTTTCGGATAATACCTATATCAGTTCAATCGGCTAAAATCCGCAAGATTATTTCTAGGAATTAGATGTGACCAACGGTTACATTGCATGACCATTATAATTGTAATTTACTTTATATTGAGTACAATTTACGTAACATTTGTGAAATGATTGACGAATAAATATTTGAGGGTGGTCAAGGATGTTTTACAAATAGAATTCATTTATAATAATTTACCAGTCGATAAAAATCAATTTGCGCTCCACGCTTTTAAACAGTTTATTAACATGATCAAAGACTAAAAGCGTACACAATAAACAGCTGTATTTCATCATAGCAGGAGTAACTTAATGATTTCTTTTTATTTTTTTCAGGCACAAATATATATTTCCATTGTCATTTCGGTTTTCCATTATCTAATTTACCTCAATTTATTTTTCGTAAGGCTCAATTTAGTCATATGCGTCTTTCCCTTTTACGTCTCGCTGATATTTTTGTATTTATGTAAAAATATATAACCAATTGAATACTTTTCCCAATGGTTTCATTGTACCTCCATGATCAAATTTTACCAGAAAATATTGTCGTTTTTATTATGTAAGTTAAATTGTTTTCCACAAGTAAACTGAATAACTGTTTTATAAAATTAAGGATTGTTTTCCTATATTGAGGTCTATTTTAAACACAATGCAATCATTGTTCAGTTACTGTCCACATTTAAATTAAATTAAGGGAGTGGATAAATTGATTTAATTAAAATTATAAATATAGTAAAGGTGTGAATGCAAGAATAAAGACCACAAATGATTGGAAAAATTGTACTTGCATCTTTAAATAGCGTTAGTACTTATTATTTGATCGGCCGACTGGAGCTTTTTAATTATATATCAAAGATTGTGTATGTTACTTAAATTTCTTAGCAAACTTTACAATTCTTCAATTGCAAAGTTAAAATTGAGAATAAAACTAAAAACAAGAAATCGTTACATAAGTGTGTCTATGTCATATAATTAACTTACAGAAGAAACTAGAAAAAGGGGTTTACAAATAAAAAAAATATGGCGGCATATACAAATATCAAAAATTAATCTCAAAAATGTTTAATACACTCAAAGATATTGCAGAGTTTGGTTATTATTGATAAACAAGAACTCTAAAAAATTTTAATGTATTCTAGACCGTTCTAAACTCTCCAAGTTCAGGATACCGAGAACAAACAGAAGTTTGAGAGACACTAACCCTTATTATATTAAATAAAAATAAAATATTTTGCGTTTATTAGTATGTTTCCCTTTTTTTCACATTTTCATAGCATATTAGCATATATGCGTATCGTCAATAGTCATAGCTACGCTATAATCATTGAAACTATAAATAAAAAATATTATTGCTGTACATAGTATTAATGCTGAAAATCATATTTACGGAAATTTAATGGGGAAAGTTTTGAATCCTTTGTGAATAACTATCACTATTGGCAAGTAAATATATTTAAATCTTAAAGTTTCTTTGATATTATACACATATAATTTATTATTTTTAAGCGGTACTTACCAATTTTGGCCAAGTTGGGAAATTTACAGATTGAGGATTTCCTCATGTGTACGAGGTGATAAGATAAAGTGAGGGAGAAGTATATATTTTAAAGAAAAGAAAGTTTCTTACATTTTTCTAACACCAAGCAAGGTAAGCAGACAAAGCTGGTATATAGAAAAACGACGAGTTTTTAGGATTTTCTGCTTAAAATTTCGCATACGTAAAATTCCAAATAAATTTTTTTTCAGGAATCTTTTAACGGCTGGTTTAATAACGATAACGATAAACTGATTTCCACAATTAATTCATTATTAGTTTAAGCGCAGATAAATATTAGATCAAAAGAATATGATTGCACGATATAGCCGGGTTCTCTCCATCCGTTGTTTTTCCGGAAATTCTAACCTTTTTCCTAACTTCCTAACTATTCGTTTATTTTATTTTATATTTTTTTCTAATATAATGAATGCGAAAGTGAGTTTATTTGTTCTTCCTTCACATCGCAATGAGCCAACGAATTGACATTTTTTATACAAAGAGATTGTCATCTGATCAAGAAATGATACATTTCATCCCGTTAATTATTAAAGACCTTGCCGGGAAATGATACGTGCTGTTATTTATTTCACTATATTTTAGACGTTAGGGAACATTTCAATACGAAACTGAAAAAATGTACGAAGAGAATAAGGAAGTAACGACGCGACGGATCAACTGATCGACGCGATGTTTAAGGCCTCATACATGTAATAAAAAAGATCAACACAATCCTAATTTGGAGGGTTTAATCCTTAATTTGGAGGGAAACGAGAAATATTTTCCGTTTCATCATCATGTGCATTATAAAGTTACGGAAATAAAAACTTGGTTTTTAATTTTATTCTTTCTAAGTAGCGCTGCTTGTTTTTTTTTGCTTTTTCTAATACATATAAGGCCTGTTGTCAGCCCGCACTTCACTCCATGCGCACATGTTTTAGAGGGCAATATTTTTGTTTCCATAGTCATTTGTTTTATAAAATCACCAAAATAATAACATAGTACATATCTTAACCAAATATATGTACCATGATATTATTTTGGTGATTCTAGAAAAAGCGAAATGTCAGCGCTTTTTAAAACGGAATGCGACACTACATATATATATATTTATATATATATATATATATATAAAAATATATATATATATATATATATATATACATATATATATATATATATATATATATATATATATATATATAAATATATATATATATATATATATATATATATATATATATATATATATATATATATATATATATATATAGTGTTGCATTTCGCTTTACAAAGCGCTGACATTTCGCTCTTTCAGAATATGCATAAAGTATTTGTTAGCATGCGCATCATTCGATACAATTTTCTGTTTTTGGTTATATTTTTCTTTGTTTCCTTTAAAATTTGGTTTTGTGGTTTTGAACCTTTTTCTCCATATTAATAAAAATATTTAAATCTTTTGATTTGGTAAAATTGTAAACATTTTTCGATTGTCCGTTTTGCTGTTTAGATTGTCAAAATACGTTAAATAAAAAGAATTCAGAAATGTAAATGAATTCTTTGGACAATATCGGTTCAAGCAGTAGCAAAAAAATTTCAATTCAAAGGTCTTCAGAGAACTGAGAAAATAAGAGCAAGCATAGCGCACTAAGAGCCGCAGAATAGCTTGTGGAAACTCAGAAAAGTTTGAAGAAAATTCAACATACCAGGCGCATTTCATAAGCTTTTAGACTCTTGGAGAATCACAGGTGCAAAGAATCGCCAAGAAGGAACCAAGTAGAACGTTGACAAACATTTGAAAGAAAACAATTTTCTTTAAATAATTACCCGACATTTTATTATATTGATTATAAGAATTACAGGTTTCTTTTTGTAGGACATTTAGACAAGTCCTGCAGGTTTGAAATAGAAAGATGAGGCTACAGCAATGTGCTCTTCCAGTGACAAAGTTTGTTTCTTTACGCGGTAAGCCAGAAGAGCCTTTAAAATCCTTTTTTTCAATGACAGCAAAAGAATTACGGCTTTTCTCAAACAATATCAGAAATTTAATAATTTTTCCAAGTGATATCTTTTGGAGGTTGACAATGTCGAGATACTTGCTAATGTTCACTATTCAAGGGCAAATTTATAATACAATATTTCAATTTTTTATGAGCTGATAATGAATATTATAAATTCTCGCAAGTAGATTTCATAGGTGATAAAGGCATTGAAGTAAATCGTTGCTGCTAATTTATTCAGGGGGCTGCAATAAACACGATGTAGAATTTTACGCAAACACAATATCTTGATGTATATATATATATATATATATATATATGTATACATATACACACACACACACACACACATATATATATATATATATATATATATATATATATATATATATATATATTCGAAACCGCTTTAGAGAAACTTATTCAACAAGATCACAAGAAAGTCATCCATAATGATCAGACTCAGCGTTGAAACTGATCTCCGCGTGACTACTACAGCGATTTCATTAATTAAAAGTGCAAAGTGGCAAGACATTTCACACTGATTACAGCAGACACTAGTAGACATTTAATTTAACATTTAATAATCTCATGAATAGCAAAATATTTGCAAAAATTGAAGATGAATATATTCAATCTTGGGGCAAAAATTAAATAGCAAGTAACTTATGTCATAAAATTGTTCAAAAACTAAACGGTGATGTTCCAAAAAGTTATTACTGGAAAAAAGACACATATTCGATAAAGTGTAACGTGTGTTATATTGGCATTTGTAGGTACTGAATTGGTAGTTTAATTTTGTTGCTGTTGAATTATCCATATTCAACTGGAACTACAAGTTCTGAAATTTATTTTCTCCGTACTTTAAAAGGAAAAACAGAATCCTGACAAAATTGCTCACCTGTCTGCCTATCCACCTATCACGACCAATTTTTCTTTAAAAATATGCAACGATAAATGAAACAAACATCATAATTCATGAGGTTAGCGTAAACATTTTATTTTATATTCATTCAAATAGGTTAAATATTATTGCAAAAGTATCCATTAAAAATGTTATTGTGCATAAACAATCACCATATATGAAACACACTATTTACATAATAACAATGAAATAAAAATCTGAAGCAGATTTTTATTTTTCTCACTCTAAAACTAAGGAAAAGCAATTATTCCTTATTAATCAATATCAGATTAATAAGGACAATGTACTTCCGTAATTTGGGTGCAAACTTAAACGTGCTTTATATTCATTACACGATTTTTTCTGTGCTGTTACACTTAATTAAGTCGTTTGATAGGTGACAAGGATGTTTTCGAAGAGTGTGATGATCATCTGCAATCAACAAAATTTTTTCACTAAGTTTTTGACGCTGCCATAAAGCCAAAAGTTTCGTATCAATAAACATATAGTAGCAATAAACAAATAGTAAAACATGTAGATAATCTTAACCGGCTTTTATATATAAATATATGAATATATATATATATATATATATATATATATATATATATATATATATAATATATTTTTCATATTATGAATAATCAATTTGGGAGTTTTATCAACAGGCGGACAATTTTGTTACCAAACTATACAAATTTTGTGCCAAGAAAGTATTGAAGCAGAAATATATAACTGAAGTTATTGGGTACTTCGGTAGATTTTTATTGTTACTTTATTTTTATTAAATTTTCCTCAATTTATAATTTTTAATGTACTTAAAATACAATAACTTCTATTATCCCTTTTTGTAACTTTTTCCTTTGGATCGATAAAATTTTATATTTTCAAACATTTAAATATTTTTTCAGGTCCTTATAAGCAATATTTTGTAAAAGGCAGAAAGAATCATTAGACACTTACTGCAGATATAACCCGCTTATCGACATTGAAAAAGTGACAAGCGCTGAAGTGCGGTGAACTCTGCCAGATTTGCGCCAGGAACATGTCAACCTGAAACGGTTAAGGCACATTGATACGTATAAGGTAATTTATGAATAATTCGAGTAAGCTTCCATCTAACAAGGTTTGGGGGTAGAAGGATTATTTTACTATTATTAGGCACTATGGAGTACTGTTTTTCTTCGAGATATTGAAGATTTACTATAATGTCATAAAAGTTATTTCCGAATTCGTTAAAAATAATATCGCTCAAATATTGATTTTTTCTAGACATATATATATTTTTTAATCCTTTGAAACCTAATAAGATATCTACTTCATAACTTACCCGTTCATCCAATTCTTTATCTTGAAATCTGATCGATAGCTCAAGCAGAAGTGTGCCGGTGCGTTCACACTAAAGACAAGCATAATAATAGTAAATTATCAGTTAAGCAATAAATAAACCACACATAATATTTTATTTTTCAAATTTCCAATCATTTGGTTCAGAACCATTGAATAAATATGTGCACCTGAAAACAACTACTTCAAAATAGTGACAATATATAGCGTAAAAATTTCAGTTTAATAGTCAAAACTCTATATCCACATTTTGGGTAGTTAGCGGTTTAAGTTTTATTGTTTCAGAGGCATTTGTTAAAAGTGTAAAACGGAGTTTTCGGTTTGCGTGCTTCACCTAGTTAGCCGCCATTAAAATGGATTTCGAACCATGAACATCTGACACACCGAAAATTGTGTTTGATACTCTTAACAATTCCCATATTTTTTATTGATATCGCGGTTATCGTATTTTACCATACCCGGTAAGTTACTTTTTTTCTTATATTCCGGCATATATTTTGATGAAAAAACATCTTATTTGTACATTTTATTAACATTTTCAAGAAAAATTAATAATTAAAATTTTGCGAGTTGTGGAAAGTAAAAAGTGTGTTGATAAAATGTTTAACGCATAGTCCCTCACGTTTTTATTTTGAATTTTATAACAGAAGTTTCTACAAATTTTTCGCATATCATTTTGAATTAAACATTTTCAAAAGACCTAATATATCGATGGGAAGAAAGTCATGAACATTGTTTCTATTTGGTATTCGGAAGTTTCAAGTAGGTGTAAATCAAAGTTTCGTAACGAAGAAGATAATTTAGAATAAAATAAGAAAGGTAGATTTCTTGTTTTGAAATGTTCTACAAAAATGTGTAATAATTTTTCATATAATTGAAATAAAAAAAACTGTTAATATTTTATTTATTATTTAAACCAGCATTCTTTGCTATTAACGGTTATTTATTTCTTACCTTATTACATTTTTCAAGGGAACATAAATAACCCGGCAACGATGCTCTTATGTTTTATATTAGTGATGTACATAGTATCAGTTTAGTGATGTACCTAATTATTTATACTTAACACTCCTAGAAATTAATTTTTTAAACTTAAATTGAATAGAACAAAACTAAGTTTGCTACAACTGACTATACTCCTTAAACCGTATCCATATCAAAGTTCTAACTAAATCAAATCATAAAAAGTTTCACAAAGTTGTACAATGAGTCCTTAGGTTAGCTTTTGGTGTTTAAATCTGCAAAATTATCCTTAGTTATAGCTCCTACGTTATCTACTAAAAGAACAACTTTGTCATCTAGTCCGAGCTTCTTTGCTATGCCCTCAATAGTCACAACTTCCTGAGCAGTAGTAGCCGCTGCGATATATTTTGGTTCGGTCGATGAGAGTGTAATACAGTTTTGCTTCTTAGATGGCCAAGTAATATTATGAGTTCATTGAAATATAAGTGCACCACTAACACTCTTTCTTCCTTCTTTATATTCTGCCTAATGTGCATCTGAATATCCACAAGCACTTTCTTCTTCTTCACTACTCCTGAATAGCAAAATGCATCTCTTTTGTTTCTTTTGAATAGCGGATTATTCTTTTCCCGGCTTTCCAAAAATGTTCGTTTGGTTTATTCAAATATCTGCAAAATTATTTACTGAAAATGCTAGGTCTTAGCTTTGAATTCATTCTTGATTGATGATTTACATCAACTATATTTGTATTTTGCATAATAATCAATATTTCATCGACATAAAATAATATCCATGTATTGTTACTATAATAAAGATACAATTGCTTTGTCCTGGTGTTGTATAACTTTTATCTTTAAATAAAATATCTATTCCTTTATTCCAGCATCTTGGAGCTTCGGTCAGTCCATATAATGATCTTTTTAATTTTAGTACACTTTTCTTTTGGTTATCTAATCCTTCAGGTATATTTATGCATACTTCAGACTTTACTTTGCCGTTTAAAAAAGCTCTAGGAATATCCATCCGGTGCATACTTAAGTTCTCTTGCAATGCTTTTGCTATTGTCATTATAACAGTAAGTTGTCTAGTAACAGGGGAATATACAACATCAAATTCATCCCCCTCTTTTGTTGTAGTCATCTGACTATTAGTCTGGTCTTTTTTATTCCATCATCCTTATGTTTGAATATCATTTAGTTTCCTGTTTGGTAATTCTGCGTCTTCCCATGTTTCCAATATTTGTAAAGCTTCTAAGTCACTATTTATTGCTTGCTTTCATGCATGGTCTTTTATCGCTTTTTCATAGTTTGCGTGAGTTTCAGAAAGCATAATGTATCATAAATTAGCCAACAGTCAGTAAGATACGTGATTTTCATAATTTTCCTGGTATTTTGGGTACTTCAGATCTTGTATTTATTTTGACCTAATTGGTATTATTTATATTTCCTTTATTTACAGTATTTTTGTTATTTTGTATATTTTTTCATATTGTGTATTTTTTCTATCTTTTCACGTTGGTTCTCTATATTTTACAATGTGTAAAGTTGACATTTGTGTCTTATCAAATCCGACATCTCGTGGGCATATAATTTTATCTGTCTCAGGCCACCCAATTAATATCCGTTTTGTTCATAACCAACTATTGTGGTATCTATCACTCTATTAAATAGCCTAGAATCTTCAGGTTACTTGCTCAAGCTTTAGATTCAAAAACTTTTAATCTTTGTACATCATTTCTTTCTAGAAACAAATAGCTGGAATCTGTCCAGTCAATGTTGAAATAGACTTATTTATTTGTTATGTGGCGCACATTATTGTCTCTGTTCATAGGTATTTAGGAATAAAAATCTCAATTGTTCGTGCTTAATTATATATTGTACGGTTAATCACTCACTGAGTATTCTATTGTAAAACAGAATTTCTTCAAATCAGTTGAAGAAAACTTCACCATTATAACAGAGAATTCTCTTCAATTTAACACCTTCCTCTGTGTCAATATCTCAGATATAATTTTTCAAATTGTCAGCTACTTCGCTTTTCTGTCTTAACTTTATGCTTACTTTAACAAATTGGGAAAAAGCATCCATAATAGTTTGAAAGAATCTGTAACCTTCTTTGATATTGGACACATTGATCCAGCTTTTAATTGACCAATAAGGTAACTTTTTCTTCCCTTCAGTTCAAAAGGAAACTTATTGCTTTACCTCTCATGTACAGTTCAAAAACTTCATCCGTTGCAGGTAAATTAATTTTCTTCAAGTTTTTTCTGATGAGATGGCCAAGATGTTGGTACCATAGCATGTAGTTAAAGTTGTTTCTAAATTCAGCAGGTATAATCTATGTACTTTTCCTGCATAAATGTTATCGCTATCTTTTCTTCTTATAATTTTTAATATATTGTTAATCATTACTATTATATATCCATTAGAAGTAACATTTTTGATAAAGAAAGTAAATTAAATCTTAATATTTCTATTATAAGAGCTTCAACACTTAATGATTTTTCATTTTGTGAATGGCAGCTTAATTTTCCCTTCGTGTATGCTACCATAGTCTTATAATTATTTGCAACTGCAATATGCATTGGATCATTCAATGTTTACGAAGCTATAATTATTATGATTTATATTATCCAATAATATGCTTAATCCTCGTGTGTAACCTCGTGAGGCACGTCTGTTGCTCCGTTGTCCTCTGGTCGTACTTCCTCTGCCTCGCTCATTTTCCATAGTACAATAATATGAATTGTGTTCAATCTTGTGACATTTAAAACATTTAATATGAAATGAAGCAAGCATGCTAGTGTTTCTATTTGTGTATAGGCCTGTTTTCACTAGTCGAGTTTCAGATTCTTAGGATTAATCGTTTCAATTGCTGTGATGACGTTTTTATATATTTTTGGTAAGCCTGTGAGAAGATAACACACTTTATCTTTTTCTTCCACATCTTTCGTACTTATTGTGTCTAATTCTCTTATGATTCTGCCAAACTTGTGAAAGTTTTCTTCTAATTTTTTTTCCTTAGAATATTTAAAGTTTAATGATTTTGGACCTAAATTAAATTTGGACACTACGCTGTTTTGTTGGAATACTTTTTATTCTATCATATTCTTGTCATTATCACAATATTTTAGCAGATTTAAGTGGCGATCATTCACACATTGCACTATTAAAAAAGCCTTCGAAAAAGCCATGGAAGGGCCATCAGAAGAAATAGGGTTCAACGCTTTCTGTCAATAGTTCCATCGAATAAAATGGTGCATAGATTGGGTTGAAACTTTCTGAAATCTTTTTTTATTTTGAAAAAATGTTATAAGTGAATTAGAAAGTCATTAGTTGGTTCCTTCATTGATATTCTAAAAACGTTTTGTGACATCTTTCATACACTTTATTTCTCAAATGCCCGCCAAATGGGGTGGGGATGTCGAAACCTTGAAAATTCGGTTTTACACATCAGATTTATAGAAAAAAATACTACCTGCTCTAAATTCACCACAAAATTACCATGTGACTTGACTAATAAACTGACAAAAAACTAAAACACAAAACAAGTAAATAAATAAAAACAAAGGTGTATCATAATTAAAGGTCGTTAATAATATATTAATCATCAAGCAAAAAAAATACCGCACACTGACACAACAAGAACAACGCACATTGTAGTCATTGCAACTTTAATATGATGCGCGGTATGTAAATTAATAATAAATTTAAAGAACCTTATTAAAAAATTACTTAAATTTCAACATTCGGAAGGAATGGGGAAGAAGATGTTATTGTACCCGAATAACATTACATGCAACTAGACAAGATTAAAATTGTTATTAAAAATTTTTCAAATCTTTGAAATTATTATAACTTCTAAATAAAAACAGCAATGCACAACATACCAATAATATTTTACAGAACTAGAATATGTAATTGTCAACAATTGACTTCTAGAATTTATAGGTTGTTTTAATAAATATGAAGCAAACATTTGGTTTCACGAAATGAATAGAAGCCTCCGTACCTGTTCGATTACTCGATCACAGCTCCGAACAAGAATGACAATGTCAGTACACTGTTGTAAAAGACCCAAAGAAATTTTTATAATCCACAATATATCAAGGGTCGAAATAGGGCTGTCGCCGCTTAGTAATTTAATCAGCACTTTTAAAATGGGTTTAAAGGATGTGAATATAATAAAAAATCGACAAATGAATTCAGTCAATAATAAAAATGAATTTATATTATTTGCTCTGCTAATTGTGCAAATAATTGTGTGGTAGTAAGATTTCAAAACATTGATTTCTGTAATCAATTCATCGCAGTCAGCTATTGTTTCCAACTTGGAATTCATATTTTCCACGCGCGTGAATATAAGGTCAAATAAAGTTATAATTTTTATGATTGACAAACTAAATATCAGACCGACAAATTGAAAGTATGCGTAACTTACAAATGTGGATAAATTAAATTCCGTTTTTAGTAAGCAAGCATGAATTACGCAAATTAATATTAGACACGCGTTATTAAGGAAAGCAAATAATGTGTATTTTTTCGACAGAAAAAGTTGACTGACAAATTTATTTTTCCACTTACAATATTTATCTAAGTCGTAAATGGTATGGAGTATACCTGAGTACTGATCATCATAAATGACTGATATGAAGAAAAACGATATAAGTAAAATAAATGAAGCCATATGCGATGCGACATTAAGAAAGAAGTCGTGATCATAATCCATTGGAGGAAAGAAGATGTAATGCAACACGAGTAATATTGATCCGACGAAACATGTCAAACATCCGAGCAACATCAACCACACGCTTCTTCCGGCTATTTGAAATCCCAAAATTTTGTTTTTGAATTTTAGAGGAGGATATATAAAACCAAAAACCTTCAGCAGGAATAAGAAATTTTCCATTTCTTTCGGATAAAATTTATATCGATTAAATCGTTTCCAATGCATGTTTATAAAATGACTTTTTTATGCGACGTTCATGCATAGAATGTAGATTTAACCGGAGGTTCAATTGTTGACTAATGTATTTAGAATACATAATGTGTGCGTAATTTATATTATAATCGTGAAATAATTTATGAATAAAAAATAACTTGTCATCGTAATGGTTCACAAATGGTTCTTAATCAAAATTCATTGTCGGTCAATTTAATTATTGAATAGAAGTAAATTTATGTTCCATGCTTTTGAATACTATTAAAGCTATGTTTGTACACTTTTTACTTGCATTTAAATTACTTTATATGAGTTCAGTTGTTACTATATGTAAAAATAATTCAATTGAATTTATAAGACAATTTTTTAACCATTTAAATGCTATCGAGTTCATCAATTTATTGGTCACACGCATTTTTATCAGAAATCGTTCAAGTTTCATAACTTGAATGGTACCATTGGTATTCAAAATTTAGTTACACCCAGTTTTTTAGTATGAAATTAGAATAATACGTATAAACAATAATCAATTAATATTCGATACCTTCACGCACTCATCGCTCCTCAAGAAGCGACATTTAAATCTGTACTTCTATATCTATATAATAATCGGTTTTTGTTTAAATGTAAAGAACACATCATTCTGGATTGTTTTATTGGAAAATTGATATATATATATATATGTATGTATATATATATATATATATATATATATATATATATATATATATATTGCCTTACATTCAAATTACATAAGACTTTCCCACGTACATAAAACACAAAATTCAAGTGAGCGTGGTACGGGTCAATATGTCAGTAAACGTTCAATGTTCATAAATTCAAATAAGTGTGTCTTCCCAAAAGTCACTAATTTTGTAGAAATACACGCACGATACGTGACAGAAAAGGCGTGAGTAATTGTTTGCAAGCGATATAAAAATAAAATTGAATATTTTAATATTTCAATAATGGACCTTGTGAGTGACTAATCAGACGAGCGATATGAATCAATCAAGGTCGAGGGCAAAGTATTTATTATTGAATGGGTACCTATTACATTAACTTAAATAATACAGTAGCCCTTAGTGTAATAAATTTTCTTTCTGCAAGGTTATTCTCGCCCACATATTGAAAATATGACTCGATTAGGTTGATTAAAGCAATAACTGGAAATTATTTTACATTCTCCTTATTTAGAAGAACTGGCACCATAAGATCTATGTTTTAGGTCATTAACCAATGTTTTGAGTAAAAAAACTTGTTGATTAAATGAAATAAACTTGATCCATCTCCGAGATGATCATTAATGGGAGAATTTTTCATCCGAATTTCTATTTTGATGCTATCCTTTCATTGTTATCCATTCCTTGATATTGTTTATCATAAACACTTCTTACATTTCTCATTAAAATAAACTTATAATAAATTTAGACACATTGCTATTTCGTTTTTCTCCGAAATGTATTTTATTAATTAGCCAACCCAAGAGAAGTCCTCCTGGGCTATGTCTTCCGTGAGAAGGAAAATCCCTAGGGAAACGTAAATTTATAATGCTGTTATCCCCATGTTGAAATACGAAAACAAAATAAAAGGCACTTTGAAATGTGGTTCACTTTTCTAAATGCATTAATTTATTTAATTCTTTCACCTTAAGCGAAAATTTTCATCTCCAAACAATGAACTAATTAGTATCATCGTAAACAAAATTAATCAGTTGAGCTAACTTTCTTTATTTCCAAACCTGTTTTCACAATCTTGGTTCAATATCCAGCGACAAAGATGCACTATATTATACTTAGTGTCTGCAAATATTTAGTGTCTGCTATATTATAGTAGCGTGGCAACAAATTACCTTCTAAGCATTTCGTAACACATTGTGGTTATTGGTTGTACAATTTAATCGTTAATACTATAATCAATTTTATATGTATAATCCCACATAAGTTGTTAGCATACAGTGGGTACACCACTGTATGTGTACTTGTTACGTAATAATTTTAATGTAATATTATTTGATCGGATAATTTCGATATAACATATGATACTAAATCCAAGTCGGGAAGAGCTACTTTTTTCCCTCTCTCTATTGAGCTGTATACACTTAGTCTGGTGGCAAGCATCAAAAATAGCTTCCATGAATCTTAAAAAATATCAATATATATGTATATATATATATATATATATATATATATATATATATATATATATATATATAAATATATATGACATTTTACTAATAAGGAAAGATACTTTAATATGAACAAAGGAACAATGCGACAAGCGGCTTCCTACACATAACTGCAACTTCACTAGGAAATCGATCGTTGCATAAAATGTTTGCGATACTGACGGTTTCATTTATTTAATTAATCCATAACTTAGAAGGACAGCAAGTGTGTATGAACCAAAAGTAGATATGTATCTACTTTTGTGTCGCAATAGTTTTTAGTTGTGCGTTAGCGCAGATATCCAAAGTAACGGGTGAAACTCTGGTCAAAGCTTGTGAATATTATTTTTGACTATATTAATAGCTTGTTCTTTTTTATTTTTCTCTTGATGATCAAGTTAATGGGTAGATAATAACTTTTCGATATCATGTCGCATTACGGAAATGAAGACTTTAAAAAAAAACTCGAATATTTGCAACATATTTTCATTTCGAAAGAACATTTGGAAAATCGAATTCTGAAGATCAATTGAGAGTGCTCCTGCGTAAATCATTTGATTTAAAATCGTTATTTAAATGTAGACTGGCTGTTTGTATACGCGCAGTTTTTTTAATAATGATAATTGGTTGTAAAACAGCATTTTACTTATTGCAATAATAATTCGTTCCGAACTGACGAGAAAATCTCTCATAGATCTCGAAGTCATCCAAGTAGAATATAAAAGAATCACTATACATTACACAAAAATTTTAAAAAAAAATTAAAAACTGGGAACAATCGGGATTATTGTAAACTTTTAAACACAAATATGCAATATTCAACAGATAAAAGAGTACAGAACAGATTGTGATAAGTTTCAAAAAGAGAAACTACGACTCGTTATTAGTATTTGTAGAAACTCACTTTCTAATGAAACAAAAAATTGTACGAATCGCACACGAAAATTGTACTTTTCTGACTTGCTTTTAAAAGAAACTAAAAAGGAATGCTGTCTAATTTCAGAATTATATAGCGAAATTTAAAATTATTATAAATGCTGAAAAATAATAAGAAAATTGGTTGTGTCATTCTGTCACAAGATTTATGATATATTTACAGGAAGTACTTGGAATTCTGCAAGAACATTAAAAAAAAAAGGTATATAAGCGCTGATAAGTAAATAGTGTCGTAATGGTTTGCAACAATAGCGATATGAGCGGAATTTTGAGAATATAAATAATTTTTGTGTGAACATATTTCAGAGCGCCTTGGCAAATATTGGCTTGAGATACGAATAGTAAGTATCTTGTGCATTACATTAGGCAAGTAGTTACTTTATACGAAGATCTTAATTATTAGATATCAAAATGCTAACGTCATTATTTTTCGCAGTTTAAAATAAATATGTTACGTCCATGTAAGAATTGAACTTACTGAAAATATGAGTTTGCATTTCTAAACCTACTTATAATAGTAGCCCTCTTGAAAATATTGAAAATATTTTAAGGCTTCATTCCTTGTACATCCTCAGCAATTACGAATCCACATAATTGTGGTTATCTTGAATATATCAAATAACCCTTCTTGTCCATTGAAGCTAGTGTAAACAATGTAAACAATCAAATATGTCCCCTTGTACGCTCTTAAAACATGTAAAATGAAATCTGAATGGTTTTTTAATGTGATGCAAAGGTAATGCAAACACGATTCTGAAAGTTGAGGTTATTAAAGTCATTAAATTTGCATGCTAAAAATATTAACTTACTTATACAGGAAGTCAAAGACGTAGAAGGCAAAAGGTTTCGAAGAGAGTGAATGAAGGAAGATAGTTTGGTAGTAGCTTTAGCAGATATTTTAGTGTTAAAAATATTTGAAAATTTAGATATGTTGATTAGATGACTTCATATTTTGACTACAAAATGCATATTCCTAATATAAGGTCCCAAATAGAATTACAATTTGCTATTGTCATTGTGACTATTAACACTGAACGTAACATTATAAATGTTTACTTTGTAACAAATATCTAGTTTTATCGTAAATTGGCTTATTATTTTCTCAAAAAGCGAGTAAATAAAATACTTTTTTATTGCGACCAATTACATTAAAAATAATGTACCTCCCTTTTCATCTATATTACTTCATTGGCAAAATATGACTAACCAAATAAAATTGTTAATTCGACTTAAACTATTAATAATAAAATGAAACCATAGTTGATAAAAATACCATTATAGATTTTGAACTTATAGCTTTCAATTCCAGTTGCAACTTTCCGACTCTCACTCGACGTCTCAACTGACGAAATTAAAAATACATCTGTCAGGTAAGCTTCAAAGGTCTAGAATATCAATGAGTTTTGTGATCAATTTTATTATCATAGCCTTGATGTCATTGAGTTTTATTATACACTGAATACGTCCATGCCTTTGACGCCTTACTCCGAAACTACATAAAACGGCGTATTTTGTTATTATCCAGTATTAGGACAAGTAGAGCATCCAGTAGTGCATCCAGTATAGATTATGTCGTTATTTAGTTATATGAAATTTGAACCAATATTATTTGACATTTCAAAACTAAATTAAGGAGACCACTAATTTCAGACCAGTTACGAAAGATAAGATGTTTTTCGAGTTTTGGTTGATTTTCATGGCTACGAATTCAAACTAGACTGCATTATGGAAATATTTATATGCAGAATGAAATTGTTTAATTAAAACTTTGTGTCATGCATAAAAAAATAAAAAAGACACAGAAATTATGCATTGTTCATAAATAAAACTGAATTATTTCATTTTATATTTCTAACTACGAGCTTTTTCGAGGTTTGTGAAAAAATGTGTAACTATTTTTCAGAGTATGAAACCTGAACAAAACAGAATGTATCGTATATGTCGGTACCTATTATATCATGAAAGATTCAAGCGAGTACTTATTCAATAATTATTTAATATTTAAATATTTCGCACTTAAAATATATGATATGGCGGATGAGTTCGATTTATGATGATGGGAATACACATCTCGTTTTTCATCTCCTGCCTTATTATGCCAGTCAAGTTACCTAGAAATAACAATGATTTTCTTATAATTATCCCATAGACCTGAGCTTGATTATATTTTTTTGTCATTTGTTATCATTTCAAAGCATTGAGCATTTACAAAATAAGCTAAATTTCCATTGTCTATTGAGTTAAGGTCGTCAGGTACATGGTTTCAAGGAAAAAGAGATATTAAAATCGAAACTTTTTTATAAAATAATTTCTTAAAATTTTTTTAAGAAATTATTTTATAAAAAAATTTGATTGAGATTAGTACCGAAGTCTTGCTTCAAAGTTAGCAAAATTTTGTTGCAAATTTCGAATAATGGATTATTAACATTACACTTAATCTTCAAATTTTCAATATTTTGGATACTTAAAAGTATTCTTCCTTGTATTTAAGTAAAAATATTATAATCCCTGTTATCGTTGGTTTAGAAATCAGTGATCGACGGGCTGGAAAAAGATAACGAACCGACTGAAAGCTCATATGTAAACGTTATAAAAAAGTGTCGCTATTAATATTAATACATAGATATGAAAAAAACTGCATAAATTGAATGAAATTTATGAAATATGTGCATGAAAATTAGTAAACCGTGTAATCCAAATATTATCGTTTTATTGTGAAAACAATGTTGTGATTAGCCGTACTAGGTCTGTCGCTTTCAACTTATGCAAAAGTGTTATTTTTTGTCGGGAACAGAAGCAATAAGTCTTTTTTTTATTATCAAAATATGAAAATTTTATAACGACAATGTTGTACGTGTAAGAATAAATACTATTCACATTACATGTTGAAAAACAAATGAATTTCATAATGTAATTCACTGAAAACCGTAATAAATCAATTTATTTTCAGGTAATTACAGATAAGTTTAGTAATTGTCAGTGCATATATTTATAGGTCAGAGTTACGTAATAGATTGAATTAAATAATGAATAGGACAAACGCGTGTACAACACGATTTCAAGATTTTATTTACTCTCGACTTGGAAATATTTTTTGATGAGTTTTTAATTTGAATTACAGTTTTGGCTTCCAAAAAACAATATTTTTTTCTCGGCCACAGTTTTACTTTCATTTAGGTTTACGGAAACATGGATAAATTATTTAGTTGATGGTGGAAATAGTTAAGTTTGCCTACATCTGTATGAAGGATCTCCTTAAGAGGTGTGTAATATTAGGAGATGTTCCGAAATTTGCTCCTTAATAATACTTATGCTCTTCTTGGTTCTTTTGAAGAAGAGTTTATTATTACACATAAGAATTTATGTTTATAAGTAACACATGTGAAGTGTATTTAATGATCGTGAAAAAAAAGTTTATTTTACATATATTCTTATGAAAGCTGTATACTGGATATTGTTCTTTAGAGCACGAAAAATCAGATAGGTTTTTTAATAATATTATAAGGTCGTGCAATTTTTCATTGAAATTTTTAAGACTGGATACTTGTACACGATATACGTAAATTAATGTATTCGTTCTATAGATGTTAACGCAACACTGCTATCCTGGATGTTGCTGAATAACATGTATATTATCATTAATCGCATGTACGAAAAATGCAGATTAAAACGAAGGCTTTTAGTTTCATTACTCAAAGTGTAAAAGTACTTAGCATCGCAGCAGGGTAACGTATTTTTTTGAATATTGTAATGTCTAAAATAATCTCAAATAAAATTAGAAAAAAAATAATTGTTGATATCCACAACACACGGAAAAAAAGAATTTTCCATTACATGAAACTTGTCTCCATAAAACGTTTATGCAAACATTTTCGGAGAGTTTATTCTTAAAATATATTTGGTTTAACATGCGTTATTGTTATGATAAATTTTGTGTATCCAGGTTTAACGGTTTTTGAGTAAAACGGTTGTGACAGACCGACTGTACGTGCATGTTGGTGATCTTACAATTGTTCCATTTTTTTATTTTGAGATATAGAACCGCTTCGAGAAGCAAGAGAAATATTTAAAATCGGCACACGTGTAACTCCGTGCGTGACAAATATATATGAACGACCTTTTAATGCAAACATAATTGTGCGTCTATATAATAACTTTGTGTTAGCATTTTGCTGCTACAAACAGTGAAAAAATTAATTAAATGTTCATACGTATGTGCTATAAAATATAATTGAGCACGTGTACCGAAGCTTGTGTAAATAAATGTTAATTATGAGGTCAGAAAAATAAAATAAGTTCTGAAAAATGATGTTGGTTTCACTTTATGACTTGTAAAGAAAGTTAAAATAAGCTTCTTCGTCCATTCGTCAGACTGGGCCAGTTACGATTACATATTTTCAACGTGCTCATTAAATGATTTTAAAATAGGTTTTTGTTGTATTATTCTACATGGTTCCAACACATGTGATGTTTTCGTGCATGAATGCACTTGGCGGTATCTATAGGCAAATTGTGTTTGTGTGCACAAAAATTGTGCATGCATGCTTGTCAAGTATCTTTATTTACATGTGTATCTATGTTGTGTCACTTAATGTTTGTTTCTGGATCTGCGTAATAATGTAACTTTACCAATCCAGAATAAGCAGTTCTTATAAGGAGTAAGCGCAGACCGCTCATACACTAGCACGGTGCAGCTTACTTAATGAATCGAGATTTTCGGAAATTTCAAATAACAAGCGGATATATCGTACTATTATCACGCGAATTATCATTTATATAGGGAATTAGTTTAAAGGTAAACGATCTACACCGGTAGTGCCTTTACGTGAAATTGGTGAATAAGCAAAGCTGATAAGAAGTCACTTTGTACAATTGGAATAGACTTCTCAAGGTTTTGGTTTTAATGAAAAATAATCGCGTGTTGGACTTTATTATCACAAATCAGAGCAAGTTTACGCTAGTCATAGCACTGTACTTAATACTGAAAATAATTAATCCGTCCTAATAATAAATCATTAATGTTTTGTTAAACAATTAATTGTTTGAAAAATGTTTTTAGGAACAGAAGTTTACAAATTAAGTAATTACGCTATAAAAACGAACATATTTAATTGTCGAAGGATTTTAATAAAAAAAGGTGTGAAGGTGTGAAGGGTGAAAAACTTATTCGATGTCAGTTATTCACAAAATTCCCTTCTTATTAAAATATTAAAAATATAACGCTCTTAGACAAGAGCTCCATAAAATAATTGAGATTTATGCTTACCATAATGTATGACTTGGAAAGAAAGGATAGTTGTAAATATGACAGAAAAAGTATTTCGTCTATATGAACAAGTCAGAAAAAAATTAATTAACGAAGTATCGAAGCTATGACAGTATTTTTTGCTTAAATAATAAGCATGTATCTTTAGTCACGAAATCATAATGAGGCCAAAAAGAAACATATTTCATAGTTTTAATACTTATTATATACTTATATATAATTAAATATTTATAGAAATTGTAATAAAGATATAAATAAGAAAAATAGAAACCATGTGATCACACTAAGCCCCCCCCCTTTTTTAAATTTGAGTTAAGCCGATTATCTGAAATGAAAATATAAAAATATATTTCATTTAAACGACACAAAAAGAAGGTATTCATGTAGAATAACAGGCTGCATATTGTGTATTCATTAAAGTTTGATCGTGATAAAGGCTCTGTGTGAAGTGTGAGTTTATACATTAGATTCTGTAAATAAAACAGACGCAATAAAATCAATAAGCAACCGGAATAAACATTTCGGAAGTATTCAAAAGCACAGAGCAAGGCTTTATTTTTATTTAGTATATAAATTACTACAATTGGATTTAAACTAAGGTAATTTGATAACACGGCAAAACAGCTGTACTTTACTGCCTATTACATTTATTGAGCTTGCAAGGAGTAAACCTACAAAACACTAATTGCTCTCAAAGCATCTACTATGAATTGGAATATTTCAAGTTTCTTTCCATGACTAATTGCATTTTTGTTCTTGGCCATTTTTTTAAATTTACATGTTTTTTTCTGAAAAAAGCAAAATATTAACCTCCTGTCGGTAGTTTTAATTTTACGAATAATTTATGGAAATTAGCTATTTCAATAAGTAATTAATCGTAAAAATTAAAAATTTTGTTAACAGGAGAGATAGTTTACGAGGATTCTACACCACGTTCTATTGAGGACTGATATCATCGTTTATTTCTATGACTTATGTAGGTATTCCCATTTCTTGGAAAATGAAAATATCAATGATCTGATTACACAGCGTCATACCATAAGAATGATTTCATATCCACTATTATCTCCAAATCTTCTTCTAGGTCATTCTAGATATCACATTTCGGGTAATAGTAATCTGCTCTAACTGTGGCTTGCTTCTACTTAATACATATTTGATAACACGGCAAAACATTTGTACTTTACTGTCGGCTGTAGCCTGGCTCCTTCTTGTAATGTTCATGAGGTGATCTCGTTCTCTGCCACCATTGCAGCCGCAGTTACATCAAATAATGATGCTCGAGACTGCGTTACGCCACTTGAACTCGCCGTACTCGTAGATGGATGTAATTCCTGCGCATGGTTCATTCTGACACGTTCACTGTAGAGAGGAATACATTCCACCAAAATCAAATCGGGTCGTCGAGGACCGACATATATCTTACGTACTGCACGCGTTGGCGTCATAGAGAGCAGTCGTAAAATTTCCACAAAAAACAATATTTTGATAAACTCTACGATTTATCATGGTCACAAGTATGAGATGTATGTATTACAACTATTATTACATCGTGAGCTCTGTCAAACGCGACCACTCCCGCTCGAATCTATCAATATACTGCTCAGTAGTTACTAATTAAACATAGCGCGCGATGGTCAATTTAGTTCTAAATTAGTCGTGCTGTACTACCGATTTATATCCACAAAATTATAGTACTAAAGTAATAAGCGATCTTATCCTAAAATATTTTGTTAAATATGCTTTTTGCAAGTGATCCCCTTCTGACCGAAATGAAAGAGGTTTCACGTCAAAAGATGAAAAATATATCTATTATGTCGCATGTGCAAAGGGGTCCATAAACGAATTTAAAT
The DNA here is from genome assembly GCA_039881145.1 of Druceiella hillmani. Lineage (NCBI taxonomy): Eukaryota > Metazoa > Arthropoda > Insecta > Lepidoptera > Hepialidae > Druceiella > Druceiella hillmani. The sequence continues at coordinate 26,840,679 of JAYKKI010000010.1, forward strand.
ACTAATTTTTGTAGTTAGAGAGATAGCAACAATATATCTAAAGCAAATTTATATCCGATGAAACAAGCAGAATCCCCAAGAGGTACAAAGTCCCGTGCCTAGGATTAATTATTATATATTTTTACCTGAACGTAATTTTGTTTGACGTTCATTGGAAGTTGCTATTCTTACGATTTAATTCGTTTGTTTATACAAAGGGAGTATAGATATAAAAGTCGAAGTATTACAAAAAAAATTAGGTCAATTAGTACTGAACTAAGTTTTCATCATCAATGTGTAATTGATATTATCCGCCGATTAAATAGAATATTTTATTTCTAATTTGGGAAAAGAATAGCAATCCATAAATGAGTAATGTACAGTACAAAGAGTCCTCATACAGTAGGGTAGGAATAAATTATACAATTGACCATTGAAAAGCGCCCATAAATTAAGTAAGCAACTCTATTTTCTATTTAAAACTGTACTATCTGGATGGATTTTTGAGATAGAAAGCTTTTACTGCTTATACTCGTCAGTCATTTATATCATAGAAGTTTTATGAGTTTCTAAACCAATGACAAACATTTGTTTATATATAATGACATTAACAGTCTAATTTATCTTCAATAAAACATTCTTCAGTAATACGCGACCTCCTGAAAGATTACAAAGTCGCAGAATCTATCCAAAAATAAAGGTCCATTTGAAGTGAGTCAGGTTATTGGTGCTGGGAAGTGGACGTATCAATGTCGTTTATCGAATTAATCGAAAAAGGTTTAATGGAGTTTTTAAACCGAATACGAATGTGAGAGAGGCTTTAAAGAGTTTCCAGACCAATGACAGAGAGAGGTTTTAAGGGGTTTCTAGACCAATGACTAATATTTATTTATATCTATTGACATCATCTTTTTCGTTTTTCTTTAATCAAAAGGTTTTTTCATTGTCACTAAACATCCTGAAAGATTACAATGTTGCTGAATTTGTATAAAAGGAGAGCGCGATTAAAGTTGAGCACGTTATTTATATCACATAATATCGAGAAACGGACGTATCCATGTCGTTTGAACAATTTATTGAAATTAATATTTGCATAAAAATTCATTATGTACGACAGCGTCATATTCGTCGATGTGCAAGGATTCAAACTGTTCAAAGCCGAGTTCGCTTTGAAAAAAATTGCTTTACTCCACCACTTGCCTCACCAACACTTGCCTCACTCACTGGACAGGGAGAGAATATTACGATTTTCATTCAAGCCGCCTTTCAGTTTCGGCAAACTCGCACCCCAACTCAGGAAGCAGCTAGCATGGACTGAACGCTACCACGGCATCAGATGGAGTGAAGGTGATTTCGACCATTGTCACTGTCGACGAATTGTGAGTGCGGTCCTTAAAAATCACAAAGTCCTCGTCAAAGGAGCGGAGAAGGTCAACTGGTTGCGCGAAGTATGTGGTGTGGACCTTGCGAAGAATATTGAGGATCACCTGCACTGTCCTTCCTTGAAGAAACTGCCACCCTCTTGTTACTCGATGACTGCCAGAAACGTGGAAGCCATAGCGGAGTGGTACAGTGTGAATATGTGACTAATACAATAAGATATATATTCAAGTTATCTTTAAGCAGTTACTAAACTTTACTTTGAACGTAAATAACTTATTTGTAACATGTTAAGGAAAAATTATATAAATTATTATATTTTGTAAAACCATAACCACACGTCTTTTACTTTTCAAATCTTACTAATTTTCGCTCAAAAGATCTTTATATATTAATTTTATTATCCGGAATATGATATCTAGAATGATCTAGAAGAAGATTTGTAGATAATAGTGGATATGACATCATTCCTATGGTATGACGCTGTGTAATGAGATCATTAATATTTTCAATATAATGAATACTGTTTTTCCAAGAAATGGGGATATCTATATAAAATTTATATAAATAAACGATGATATCAATTCTTGACAAAACGTGTGAATACTGTTTTTCAAGAAATCAGTCCTCGATAAAACGTGGTCTAGAATCCTCGTAAACTATCTTTCTCTTGGGAATACCTATACAAAATTTATAGAAATAAACGATATAAGTCCTCGATAAAACGTGGTCTAGAATCCTTGTAAACTATCTCTCTCTTGGTGATACCTACACAAAATTTATAGAAATAAACGATATAAGTCCTCGATAAAACAGTTCTAGAATCATCGTAAACTGTCTCTCTCAATAATGACAAGTGTAAATGGTGATATCAGTGCTTATTGAAGCGTGGTCCAGAATTCTCCTGAACTATCGCTCTTATTATTGATGTAAATGATGAGATCAGCGCTTACAAAAGCGTGTGTAGAATCCATACAAATTATGTTTCGCAATATTGATAATAGAATAAATAATCTCTCTCTCTCTTTCTCAGCGTTTCACAAGTTTTCACAAGCATTTTTTTAGTTTCATCCATCACTTATAAGAAAACTTTCTGTTTTTTCCATCTTGCAGGTTATATCGCTACATTTGTTTTTCTTCCTGTCTGTAGTTTATAAGGATCAATATTAAAATTTACTCCATACCAATAACGATTTAGATAAAAATTGCAAATGGCAAAATAATTTTATTTTTCGATTCGCACTCCCGAAATATTACGCATTGATTGCTATTCTTATTAATGCATGTTTTATATCGCTTTATGTAATTCATGTTTTCTCGTTAAAAACAGATTATAATTTGACTACATTTTTAAGTTATGCATATCTTAAATTTGTTTCTCTAATACTAAGTTTGTCAATAGTAAAAATATTAAATGTGTTTGATCTTATCTTCACGCAACCCCAAAATATGAATTACACACTGAAAAGGATAGCTGAGTACAACGTAATTACTAAAATTAATGTTATGAATTCTTACTATAATACAATGGTTCTTGTAATTAATCGAGCGAATAACATAAATTCATTTTTATTTTTCGCTCAGGTCATTATCCGATTTATTATTATATTTACATCTTTGAAACCAATTTCAAAGACCATAATTTATAACGTTGTTCGCTGCTTATTTGAAGACTGTTGATCTCGGAGCTTGGCGCTACAAAGTTGCTGCACCTAGATAGCACACATCAAGACTGTGCATTTTTTGCGAAATAATCAATTTTGCCACCGATCACTTTCGCACCGTAGATGGGGTATTTCCACTTCAGTTCCTGAACACGGTGCTCGAAATCATTAGATATAGTGACAGCGACCGTATTATATCTTAAATCTGACCGTGAAATTGTTTGAACTCGGCGGAAGGAATTGAGATTCGGGGTTAGTGAATACTTGTTACTGATAAAAGATCATCAAGTTTCTTTTGAACGTGGTTTCATTATTCATGTGAAATAAACTTAAATGAAACGTTTAATTATTTTATTATGTAAAACTAACAGACCCGGGAAACTTCGTATCGCCTCAGAATAAATAAATTTTGTGTTAACTTATTAGCTAAATTAAATTCAGTTTTTTATTAAGATAAAATGAATATTCAAAATGAATTAAGTTCAATAAATGTACAAATCAAAATGAAAACTATTTTAATTAAATTAAAATAACATTAAAATTACGACTTTGTAGTCATCACTTGGCATGCGATCCATCGCAGTTATGAACAACCGAACCAATGTATGATATTCATGGAGTTGTTTCTGCAAATCTTGAAGAACTTCTCTTTTTATTGCCGATTCGATCTTTTGACACTGATGAAGTTGTTCCTCCATCTTGCCCATGAAGTAAATTTAGATGAATTTATGCTGTGCGTCTTCAAGTGATGAAGAATTTGGCCTTGGATCCATAAAGTCGAAGGCGAAGTTAGATTTATTAAATAATGATCACGAAAAATAATAAACGAATAAATGTTTATTCTCTCTAGCAGAAATTACCTTGAATGTCAGATTGAATCCGCGTTCTTCTATAATGTCTGCTCCAAATCAAGTCATTTGGAAACAACCTTTGTATCTTTGAACGTTCGATAGAAAATGTCGTGATTCTGGTGTTTCGGTACGAAGTAATGAATGCAATGACTCAGGTGGCAGAAGAAAGAATGACAATTTTATGTTGCCACAGAGAGAGCACAATCCAGGCGTTTCTCCAGCGAACTAATTCAATACACAGCAAGGGTCGCATATAATATACATTGGGCCAACTCAAACGAAAGGATGTGAACTGTAGTCAATTATGCAATCGTATTGAAATGCTACTCGATTCAAACCAACGCTTGAAGCATTTCTTCTTGCGCGTCGAAGATTATTAAGTTGTTGGTCTGTGCGATAAGCTCGACGATTTTTTGTTGCCAACTGAGCTGTTTGCCTTGTTCTTGTGTTTGTGAAGAACGAAGTCGGGCCATACTTACGAGGCGCTCTTCCCGTGCAACTAATTGTTCATCTGCAGTGGATTGATTGGCAATTCCTGAGTTGAATTGCATTACGGCTTTGTTGTGAAAGATTAGACTCTCAGCATTATAAATAATATTTGAAAATTAATCAAGTAAATTACATAATGAAGCAATTATCTACGCCCGCACAATCACAAATATCACAACCTCACAAAGTGAACATTTTCATAAAACTTAACTCAACTATTTAAAATCACCCTTCGCTAATGAATTTCAGAAAAAATTGTTTAAAGAGAATTAATGTAATCGAATTCAAATGAAATAACGGTCGAAAACTGAATAAGAATTATGAAAAACCAATTATCATTTTCATTCGTGTCTGTCATTTATGACATACTTTTTCTTTTTTTTCCTGACATTTATCACATATAACGTTTTACACACAATTAAATTATTTATAATTTTTTTTACTTTTCCAATGCGCGAGGAAACTTCTCGAAGCCAAGATAAAAAAAATATTCAGTAAATATATAATAATCACATAAATTTTCAATAAAAAAAAAAATAAGTCAATCCTTTCTCGATATATCATAAAAAAGCCGTTCCATCCATAAACGTTTTTTTCGTGAATTTTTCCAATATTTTCGTATTTATTATCCTATTTCCGACGAAGACAAATTCAAAAACACAAAAATGAAAAAAATTGGTCCAGCCGTTCTTGAGTTATAAACGGTGTAACTAACACGACTTTGTTTTATATATATAGATATAAATTTTCAATGAAAAAAAAATATCAGTCAATCCGTTCTCGATATATCATCAAAAAACCGTTCCATACAAAATGTATGAGAAAATGAATTTTCTTTATAAATTTTTTTTTCGTGATTTTTTCTAATATTTCATATTTATTATCCTATTCCCGACGAAGACAAATCCAAAAACACAGAAATGAAAAAAATTGGTCCAGCCGTTGTTGATTTATAAACGGTGTAACTAACACGAATTTGTTTTATATATATAGATGAATGAGCTAGCGGAAATTGTAATCCACGTAATTTGTGTATTTTATTTTTAATTTAAAAAGGATTTTAGAATATTGCTAATCTTTCTGTCAGATATCCACTTTTGTACCAAGCAAGTTTGAATAAATTTTCAAATATCTGCAACCATGAGTGATATAAATCACTTGATATGGTGTTAGCTACATTCAAATGTCGCGTTTTCAATGGAGTCAAAATGACAAATTTGACTCGAATTTCCATCAGTTGTGTACCGGCTTAGGCGCGCAGCGGTTGTAAGTGTTTTACCAAAGCGCGCAGCGGTTGTAAGTTTTTTAAAAAAGTGTTGAAAAGAAGAAATGATTTCTTATCACCTTTAAACAACATTATTTTCTTTAACTTCATGCATATTGTGTAATATATCAATGTCACATAAATATTGGTAATTAATGTCCCATTCAATAAAAACGGATGCTTTGTAATCGTATGAAGTGACTTGTACCGACGTAATTTCTTAGTTTTGTTTATGAAAGATTTAGCTTAGTTTTGTTTATCATTTAAGTTGAGTTATAACACGCCATAAACAATATAATAAGTAATGATTTTTTTCAAAACGATTCATAAACGTGTATTTTGCATTTCGGATATCATTTCGCAATGAATTATAGTTCACAATTAGGAGTTTTTAGAAAATTACAGGACGTAAATAGCACCGACGACCGCCTAAGGGAAACAATTGGAGCTAAGATATATGTGTATATATATATATATATATATATATATATATATATATATATATATATATATTATATATATATATATATATATATACACATAAATAAAACAAAGTTTTGTTTGAAGGGCAATAATTGATTATATAACTTATACATGCTCTTATTATTATCTTTATTTCTTTGACTATTATCGTTGATTTTTATTTGTCGTTATTCTGAAAACAACCCTCAATTCTAAATTGTGGTATTTTGGTTCAATTTATTGCTCCATATTTTTACAATATTCGCTTTAATTTTTTGTAACGTAAGAACTTTTAATGTTTAGGAGAAATCACATTGAAAAATGTTGCAAAATTTCAGAAATGAATTTACTACATGAAGGGGCTGGTGTAATAAGATCAATTTTTCACCCATTGGTTTTAGAACCTAAAATAAGGGTAAATTTATTTTCCATTTGTAGGTGAGAATTTTACAGCTCTCATAAAGATTATGAGTGACGCGGAAAGTCAGTTGTCTTCTTTCTTCAAGCAACTTCTATCCTTCAATTAAACATTCGAAAACGGAAGCCATTTTGATGAGAATTGCGTATTTAGCTAGATACACACTGAAATATTTTTGTTTTATTTCTCTATATTTTATATATTTTCCTTTAAAACTCCCATTGAGATTAATAAAAACTCATAAATTTAATTGCTTTTCAAGACCGAATATCATATTTTTGAATTGTCAGGATTATTATCGGGACACTTAAGATAATTTTCATTAAAGATCTGCAAGCTTCATCTCTAAAGATTTATGTCATATAGTAAACTAATTTTTATAACAATTGCGTCTCTAAAACTTTTGCAAAATAAGTTTTGGCACTAATAACATATGCCGTTCCTCTTTTTTCACTATTAAAGTATTGAACGGACTTTACTGTATTGATGTTAACAGACAATAAAGATCATGGTTTTCCTTTTCTGCTTTGCTCTTAATTAATTGAATTTTGTTTCCATTCGCATTCAGCTACTGTGGGTGGAACAAACAGGTTTTTCGAATTATGTTTCCATACCAAACTTTTACTTGACATATGAACAAGATTCAGCTTATAAATTTCCAAATACAATAATTAATTTTTCAAATAAAATAAATTTCCACATAACCATAAAAGATGGCCTAAACTGATCAAATCATCGTGTGGTGTTTAGAAATAGCTAGGTGAACAATATATTTTTTGACTATCTTTGGGTTTATGTGAATAGAAATTTTCGGAGATTTTAAGGTATTATTTAAATGAAACCAAAAAGTCCAAAGATAATTAACTTTATATTTTATATATCAAATAAATTTAGCGGTAGATTATACAAACAATTTGTGAATTCACCCAAATCAATGACAGTAATAATTAATTTGTATTTAATTAGTTGATTCTATCTAATTTATATTGATTATATTTGTAAATAAATTAAAAGAAAAATTACGAATGTTGTATTAAAAAAAATTAAGAAATCTAATCCTCGTCACCAAAATCTTCCAATAAATTTGACGTATGGTAAATTTATTCATCATGGAGAAAATTTAATGGTGGCAAAGAAAGGGGTTTTATAATAGAATCTGCAATAAACTTTATGACTTCTAGACATAATTTTCCTGCTTCTTTTTTCGGGATGTCCCGGAGACTATTAATCTAAACTAGTCTAATTTAAAAATCATCATGAGTCTTTATTCGTAGAAATAAATTAGCAATTAGTTTTTTACGTTACTGAAATCTATGACAATTTTAATTCATAGCTTTCTGAACTCCTTCGGAAAGCTGCCTAATTAGAATAATAATGGTTTTGATTAGCAATATGCCATGGATACTACAGATGATGATGAATTGATTTCGATCGTATTCGATTTGAATGATGTACTATGGATATTGATCGAATAAAAGAAATAAGCTTATATTATCATGAATAGAGACCTAGGTTAAATCTTCTGGTTTCAAGATAAAGTTTGTTAAATTCAACTAAATCTTAACTCGAAACCATCTTGAAACCTAGAAAAATTCTTATCTCGAAACCAGAAGATAATGTCCTCAACAAAACATTATTTTTTTGAATAATGTGTCGTGTAATCTGAGCATCCTGTTTTCAGGAGCACTTCGAGGCTCCTGAAAAAAGCCGAGCGGTTTTTAACCAAATCCTGGCTTTAATTTGTCCATAATTAATCCCATTACACGCTTGAATTTTTGTTTGCCATAGTCAGACCGCTGTTTTATACTTTCCTTATCCTCTGTACTTTTATTCCGCTTTTTTTTATATTATCATTATTTTAGGGGTAGCATCACAAATGCGATACTTCTGTTATAAAAGTGTCGGTCACGACGATATTACACTTTTCTTCAGTCATTTTTACCAGAACTTGGTGTTCACGTAAAGTTGAGTATTACTGAGGCTGCAAATGGTTGGAATTAAATTGTATATTTATCAGAAGACCTTGTCAATTTCAGCTTTCCCCCATTTGGCAGCAATTTTTTAAAAATAGCTGGCCCATTGGATCCTTTTTTTTATTATAATATAATTTAATAATTTAGAATATTATTAAAAATTATATGAGTAAAATTAGGATTCATTTGGCTATTCTATTCTTTGAAAATTGCTTCGAAAAATAAGATTATATATATATATATATATATATATATATATATATATATATATATATATATAAATGTATATATATATATATATATATAAATATATATATATATATATATATATATATACATACATTTATATATATATATATATATATATATATTTCTTTTTTTTTTTTAACCACCAAACGCATTTTATGAGATTGACTCTTATTCTAATCACAAACCCAAGTCATTATACGATGGTATTTAAATTACTAGTAAATCGGGGATATGGATGCAATTTTATTCGATGAGATTAAGTTGATATCGGAAAATTATAGGAAATTTATATGTGGATATACTCAACTATTTTGAGTCAAATATTCCACATGGGCTAGTAAAACAGTGCGATTTTATTTGCATCGTGAAAATGTACTAGCGTGCATAATATTTTTCCGATGATAATCTATGCTCATCTAATTTCCTTCCAGATTTTCCCGTCATTTAAGTATCATCATACAAATTTTCCGTAAATAAGGCCTGATGGTAGTAATATAAACCTGCATTTGTATTGTCTGGAGTCCGGGAATTCTCTGCAACCAATGAAAGTTTTCCTTTGATATCGATATTTAGCACGGAAACTAACACTAAGGGAAATTTTCCTGATGAAGGCATAATTTCTATATTTACTTGGACTGGAAAACATATTTTTACAGTCCGCAAAAATAGGTAAATTATATTGTTATTGTGAAATTTTCCCTTAACATAAGTTTCCGTGATAAATATAGTCTAGCATCTTTGTAGTTTTAAAATTCTGAATCTAAAACTCCATTTAGTTTTGAAAATCCCACAAATATTGTCTCGCTTGGTCCTTTATCTCAATAAGTGTAAAAGTAATAACAAATCAAGTAGCTAAAGTCAAGTTTGAGCTTCATCACGATGATAAATTCATTTTATCTTTCTGTCTCTACTTTATGATTTATATGTTCTTATTTGAGTCTCAATATTTATAAAAATGGCCCGCTATGAAATCAAAGAGTTTAATTTTATGTGTGTAAATACTAATACGCGCGAAGTTGAAGTTTATACTTTTACCTATGTAGTAAAACTTATTCAAAATATTTATTTATATTTTTGAAAATAATGCAAACTTAAAATACAAGTGCCTTTTTGATAATAAAAGTACATCCACTAAATGGTACTTCTTACATACATTTAAAAAACTACGATTGGCATCACTCTTATCTACTTTGATTCCATGCCTCTTCCGAGAAGAAAGTAGGTTGAGAGTATTCTCAAGAAATCATTCCACATACTTTAAAGGGATATTATATTTATCGAAAATACTTTTAAAACGCATTTAAATTTATTCACGCTACCACGAATTAAAAGCAGTTGCTTTCGCGAAATTAAAAACGGAAACCTTATAAAGTAGGATTTCCTCTTTAACAAGGGATTTTATTTAATATAATTAACATATAAAAGATCAATCTAATATATAAAAGATTCTGTACTTCGAACATAAAAACAGAACTTTTGTGTTGGGACATTGCCAAATTTCATTTGGCATCTCTTTATCTTTCTCTTGTTCTATTGGGGAGCTTAGGAATTTGTTTTCAGAAACTTCGATAACCTTTATATTTGTTTCTTATGAACTGTTTATCTATTATTTTTTAATTCTGGAAATTCTTTTAGAATTTTGGTTACGCGTCCCTACGTATAATTTATTTACTTCAGCAAACTTTGAGAAGAAATTACCGAGGTCGCTGCTAACGTGAACATTAAATATGTACTTCATGATATTCTGCACATTATCCATCAGCCACTGGGCTTCTCAGAGTTCTTTGTTATTTTAAGCCTTTACTGAACCCAAAATAAAAAGATGCATTTGTAAGTCGTTTATCTATTGCTTGACGATTTAAACGTTTTTGTAATTGCTGGTTTATTCTTCTACTCTGAGCGAACAATGAAGGACAGCTGAAATAAAGTATAGTTCACTTTTCTAAACGCATTAATTTATACAATTCTCCCAACAGAAAAAAACAACTTTATGTATTTGACAGAATAAGTTTCTGGGAAAGACAAGGTCTTCTAAGCGCTGCTTAGTATTTATTGTTATTGATACAAAATTAAACTGATTTTTTTAGTTTTGAAGAATATTATTCTTTCCGTTGCCTTAATCCTCTTACTGAGCTGGAACCATATCATTCATATTTAATATATTAAAATTGATGTTAAGTATAACCAATATATAGTTAGGGTCAAATAATAAAAATACTACAATTAGGTGGAGCAATTAATGGGCATTTTATTTATATATTTTTCTATTCCTGTGAATAAATGTGTGCAAAATTTTTGTGAGCGCTTTATTACAACTAACTTGATATACTCTTTTAACTTGATGCACTCTCCGATTCTGGAGAGAGTTTTTATTTGAGGCCGTTTAATTGAATCAGAATTATGAGATTCAATATGACGCCGCTGATGCACTGTAGAAAGAAATGTTATTATTAAATGCATAATAAATAGTAACAATAATAGATGTACGTGGATATTAATTATGACAACGTTGAGCAACATTTTATAAAATTGAACTAAATATTCTTTCTTTCAATTTGTCATAAAGAAAATGTTTATTATAACATTATGGAGAACGCGGAGTTCAAAAGCAACTGCTAAAAATAAAGCAAGATAGAACTAAAATAAAGCAAGGGAACATTTTTATAATCGAGGTCACTACAGATGATTCCTTGACATAAGTTTAATGAAATACATGAGCTTATTCCAAATTAAATGATCTACAGAAAGGTTTATCTGATGGCCCACTAAAATATGTCTCATTTTTCGATCATAGATCTAAATAATGTTAGTTATTGCCTTTCCCTTTCTAATTTTTAAAAGTTTATAGCAATTTAGTAGTTGATAAAGTATTAATTTTTAATTTTATTCAAAATGTTCAACATATGGTAATGATGTTATCTAAGTTTAATTAATTTACTCAGGAATTTCACTAGGCTACTTGGTTTATTTAATTGAATGTTGAAAAGTTCACACACGACACAGTATTTCTAAAGACATTCGAGATAATTTTATATGTATCCTGTTTATTTAAATGTATATTTAATTGTTAGTGTGCACCATCTCAGAAGGAATAACGCAACCTTTGTAAGATTACCAACGTGTAGCGAACACGTTGGTAATCTTACAAAGGTTGCATTTGTAAGATTACCAACGTGTGTCATAGTTATCTTTCTCAGAAACCACTCGGCGCAAAAACTTGAAATAAGATGGAGCTGTAAAGTATGTAACCTCACACGTATCCCAAGAGTTACCACTCAGTAAAATTTATATAGAAATCTCAGGAGAATCTAATTAAATTCTTGGACCAAAAGTGTCTAAACCACATATATACATGAGGATATATTTCGAAAGTGCCAGTTAAATGGTCCCAAAAATATATTTTTTTACTTTTTGTAAATCGACTCTCTTCAAAGATATGTTAAAAATGTGGAATAAAAGTATTCCCACATAATTTCCTCATTTCCAAAAATATTAAACTTAAAATTGTGAAAAAAATTTGATTTTAGAAGCATACTCAAAAGTCGCAGAAAACTATAATAGTGTTATTATAGATGTCATGATTTCAAGATATTTACGATTATATATATGTCCCCCTAATTGATTACGTTATAGTTCATATTAGTTTATACTTATCAAAAATAAAGTAATTTAACTTCAAACTGGATCAGCGTGCGAATCAGACCTAGCTCGTTTTTAGGATTTCGTAGCCAAATGGCAAAAACGGAAACCTTATAATTTCATTCTGTCCGTCTGTCTGTCGATATGTCACAGCCATTTTATTCGGATACTATTACTATTACATAGACGAAATTTGAATGGAATTATGAAAAAAAATCATTGTGGCACTCTATACATGTAATTGAGGTATAAAAAAATCCACTGAACATAGGCTGTATCGTTAGATAGGTTGTAAAGAACGATAAAACGGTTTCCGAATAACTTTTGCATTTAAGTCAGTATTTGGTTAGATGTGCGCTTTAAAGACTTGAAAAGTGGGTCACCCCTTTAATTTTGCAACTAACGTGTATAAAATTCTGCAAATAAATTAAGGTAGCAGAACTTAAAATAAGCTTTCAACCAAAATTGGTTTGAATAAGGTATGTTGTGTAGTTATGAGATTTGCGATATTTTCGGTACCGACCGCGGCAATAACTTTGTTTTTCACAGTGTCTTTCAGAATACAAACTTATAAGTTTAATATAGTTTGATGCTACGGAACCCTTCATGTATGATTGCGACTCGCACTTGGTCGGTTTTTAATGTAAAACTTTACGTCTTCTTTTTGTTCTCTGTTGTTGATTATATTAAATAATTATGGGCGTAAAATGTTTACAGCCACAAAACACATCCTTCTCGGTAATTTCAAAAAGTTTTATCGATTTTTCCTGTCGTGAACCATGGAAGCTCGCAAGCCAACATTTGATTTTGTTTTTTTTGCTGCAAAATGTCTTAGGCAAATACAATATATTAATCAATTATTATTTCAGAAGTAATTAAAAACTTACTTTTTATAATATAAAATAAAACGATTACACGTCAATGAATATTTTATTATATCATAACAAAGATACTTATTAATAGAGTAAAATATTTTCCATCCGTAGTCGTAGATGAAGGAAAAATTATTTATAAATTCCACCAAAAGTGTCCTTTTGACAAAATAAACTGGGCATAATAAAATATTGAGTTACTTTATTCAAATAGGTACGTAGCGAATTTATTTCGTTGAGGGTAATTACCTATCGCCCAAGTTACCGGTGGCTCACTCATTCTTGAAAGAAATAATTTATCAGTGGTGTTTTGAAAGTGGAATAAATAATATTCATTTCAATTCTTATTTCTGTAATTGCCTTCTATAAACATATATAAAACTTATTTCCTTAAATGAATATTTGTAAATACGGCGATTCGTAAACAATTATTATTATTTAATTTACCGTATGTTATTTTTAAGATGTTTCTATCTATCAAAAACATATCTGAAATTAAATTTAACTTACAGTGCCGATGAAGGGGTAATCTAGTGGAAATACACCGCACATGTATATTTGATGATTTTTGCGGGACAACTTTAGAGACAGGTTTTGAATCTGTAATATAAAGCAATGGTCATGTAATTGCAACTAAAAATAAAAAAAGACATGTGATGTAACCATAATCAGACTCAACATTATGATCACATTTCCATTTATCATCTAAATTACAAACTTAAAACGTCAAAGAGAAGAGAATTTAGAAGTAACCAACGAATATTCACCTCATAATTCAAATCGACATCATCTTCCCAGTTTATGGAGAACTGGTGTAATATTCTTCCACATTTTGAGACCTGAATGGGAACGAAAAGTATTTTTTTTTTTAATTTCACATTCTGTCTTAATTATTACAATTAAACCTTTTTTTTTGGTTTACGGCGACAGTAATTTCAGCAACTAACCAATCGATTTTTGTGAAAATATAACTACCATGTTCTCCGTTTCTCTAAGAGTATCATAAGATACAAATGCATGTTATTTTAAGTCAATGAGTATCGAACACGTAAATAAAAGTAATCAACGTTTCGAAGGCGAATAAAAACTTACACACCTATTGTGCCGTATTGTAAACACAACATGAAATAATTCATATTCTTACGTTATTCTACAAAAAATGTATTCATGGAATTACTCTACGTATATTTTACAAAAATTCTTAACAACAGGTACGTATCTAACATACGCATTAACGTTTCTGCGACGATTATTCCTATTAATTTTTCTTTCTCTAGCGGGGAAATAACAAAGGAAAAACTGTTTATAAAAACATGAAGCTCTTAGTGATAATTTTTATTATTGTAATTGTTGTTATCACATTACACCAACCGAGTTTATTTGCGGTTTTTTCTAAACAGAAAAATATCGATCGTGACAAATTTTTGTAACAATGTCCGGTGAAACAGTGAAACTTTATATATGAAATATATTAAATAAAACATACAGTTTATAGTTAATATGTTATTGGTGTGTATATAAATATACAGTTGTGGTCACGTAATTAGAAACGACTTACATCGGATACACTTTTAGGAAAGTATGTAATTATTATTGATGTATTAAATTTCCGATAGTTTTAACTACATCAAAATAACTTCATCTTAGGCAATGCAAAAAAACTTAAACGTCAAGAAATATTTTATTGATTTTGCATAGCGGTGGCATGTCAAAGATACTGGCCATTGATCAAATAATTAGGGACACTTAAAAAAAGACAAAAACATTTTTCTCGAACGTTATTAACGTTAACATAAAATTATATTTTGACGTTAAAGTTGGAATCGTTAGCCAAAAATAGAAGAACCGGAAAAATTCCAGAAAGTTGCTAAGTACAGTCAAAAATATTGTTACAGAGAATTTATCATTAATAAACCAAATAATCTTTCTCAGATCATTGTGAAGTCGCTTTAATTTATTTATTTCTTTAACCTTTTCATTGTCGGTGTTATAAATCGTCACACATTTTGTCTTTATCAAATGACGAAATTCCTTTGTAAAATACATGTTATTGTTCAACCGTTTCATTGAATCTTTCAATCCCCGGTACACTTCTAGTACAGCTGTGACTAAATGTAATGATTTGAGGGTTTGTAGTGTTAAGATTTCCAGAGGAAAAATTTGGATAACGAAAAAAAAATTTTTTTGATAAAGTGAGTCATTGGAATTATTAAAATAGAAAAAGTAGTATATTAGTTTGGAATAGTTAAAAACAGTTATCAAATAGAAAGCAAGGTTTGTTATACAATTTCTGACAGGGTTAAATGTCATTTTTACGTTATACTGAAGCCTTAGAAGTTTTAATTTATAAAACATATATACGTAGTCTAGGTCGTATTTAAATAAATATATTGCGTTTCCTAACAGCATTAACGTCGAAATTAGTTCACAGAAGTGGGATACAATAAAACTAACTGTATTGCCACTTATTAATTGAAAAGTGTAATTCATATAAATATTTGTAGTTAGTAGCATTGCCACATAAACTATATAGAGTGAATTATCTTTGTAATATTTATGCTTAAGAATTGGTACACCGTGTAATCCAAATATTATTAACGTTATTGTGAAAAATATATTTCTTATTTGCCATCGTGGTTTTGATGGGTTCAAATGTTTCAAAGATTTAACTGACACTTTACTATGTTTAGTAGTAATCATATTGTGAAAGGGCGACAACTGAATACTAAATATTCACAACAAAATAAGTTTATTTAAGTGTGAAAATGTTCACACGTTTCTGTTCAACGTACTAATAATAAATACGACGTACTAATAATAAAACATTAAGAAACGTAGACGATTAATCAATTGTCAAGTAATGATTAAATTTAATAGCTGTCAGTGATTGTAAATAACGTAATAGACGACTAATGGAATGGCACCGGCACGAGTTAGAAATTTCGCGCACCGTTTACACTACACTACATTTTTTCAACGCCTCCCATTATTATATTTAATAGTCGAAATAATTTTTTTCCAGATATTTAAATGTTTTTCAATAAAATTGTTATGTCATGAAAGGAATGTGTATATTAAACAATAAATTAATTTAATAAACATTCAGGTGAGTAACTATTGGAGATACAAAATTAAACCTTTTGAGCAGATTATCGATGTCAGAGTAAGTTGAAATCGCAATTAATTGCAGTAAAAGATATTATTTTTGTTACATTAATTTTCAAATACTATTGGTTTTAATACTGATATATAATATATATTTATGTAAAGATACACACCCACATACTTGAGCGGTGCTATTGGAGGATTTCATAAATTTTACCGCGATTTTTTTATATTAGAAGAGTGTGTAATGTGAAACATTGTGGCTCAGTCCCTCGTGAATACACTAGTATATTTAACATTCAATTACACTTTGAAATTGTCTAGTTATGCTTCTATTTTAGTATAAGGAAATGGGATATTTAAGGAGCTATCGCATTACGAGTACATTCTTGGTTTATCTATTAGCTTCATATGATCAATCAGTTACCCACAAGTCCTCTGATTCACTTAAATAATAAGCGTGCACGTAACGTGTTGCCGCGTTCATCTTCAAAAACCAGTTGATGTTAAATTGTCAGTTATTAGAAAAACATTGATATTCTTGATTCCTCTTTATTAGAAAAACATTGCCGCCGTCCTCCAAACGCTGTTCGTATTGCAGTTTTTTGAATATATTAAGCGTTATATTTGAAAAATTTTCGATGTTTTCCATTACTTAACATATATATATATATATATATATATATATATATATATATATATATATATATACATATATATATATGTGTGTGTGGTATGTGTGTTCCGTAAGGAGTGGACCAACGAAATGTCGGTGATAGAGGGGGTTATTATACATTGAAACAATACATTTTATTATCCTAGATCTAAAAGTTTTAAAGATATG
This sequence comes from Druceiella hillmani, assembly GCA_039881145.1. Classification (NCBI taxonomy): domain Eukaryota; kingdom Metazoa; phylum Arthropoda; class Insecta; order Lepidoptera; family Hepialidae; genus Druceiella; species Druceiella hillmani. The sequence goes on from JAYKKI010000010.1 coordinate 26,857,868, forward strand.
ATTTTTAATAATTTAAAAATTAAAATTAATTTTTGTTAGTGCGCATGAAAAACAATTATTTTATTAGGCATTATTACTATTCCCGCTTTTTTGTTATCGAAGATCTTTAATAGTACATTCGTCTTACTAATTTAAATGTTATTCATTCGTTATTATTTACAACATAAAAATTAAACACTGAAACATGTGCATTTTTTTTAATTACAAAACATGAAAAGTAATTTTTCAACAACGCTAGTGTAAAAAAAATATACGGTAACCTTGTGGAACTTTATTTCAGAAACATCTACAATTCACACAGATTCCAAAAAAGGTAAAAATGACTTGCTGGTACTAAATCATTTCGTAACATGTTTTTTATTTCTTTACCAATACCACTGATAATTTTTTTCTGACATGGTAAAATAAAACAAGTGTATATATATTCTTATCGCATTTAATATGCTTTTTTTATTACAGCAAATGCGCAAAATGCCCTCCTCTAGCTCTTATGCATAACCACCTTCTTCTTACAAAATTTCTTCTTAACTTTCGTTGTTTTTTACTACTTCAGACACATGGTATAATTATTGTCTCAATGATTGTTAATTATCGTTAGTTGTCTCATAGACTGCCTCTTTGAGATATCCCCATAGTAAATAGTCCAATGGATTGAGGTCTGGCGAACGTGGTCGCCATGTAATAGTACCGCTACGTCCTATCCATCAATTCAAGTATTCAGTGAAGTGTTCAGTTACTTGATGCGTAAACTGGGCCGGTGCAACATCAGCCTGTAGCCATATCCTGTCACGTACATCTATATTTCATCCAACAGATTCCCAAGTTCGTCTTGTAAAAACAGTCGAAAACGAAGTCCATCAAGTCTCGGTGGAAGTTCAAATGGACCCATAATTTTTCCATCCAGGATTTTAGCCCATAAATTGACTCCGAATTTATGTTAAAGTATATCTTGCCATATTATGCAAAGCTTCAAGACGGCCCATTTGTGTAAATTGTGCACATTAAATAGTTCCATTTTTTTTAAAACATGTTTTATCGCTCCATAATATTGAATTAAAAAAAGCGAATTTTGCCTGAAATCTATTCCTCGTTGATAGTCAGCAGGTAGCAGTGCTTGTACTCCTTGTACATGGTATGGGTACAAATTATTTTGGTTTTAAATGCGGTGTACTGTACTTATTGCGACACCAGTACGTCGAGAAATCCGCCGAACATTAATAGAATTAGCTTCTTCTATTTTGGCCAGCATTTGACGCTCATCACTATTTCTAGATCTTCCTTCAGGAACTACATTTTTAGGAATTTCACTCTCTAAATATGCGTTATTTACACGAGAGAGACTCTGGGATCAGGATAGCTTTCGTGGTTAGGGTGGCGCTTGCGATACGTACGTGCGGCTTGCCGAGCATTCCCATCACATAACTGGTAAATAAATTCTGCATATTCACACAAAACAATTTCTTCAAAATAAAAACAATTTCTGCATATTCAGGAGTAGTCTAGGTCTGAGGCATTTTGCAATGCAGTCGGTCAAGTAATATCTAAATCACAAGCACAAACAAGGTCCAATTCAAGCGAAGGTCAACAAATAAAAACAGTGGCAGAGAAAAAAAACAGCAAGACATTTTTTTACTCTAGCTTTGTTCAAAAATCACTTTTCATGTTTTATAATTGAAAAATTGCACATCTTTCAGCGTTTAAGTTTTATGTTGCCAATAATAACGAATAAATAACGTTTGAATTAAGAAAACAAATGTTCTCTTAAAGATCTTGGAAAATAAAAAAGCAGAAATAGTAATAATACTTAATAAAAAAAGAATTTCATGTGCAGTAACAAAAATTTAAAAAAAAATTAAAAAATCATATTTCTAAAACTATTAGGCTTAGGATAATAAAATTTATTGTTTCGTATTTGTTATAATCCCCTCTATCAATGACATGACGTTGGTCCACTCCTCCCGGAATACCTGTATATATATATATATATATATATATATATATATATATATATATATATATATATGTATATATATATATATATATATATATATATATATATATATATATATATATATATATATATATATATATATATATATATATATATATATTTATGTGTGTGTGTGCATCTTTAAATTTGTTTTCAAACAGATTAAAAAGTAATGGCACGTAATTTGCAAATACTTTACTTATAATTAATATTATCAGCTTGAAACATTTCGAAGCGTTGGGTCAGGTTTTTATGAAGTCATAATAAAAGTTATCTTCTAGATGTATACTTTCAAAAAAATATTCGGTACATTTCTATAACTTAATAGACACTTTAATTAAGACCTTTATGAATATCTGTTATTTTTCAGTTAAGACTATGTTAAAAATGTCAACCTTCGGGTTTATGTTTGCTCGACCTAAAAAGAATAAAGGAAAAACCACTATTACACTCGCTTGAGAATGAATTTGTTGCGTGGGCCGTTTTTAACTTTGCTTTGACTTGGAATACGAAAAAGCACTATTCTCGAGGAGTTATTTCTTAACAAAGAAGTTTTATGAACTATTTCTCGAGGAGTTGAAGCGATCAATTTGTAAATAACGACTATAATAAAAACACTACTATCAACAGTTACGTGCAAAGAATACAGGAGTAGATAATTGTAAGTTATAATTAGTAATTTATTCAGATAATGAAACATTACGTATGAATATATTTTAACAGACTCGGAGATTTGCAGTCTTTTAAAAAAAATAAATTCTGTCAGATATCCGTATGAAGATATATTGATATCGGTGTCTCACATTTCAACTAATTATTCAGTAGTTCTGAAATAGATATGACATGCTTAAAATAAAATTTTGTCATCAAAGATAAAAAAATACGAGACCTTGCATAAAAAAATACAGCTCAGAAAATCATGTCGGCAAAACTTCAAATACTCAATACTGTAAATATTCATTAGCTTCTATAACAGAAGGTATTTCTCTGCAAATATGCTATAATGGCCGAATGTATTTCCCTGTAAAAAACTTACTTAATAGAGACTTTTTGAATAAAAGTAAGCTTTAAGACAAATTAAACAAGTTCAAGGCAAAAAAGTACACTGAAAACCGAAAATGGTGTGTTTGAGTCAAACTTTGTCGAACCCTTTGCAGATAAATGTCACAAGTATCTAATATGCAGTTCTAGCAAAAAAGATAGATATTCAAGAGAACAGAATCATTAATGTACATAAACACAAATAGTCAATCCTCTAATCAACAAAATTGATAATTTATTGAGCGTATAAGTCTTAGAGAAGATAATATCAACGTAAATTTCCAAAATGTTCAGGAACCGAAATTTAATAATACTACCTGCATTGTTGAAGGAAAACTCTCCAACACATTAAACCACCGACAAATGTGAAATTATGTCGTCATGCAACTTTCCCGTTCAAAGAAAATGGGACAAGAAACACGTTTTGTATGTCATGTCGTGTCGTAGTATCAAAACAATTCCGACATTTGGATGCAAACATAGTAATGGAAAGAAAGTGGCGTATTTTTATCTTAACAAAAAAATTCTAAAAAATGAAAGAATGCCATTTGAAATATTATATTTTCATGTTAAAAATGATAGTTACCGTTTGTTGGCAAGGAAAGCCGTTACAGAGAGTGCACGTAATGAATTATGTACATATATTTCATCTAAAATGAGTGAGTCAGCTACAACACATAATTAGACTAGACTCGTTAATTTTAAGATTCGGATTTAAATTGTAAAACGGATTAGGCTGTCATAATCGTTATGCGTATATAGTTCAACGTTGTATGAGATATGTTCGTCTTTTGAAAATATTGAGAGTCATGAATAATGAAAAAAACAATTCAACCCATATGCTCAATGCCAAATATTTCAATAGTTTTATCAAGTTACCAAGTATATCAAGTACGGTAAGTTGCACTACATGACATAAGATCAAGCAAATTTGGAATACCTAGTTTAGCTCTTGAATTACATACTTCTATCAAACAATGTCCTGACATATATAAAAATGACCTAATAAATACTGGAATAGCGACTGCAAGGCAGCAGGTTGCGATGTTGTTTCATTAATTGAAATGAATTTCAGATATAAAATATAAAGTCATATTTTAACAATATCCTGTAATAATGTATAATAATCCAATAGTTTCTCTGGCGTCTGATATTATCCAGCTTACGTAGTGTTTACAAAAAAATGATTCATTATTTGCGGTTTGGCTGAAACTAAATCAAGACCCTCAAGTATGGTTAAAACTTTGCGAAATAACTTTGGCACAAATATTAATTTTCAATTCGCGAAGGTAGAGAGAAATTATATATATTTCTGTTAAAAATATATGAGAAATTTAAAAAAATACACGAATGGGCGAAGAAGTAGAAAGAAATATAACTCCTTCAGAAAAATAAGTAGCCAGCAAACTATTAAGATTCGATGTTAGGTACAGTAGAGAAACAAAAGTAGGATAGAGCCAGTTTTGCTATGGACTGAATTAAATCAAATTGACGTTTTGTTATAAACTGAATTAAATGAATTTGATTTTCAAATTGAAAATCAAATTGATATGTAACGCGAATCACGAAAGTGAAAAAGATTGGGATATGTGAAAGTAATCAATGTCTTTTCTCAAACATCAATATGTCAAGTCAAATTCAGTCCACAAAGAAAATAGAGAGTTTGCAGAAAATAATTCGCGTGCAACTCAGTACACGTGACAGAAGTGAAATTTATCTGTAGTTCTAAACCTCGATTTCTAAGTATGTAATAAGGGGTAAAACGGTAGAGAGAGAAAGAGAGAGAAATAAATATTAGTAAACTGTAAATAATATAGCACACGCATTCGTACACTTCAAATTTACAAACCTGTTAAAGGGTAGGATAACCACCTTAATTTATGTTAAAAAAATATACGAAGTGTAAGTTCATAAGTTGTAATAAATTCGTATAAGATTTTCTTATTATACATTCAGAAAAAATTGATAAAATATTACAAATAGGCGTAAACATCTAACAAATGTTCCCCATAAATTTATGGAGACAGTTGTCAATCAAAAATAGAAGCGATGCTAGTGCCCAATGCTATTAAATGCAGCTGAGGTAGTTGGGACGTATTGCTCAAGTTGTTAATTTTATTTACGATAATTATATGTGCATATGTTGTTAGTCTTTTAGTACATTGCGGATTTTTAAATCAGTTAAGTACATATGTTGTCAGTCTTTAATGGATGAAGTAGATGCAAAATTAGTAGTAAATAAATCATAAATAGACAAATAAATCGAAAAAATGTTGACTGATTTCTTTTGACCCTTGTGATATTTTGATACATTGATAACTATATTGAGTGCCTTTATTGTTTGTTTTCGTGCATACGTACACTTAACAAAATTTGGACAGTTTACTTTTGACACACATAACATGAAAAGAAGCTAATAGAAGTAGTGCGTGCCATTTTTTTTATTTCTGTATCTCTCTCTTGTTAGCTAAGTACCTATTTTTATCCTTTTTAGATAGATTCATTACATACAGACGTTCCAATTAAACGTTTAAATAAACGTTGTAAAAAAGTTGCAAAACGTTGCATTAAGAAGGTTGATCATAATCTCATCGTGCCCAAAGAAGTTTTACTTCGAAAAGTTGGGGCACAATTATTAAATTTAAAAGAAAAAGAGATGGACCAGTCGGTTGTTTACATAGGTCATGACTTTAGAGTCTATAGAGAGTAACCAGAAACCATAGGTTACCAGAAATCACCATACAAGTCAGTAAAGTGAGCAAAGTGCTTTTGGCGATGGATTCTTGTAATTGAAAAAAATGAGGGTTTCGATACAAAGGATTTAGTATTAAAAATATCAATGCTTTTAAAGATTTGGAAAACTCATATCATAAAAATTTCAAAAACACTATTGAATGCGAAATTGTAAAAAAATGTAGAATATGTAGAAATTAACGATGAGTGAGGAGAAAATCTCAAATCGCAAAAGATTATATTTTATTTGAATATGTGCGTAAAAAGTAAAATTAAGCATATCAGATGAATTTGTTAAAATAATGTAATGTATAAAATTGTGGTTTAAAAGTTCTTAGGATGTTTGAAATAGACCAACAATTACGAGAAAATTTTATAGAGTAAATTAATTTTGGTCTAATTTCGGAAATATAATTAAAGTAACTAAAAACATTTATAAATTTGTCATGTCGATCAACCTATATATGACAGCTTCAGCATTGAAAAAAAAATGAAATTAAAGGCACTAAAAACATTTATAAATTTGTCATGTCGATCAACCTATATATGACAGCTTCAGCATTGAAAAAAAAATGAAATATTAGTTTTACTAGAAACTTGATCTAGATTGTTTTAAAGAAAAAATCTATTGTTAATGGATATAATGGTTAATTATTGTAATGATATAAAAGTTTCTGATTATTTCAGTAAAGATGTTAAAAATTCCATCAAAAATATTTATTTATGCACCGAATTTGTATTTTAAAAGTAATAAAATAAAAAATTAATTTACAAATATACATAAACACCATCTTTTTGATTACATTATTTATTGAAATAATAAAATATAACTTTCTTAATTGGACCTTTTTCTATGGAAAGGCTATTTTTCTTAAGTATGATAATTTTTTCGTCTGATTTAAATCACAGATTTTTTGCTTTGTGCTTTAAAAGTATGGAGTTGTAATAGATGGACAGAGAACCTGTTTGGTTTTTCCTTTTCATTTAATGAACTTAAAAAGGTGACATGTGTTTTGGAAAGTTTTGCGATGAAATGTTGGTGTAATAGAAACATAATTTTTTTTCAAATTGTTTTAATATGGATATAATACGTGTAAATTATAAACATTTTAGGAATGCAATTTCAAAAAACATGTGCTCAAGTTGTCACTCACTTTTTGTATTCATTGTCATTACTTGAAATATAATAATCATATTAGTCATCAAAGTGTTGAAGATCTGAAAATGAAAATGTTTTAATAACTTTGTAAAAATATATTGTATTCCTAAAAATTGTAGAAAATATATTTCTGTTTATTAAAAATGTACTTAAAGAATTAATTAGAAAATATGTTCCAATATTTTAACAGTATAAGAAAAAGTGTAAATGATACAGAAGAATGCCGCGTAAACGAATAAAATGATGGATTAAGCAATGTCACATTTAAGTAAATAAATGTAATGGGGTGGTATGAAAAGTTTTGACATCCGAGCAAAAACATATATATAAAAATGGGAAGATTTGTTAATGAGAGCAAGTAGATCTGTTGAATTAGCTGATAAAATAATTAAGGCTTTACGCTATTCGATATCGAGACTATTTCGCGTCAAAAGAAGAAAAAACTTGCTTGCTTTACTTTGGCAAGTTTTTAGAAATGTCTCGTTTATTTACAATTTATAATAAAGAAAATGAAAGTTTGTAGGTATGTTGTAATATTATCCACTTAAAGTTCCTAAAATACTTTCTAAAATGAAATTTCAGGATTTTTATACTAACCGACAGAATAGTACCGTTATCGAGTTGAAAAAAACCGCTGGCAGTAATTTCCATCGGAGTGAAAGCTAGTTGAACAGAAAACCGTTTGATCTGAAATGAGAGTGGTGATGAGTCAACGAGCCGAAAAAAATTACTGTTAAATGTATATATGTCTGGTCCGTAAACTTTGTTCACAAACTTGATATATATTCTTATGAATGTACTTTCTTCTTACTGAAGTGATACTCCTTCTAAACATAAATCAAAGATGAAATTAGTTTCGTAGAGACGATTATGTTGATAAGATTTATAACAGAAAAAAATCAGTAATATTTACAACGGAAACAAATAATTAAATCAGTTACTTACGAGTAGAACTCGCGCCTAACTTTTTGTTCAAGTATTTACGAACATTCAAATTAATTTTCTAAAAAATATATAGTATATCTTATAAATGCGTATAAATATAGTGATTCTCAAAAACTGTGAAACATGTTAATATCTCAAAACTGTAAAGCGGTTTTCCATAAATTTAGTTAAACCACTTTTTATTTTTTTTTCGTAATATAGGCTTTGTCAGTTTGGAATGTAGAGAGGGAAAATATATTTTTGAGCCATTTTCAATAATATATCTAGAAATACCTATCTAATATAAAATTCTAAAAATAAGTACTTTTGGAATCCGTATAATTTGCTATTATAATTGAAGTATTTATGTAAAATCTTATAAACTTTTCAATTATAAGAGCAAATTGAATCCTAGATGATACCGGCTCTTCATTTGACGTCGTCCAGCTGGCTAAACAGAGAACGAGCTATGCCATGAGGGACTTTGGAGACAACCAATCTCCAAAATATTATACAAATAATTATGAGCCTTATTCGATATCCAATCATTCACTCTTTGAAGCAAGTCCCTCCTGTAATTTTCCTGCAAATCTATTAAGTGAGTTATACCCTAAATAACGTCCGCTATTCCTTTGATGTCATCCTACCAGCTAAGCGGAGAAAAATTTATGTCATGAGTTTTGGTTCTTGGGTATCAATTCAAATTCTTTTTCTATTTTTAATGAAAACCTATCTTGAGCGAGCAGTGTCCCAGATAACACCCGGAATTCCTGTGTTGTCATCCCATCAGCTAAGTGCAGAACGATTCAAGTAACTTTATATATTCTTCAACCAGTGTTCTAGCGACATGCTATGTCCAAAGCCATTCAAAGATACATATTTTGCAGTGATATTAGTTGTTTTTGTTTGGGCTCTATTTTTTTACTTCGAGATACACTCCTCTAATTGTTACCGATGTGCTACTTTATTCTCTATTTTAATCTTGTTAGCGATTTTTTAGGTTAGAGTAATTGTCTCAATTCCATACTTAGCGAAAAGTAAAACGCGGGTCTCAAAGACTTCCTTTTGCAGGTTAAAGATTTCCTTTTGAAGGTATCGCTTTTTTTCTTATATGTGGGTTTGTTTATTAAATACAATAAAATTTAAGTCGCCTATTCTTATATTTTGAGCCCGAGGTAGACTCACTCATTAACATTGACTACATTATCTATAAATATTAGGAAAGACTTGATGAGCTGTCACCGGTATTTAATATACCTTACAATGGTGTCAAATTTCAAGCTTCTACGTGGAAAGGAAAAGAAATATGTCTTTGTAAAACGGAGAGATGGATGAACACGTGAGCGTTTTTTCCCCTGAGCCAAGGAATTCTAAAAAGTAAACAGTAGAATAACATCTTGGATGCGAAGTTTCTTTTAATACCATAAATATTCATAAGATATATTCTTTGATATGCACGCAAATATGTGTGGTTAAATTTAATTACAATATGAAACTTACCGTGTTCAAGATATCTTCATCCGATGAATAAAACGCCAGTTTATTGATGAGTTGAGGTGTTCGCCTTACCTGATAAAATATACAGGTTCTAGTAGTATTGCAATCAAGGATGTAATTTAACCATATTTGAAACTGATAGATCGATTCAGATTTATCACAAAATCTTTTTTTAAAGTAACGGGAGAATTAATATCAGAAATATAGAGAATATTACAAAGTACGTGTCTATTATTCATTTTTATGTATCTGCACGTCAAACTAATAAAAATGTAAATGTTTTTATTGGATTTGGAATTTTGACAGCAACTAAGAAATGTCCATGTAATTCCTTAAAATTTTCTATATAGATTGTTGCACAAATATCCTGTATAACTAATATACATGTTATTTGTTATATCCGGTACATAAAATAAAAACTTTCTACTGGAATAATATTTGTAATTCGCTTAGTTCAATTTCAAATGCATTAATGGAAAAATGTTTGGTTATAACGAAATTAAATAATAAAAGATATTATGTAATTTTCTGTCATGGTAATTATAATCCGACGACTTTATTCAATAATAATAATAATAATAATAAAGCTTTATTAAATTCCATATAAAAAGTTACATACATGCAACATGCAATAAAAAAAATAAATAATAAATGGCAACATTAATTAAAAAGGATGACATTTGTATACATTGTATAAAAATTAAAATAGAATAGTAAAATTAATTAATGCTCATGATAATTTACATTGACAAATTATTATATAACAATTTTTATATTATTTATTAAATTTATATGGGTTTTATTTCTTAGGGTAAAAAAAGTATCTTCCAAAGCTTGCCATTCGTCTCTATCTTTGGCTGTTTGGAGCCACTCGCAACCTACAGTAGCCACGATCTCGTCAGCCCATTTGTCATTGGGTCTGCCTCTCGCTCTGGTACCTTGGGGTCCCGTCAATTGGATGATTTTTTGTGTCCACCTATTATCAGCGTACCTCGCCACGTGACCCGTCCATCTCCATTTTCTTTGAAGAGAGTAGGTGAGTGCATCTGTTATACCCGTTTTTTTGCGGATGGTTTTATACCTAAGTAGCTTTTTTCCATTCTTCTCCGAGTGGTCTGGATTTTGCTACTTGTCTTAAAATCAAACGTCCAGGTTTGGCAGCCGTAGGTTAGACACGGTAGAATCTCCTAGTCCATAATTGTCTTCTTGGTTGGCAGTGGTAGGTGCGATTTGAATATGCCTTTATGAGCCCAGTATTTTTTCCAGGTGATTGCTACTCTTCGGTCAACTTCTTCAGTGTTCCTTTCTTTGCTGAAGGAAATCAGTTTCCCTAGGTAGATGTATTTTTCTACATATTCAATTGGCATATAAATTACAGTTATGGGTGTCTTGAGGTAATTAGCCATGACTTTAGTTTTGTCTAGATTCATTTCCAAACCAACTTTAATGCTCGCCTGCTGGAGATCTAACAACATACTGTTTAATTGGTGTGGAGACTCTGAAAAAAGAATGATTCGGCAAATCTGAGGTGGCTTAGAAACTGACCTTCTACCCTGATGCCTTTCGTAGACCATGGCAAGTCCTTCATTATGTACTGTAGGACAGCTATAAATAGTTTTGGAGAGATTGGGTCGCCTTGTCTCACGCTTCTATTTATATAAATTTTTCTTCCTACTCTATCTAGTTTGACTCTACTTTTACTGTTCGCATAAATATTTTTCAGTATTTTTATATATTTTTCGTTTATGTTCTGTGACCTCAGCGCTTCCCAGATGCTGTTATGTGATATAGAGTCAAATGCTTTTTTATAGTCTATAAAAGCTACGTATAAGGGTCTACGGAATTCTTGATATTTCTCTATCACCTGATCAACAACTTGAATGTGGTCAACTGTACTGAAACCGCTTTTAAAACCGGCTTGTTCTATTGGCTGGTGTTCGTCGATATCTGAGGTCATTCTATTCAGCAAACGGGAGGCGAACAGCTTATATAGGCTGGGCATGAGGCTTATTGGACGACGTCTGGTCCTGAACTTTTTTCTGCCTTAAGCTTCTTTATTTGTATCAGAATTTCAGGCTCTGTGAACTCTAGCACTGGAAGAACTTCATTGTGTTGGTCAACAGAAATTATTTGGTTTTGTGAGTCTGGTTGACTATTTAATTTTGCATAAAACTCCGTGGCTGTATTTATGATTTCCTCTCGAGACATAATTTTTGTAGAGCCGGGGTGCAGTGATGGAATCCATGTTTTAGATGTATTTAATTCTTTGTAGGCTTTTTTAGCTGATCTAGAGTTTTCAATATGTCTTTGTATAGTATTTATTCTATGGTTATCGTAGCATCTTTTTATTTCTTTATTGGTAGTTTTACAGAGATCTTTCAGTTTTCCTTTCTCGATTTTGATTAGTTTAGATTTGTTTTGTAGTATACTTCTTTCTTTCTTGAGTTTTAACCCCTCTGTGGATAGAATAGTACTCTTTTTTGGTATGCATTTTCTTTCAGGTTTCAAGTGAATTGAAGCTCTTAATAACTTATGTTCAGAACCAAAGTGGAATGACGTTAGTACTTTGTAGTTTGTAAATAAGTTGGGTTTTGTGGTTATAATAAAATCGATTTTGTTTTTTGTATTTTTATCAGGAGAGATCCATGTCCATCTGTTCTTTGGCTTTAGCTTGTACATAGTATTTATTACTTTCAAGTTGTACTCTTGTGCATATTGAAGGAGTCTTTCCCCGCGGATACTCCTGCCACCGTGACCGTATTTACCGAGAACTGACTGTTCATGGACCTTGGGTACACCGATTTGTGCGTTGTAGTCGCCCATAGATATAACAAACTTCGTGGAGATAGTGTCGTGTACTTTTTCTAAGTCCCCGTAAAATTTATCAATCTCATCTTGAGATGAACTTTCGGTAGGTGCATACACTTGTATTATTGCGAAGAGGGTATTCTCCAACTCTATTTCTAATGCACAAACTCTCTCTGATATACCAATAAATCTCTTTATATTTTCTTTATATTTTTTCTTAACTAAGAAACCCACACCATACAGGCCTTTGGTTTGACCCAGGTGATACATTATGTGATTGGCATCTTCGGTAATTTTTTCACCCAGCCGGCGAACTTCACTTAATCCTAGTATGTCGTTGTTAATGTCTTGTAGTGATTTTTTAAGCTCAATTAGTTTAGGTTCGGTAGATAATGATTTTACATTATAGGTACAAATATTGAAAATGTTTTTCTTTTTCCTTTCTTTGTTTTTCTTTGGAGGGTTATGGTCGATATCTCCCTCGGTGACTTCTTGTGCTTTGGTTGGGTTTTTACTTATCAAAAAATTCAGCATTTCGGGTTTTACAACTCCCTCTGAGAAACTTGATGAACGTTGAGTGGTGGATGCACTGAGAGTCTTGTTCTTTTTGTGTGTTCGTGATCACTGGGGTGTTTGGGTTTTTAAGGTATTTTCAGGAGATGTTGAAAGGGTTCTTTTCTTGTTTCCTGTTGTGGTTTCCGGGGTGTTTTTTAATATGATTAATTTATCGTATTTTATTATAGCTCTATTTACTTTTTTTTTCTCGATTCTTACTTGTGTCTGCAATTCCTTTCTTTTCTCTAATACATTTAGCGGATAATCTTCTTTTATGTAGTATGCAGTGTCGTTGAGAGCTCCTTTTTTGTTTGAGAATATTGATTTTTATTCCAAGTGTCGTAAATGTTATGGTGACAGGACGGGGTTTGTCTGTTCTTCTACCAATTCCTCTTATGGCTTGTAAGTCCTTACAGTTTATTTTCGTTGTGAAGTACTTATTTATAAAGTTCGTCATATTTTTTTCTAACTCTAAATAGGACTGTTCGCCTTCCTCCACTCCAAAAAAAATACTAGATTGCTCTGTCTAGCCTCTTTTTGTAAATAGTAAAGTTGCTTGCCTTGATTGTTTACTTTTTCTTCCAGTTTTTGCAGTTTGGTGTCCCAGACTTGGAGTTTTTTGTCCATGATTTCGTTGATGTTTTTTGCAATTTCCTCTGTTATTTTTTCTGCACTTTTTGAAATCATATTTTTTCGTTCTTCCATGTCGTTTTGTATTTCTTTAAGTGTTTTCATTATTTCCTCCATAGTCAACAATCTATGTCTATAACGCCCTCTTGTGGTATCAGTGAAGAGCTTGGTAGACGTTCGATCGTGTAGCTACGCACTTTGTCTAGTAGTATCTCCACTAGCCCCCAGATGGCGGTGTTAACGTGCGCTAGTCGTCACTAGATGGCGTTAAACGTCTTTGTTTGGCAAAGAAGTGTTTAGAAATTATGTTTGATGACTCATCTTGTAGATAGGTTTTAGGTTATATTTTCTTTGTAACACTATTTTTCGTTTCTAGCACTGAGTTCGCTTTCTTCATGTATTTAGTGTTTTTCGTACTGCACTTTGTAGTGTCTCTTTAATGGTATTTTTTGTTGTTTTAATAACTTTTTCTTACTATTAATGTTCGTAGTAATTATCACAATTTATCACATTCGCACTTTAAGTTATAGTTTTTAGCACTTTTAATCACTTTTTACACTTGAGATATATATTTTTTAACGTAATTATTGCGGACACGTAGTAAGCCGCGGCACAGACGACAAACGAGCTCGAGCCTCGACATATAGTATCAATTTAAGAATAACATTAACCTAATTTATCTGGGCATGTTCATATCTACAGTTTAAAAATACTGTTGTCATGATAATGAGATTACGTAGATATTTTAATTTTAACACCCACTTTTTTAACTAAATTTCTTGTCACACGAAAATACTGGTGTATGATAAATATTATAACAGTGCAAAGTATGATTTTTCGCTCAAATTGTTGAAAGTGTATGTGATGTAATCACGAATTACATTTTTTATTAATTAAGGCCATATAGATAAAAATCAAATCTTACCTCTTGAATTAACCTGTGAGATGTATTGCAAATGTATATTAAATTTATAGCTACCAGTGATGCAACGGAAATTAAGTTTAAAAACTCGCAAGATGTAACCATGTCAAATGACCTATAATTGTGTTTTTCCGTGAGGATAAGATATAATACAAATATTGCATAAAAAGTATGTAAATATAATATCAAAAAGTTTACAAGTGTGTTCATTAATATCTCGGTTGAATATACGGAGTTCATTTTCTTGACTATTGTCAACAATTTCAAATGATAATTTCTTTATGAGTGTAGTAATTGTACAATGTATTTTGGAAAAAAGCGATCGGTATTTTTGTTACAAATGACATCTAATTTTGTTTCCAATAAAACAATATTCGAATTCAGCGATTTTATTCTAAACCAAAGGATTTCAATCACGCAACCTATCTTGACAAATGCCAAGAAGTGCGCAATTGATACAATGGAAAAGAAAATAATTTCAGTTGTGCTGTTCGACACATTCTCCTCTGCAACTTTGTTCATGATAAAAACAATCAACCAAATCGTGATGAAGACTTTCGTCTTCTGTACTGATCGCAATCCGCAAGTCCACCATTCACATTCTGAATCTAACTTTGAAATATCCAGTAAAATTGAATTAATTTCTCTCCTTTTAACTATTGATATAATCAAATTGAGGCAAGATAGCAAAGAGGTTATGCTAAGGACAAAGATATGGAGGAAAGCATCGAAGGTGTCGAAATATTCGACGTAGAATAAAGTGCGTGCCACTGCTTTACCAAAAGCAAACAGAGACGTAGTTATAACGAAACAGTTGAATAATAAATACATTATACTCCAATCGAAATTTTTGAAGTTAATATGATGCAAATTTTTAAGGCCATCGACAGAAACATTGTAATAAAATCCGAGAAGTTTTAAAATAATATAATAAGGTTTCAGTTCACGAAATACTGCCTTAGTATCAGTTAGCGGTTTCATTTCAAACTGATATCTTGTAAATTTTAAGAAACGACACTGAGTACTTGAAAATATGGGATTTTTATCAGTTCAGCAATATAGAATAACTAAACATTACTGACAAAATTTTGGGTAAAAAATAATACGTGTGCGCAAGATATGAATTGTGTTCCATTTAAAGTAACAGAGTTGAAATCAAACATGAAATACTGTAGCTGAATGTGTTTTTCGTTAGTCGTGATGATAAATTGCCATTCCATTAAAACCATTAATTCAAAGACTTTTATTCAGTCGTGCAACTGCTGTAACATATAGGGTAATCAAATCAATAATGTCCGGACCTTCACGCCCTGATCTAATTGCGCTAATATAGCAGCAACAATCGAACGCTATATACTGTATTCAATCATCATGGGATTGTTTTCATTAAGCATTGTTTATCCGTAACGTTGTGACAAATAATTTAAGCGTAAATTAATAAGTAAATGAAATAACATGTGTGTGTATTCGAATATTTATCTCTTTCAATGCGTTCACTTCTTTATTATTATTTTCGTCGTTTCTCGCTAAGTGATAATAATCAAAATCCGTATATATTTTTTTGACACGTAATGATTAATTAATGCATGTCTTTTTTATTTTGCTTATTTAATTTCAGTAGTTTTATAGGAACTTTTTATAAATTTTACTGAAGACAGACTCATGTAATATTCATTGCTTAACAGTTATACAATTATTGTTAGATAAATACTTTTAAAAGGACTTGTTGACAGTTATTTGTTACTAATTGAATGGAGATTTATTTATCATCAATCATTTACAATGGTTCAAGGCGCCACCAATTTACCGTCCACGTCATATGTTCGGTGCTTTGTATTGAACAAGTCCCATAAAAGCACTGTTAAGATTTTTTTTCAGGTCAAAAGACGTGAGTTTCGAAGTTATTGTTAACTCAGAATGTCATTTATGTTTTACTAGAATCTATATGGACGTCGATAATCTGTCAATTTTTCAGATACGTTCTCAGAACGAACGGACTCAAGGAGGGTTGTGTGGCTCAAGGAGGGTATCTTTATCCTCTTCTTTTTCAATATTCATGGATGGAGTTTTTGGGAATATACACATAAATTATTGGCTTTACTTTAATGAGTTACAAATAATTGTCCATATTGATGTAAATTCTTTAGTGACCATCATTTATACCTTCACTAAAAACCTCGCTTTTAATAAAGATCTGGGTCCGTTAGTTAATCCACTCAGGTCTCCAGCTATATGTATTTTATAGTCATCCATGTTACAAAATTTTCAAATTTAATCAATGTGGTTGAAAAGGAGATTGCTCTTTAAGAAATAAGTCCGCCAAATGTATATATTATATGTACTTTGAAGTTTGAAATAAATTAATACGTAAATATATTTCTTTCCTATCAAAAAAAACTTCATTACATTTTTTGAGTAATTTAATAAGAAGTCACAATATAAATAAAAAATTATTTTAAATCACTAAAGTTAAAAAATAATAAGGATATAATCAGAATTTGGGAAGGTTTTCAGTTTTAGTCATGTTGTAATTATTTCTTACAAGTTGAAGGTAAAGTGATGGCAATGTGGACATTTGCAAAAATTATGTGTTTAATAAAATGTTACAGGTATTAAAGGCAGACAAGTAATTATTAATTCTGCTACTTGTAGTAAAGTATCTTCAATTTACATATTTCGTTTTCTACTAACTGGTCAGGTCAGGTTTGGATTAGGCTGTGTAATACGTTGAGTTTACTGCATGCGTGATTAACAAACATAGTCTAGGCTATGATCTGGAAAAATACAGTGGCGTCTTTCTTGTGTTTTAATAATCATTTTTCACTGATGTGAAAGATGATCCTTATAACTCAATAATTAAAATTACAAAATTCTCAATCTAGGAATAGTGCACATACTTGACGAAATGAACACTAAAACACGTTAATAATGCATTGATCACAATGCACATACACAATTTAGTGCTGGATATTTCACATCTTGTCACATAATGTAAAATTAATACGATTTAGCAACAAAACTGTAATAGAAATGTGCAAATATTTAGTATACAAGTGAAATCACTGGGCTGTCACGACACGCTCACAGGAAAGATAATAGTCGCAATAGACATCTAGCACGAACAATAATGTGTTTTATGCTACTTTGCTCGCAATGTATATAGTTGACGTATATTTTTTCACATTACCATTTATTTTACATTATAATCGATAACACTTGCTGCGCACCTTCACTTCAGTGACATATTAAGAAGTAGCTACATTATCTTCAATCAGGGAATGAAAAATATGGGGTTGTTTCTAACCTTCTTCTGTTTACAGCTATTCGATTGCATAAAATAAAAAATCGTATTAAGATGACTTGATGGTCTTAAATTATAAATTGCGTAAAATAATAAAATACATATTTTTACCTAAAAGAAGTTCATGGTAAGGTTCTCAGCAAAAGTGAATGCATACCTCCAGCCCTTTCAGATGACACTAACATCTTTAATGACCGCCAATAGAACAAAATGCTGATTCTCCTAAACAATAATCTTCAATAACGTCCTCAATTGATAATTACGATGGCATGAAGTTTAAAACACAATTTGTCAATCACTAGGTTAATTTTAATATCACTTTACTTTTAACATTGGTAAAATGAAGCATTTTTTCCCTCTATGTATATGAAATTACCCTAAATAAAATACACATTTATTCATTGAAACAATTCAACATTTTGTTTTGGGGCATATTTTCCAAATACTATATATTGTCATTTTCGAATAATAAATAAAATTTTAGTCTTTATATTGGATGTAAATATCATTTGTATTGAATCCTTAACAATTTCTATAATTTTCGTGTTTCATATAATATTAATCAGGCAAGACGAACGCCTCGACTAGTCAATAATCTGACCCTCCATATATCGGACGAAAATGTCCTGTACGCGGTAAGTAGTGACTGGATACAATCACAAAACTTTGAATATCTGAGCTGTGAATCCCCGTATATGTTTATATATAGACAGTGAATAAAATTGATTCAACATATTTCAAATATGATTATATTCGCCTGTATTTGAGAGGGTGTAATCGTATAAGTATTCATGCCATTCAAATTGTTGCGATGGGGGGCCTTATATAAATACGTATATACATTTTTTTCCGTTATGAATCTTGTTTATATTGATTTATATAAGACTAACAATAATTATAATATACGTTTAAAAAAATAGCTGCGTTAGAAATGAGTCTAAAGCTGCCGTACGCGAAACAAATACGCACGTACGTGCATATTGGTTTCGCGAAAGAAGCTTAAGAATTATATAAAGTAATCCTGTGGTTTGCCATTCCCAGTTTTAAGCATTCGCTGTCTATGATTTTAGAAATCGTACTTATTAATACAAATACAGCCATAATTTGCACTATGATGAGCACCAATGTACGCACGCACGTACACAGACGTACGCGTCTGCAGACGCACTCGTACGTGTAATTTATTGAAAGGCAAAGAAAATGAGGGAAAATTCAGCCGTCGACAATAGAAACTCTTTGAGAAATTAATTAGATGTATTAAGTAAATAAAAATTTTATTGTTACGAATGTTTATTTGTGACTTTATTTCAACTAAATCGTTAAATCAAAGGGTTTCGCTTTTATTATAACCCCCCATGGCTTACTATTTAAACATTCATCGAATGTTCTTGTCTCTATTAATTGGGAGTCTTGAAATTTGCAGTAATTGTATAAAACATGATCGAATAGTGAGGAGTTACA
Source organism: Druceiella hillmani (assembly GCA_039881145.1). Lineage (NCBI taxonomy): Eukaryota > Metazoa > Arthropoda > Insecta > Lepidoptera > Hepialidae > Druceiella > Druceiella hillmani. The sequence continues at coordinate 26,876,889 of JAYKKI010000010.1, forward strand.
TATATCTTTATTGAACTATCTCACAATTTACATTCGTATCGTTAATGATTTTGATTGTCATATTTGGTCATCTTTATTGTGAAGACTATGAGCTCATTGACCTCCTGCGACTATAATTTCAGGTGAAACGGTTTTCAATACAACTTGCGCTCACTCCGATTAAAATACTGTCGGCGGCGTTTTTACACTCGATAGTGCTACCAATCTGTCGGTTAGTATAAAATATTTGTCTAATTGTTTATTTGAATTTTAAACTAATGCAATTATATCAAATAATTTGGTTTTAAAAATCCGTCAACAGCATATAAGGGTTATTTTCTAAACACTTTATTATTCAGCGAACATTTTTAATGTTACCTCTAAGAAATCTACTAACTAAAATACATTTTTTTTCACAAGTCCTGTACTACTGACAAAACACTGATAAATGTAAAATATTTATATTTGTTTCACTTGGAAAATATTAACTTAAAAAAGCATAATTGGTAGTGGTATTGGACTAAGTTGCTTGTGTGTGTCTTGTGCAAAATTTGCTAAATCTATTCATTGAACAGAGTAATGAGTTATTAAATTGCTTAGATTAATTAGTTATGGCATGGGAGTTATTTTGAAGCAATTTTTAATTCATTTGGGTAAAAACATATATTTGAGAATTATAAGCGATTAAATGAAACTACGTGATGTAGTATTATTTCTACTTTCTTTAATTTCTTTACAACGACCTAGGTTTTGTTGTATTACAACATCTTCAGGTGGGATTTTAGCAAAGATCTTTGCTAATAAGCGACTAAATTTTTTTTGGATTTTCGGATGGTCAGCACCTTGATAGGTAACATCATTATACTATTTCAAATAAAGGTTACGACAGAGAGTAAAGTTAAATAATATAACTTTAATGAATAAATGTAATGTTTATAAAGAGTAAAATGTTTTGAAACGTATTTATTTGAAACTTATAATGTTAGAGTACCACAAAAACATTGAAATATTTTGGAGAAATTTACTTCTTTTCATACCAACTATGTTTCATCTCATTACATTTGAAAACGTACGTTACTTTTTAGATGTAAAATTGCGAAAGCAAATAAGATTCTATATAACTATCTATTGACATTTGTTAAATATTTTGAACGAGTTATCGCAAGTTTTGCAACTTATCTCGTTGATACGCACATAATGTCTAAAAAAATATAACAAGGAAACCCTAAGGCTAACGGTTGAAAGCATTTAAAGTGAACCTCGCGTGAAATGCGCACATTGCATTGATGTAGTTCACACGCCACGCCCTTAAAAACAAAAGTAGAACTCGTACTATATGAGTTCCATATATATTTAGGCATTTCTTAAGATTTACTTAGAATATCTAAAACTATATATAAAAATAATGATTTTTCATAATGTAAAGATAATGTCTATCATGCCTTTCGTATGTGTAAAAACTTGACGCATATTTCAAAAATTGTAATATCCAGAATCATCGCTATAATTTTCTTGCAACCTTGGCTTGGACTTAAACTATTTTTCTTTCACAATTCTTTGGGTGAGCCGATTAGGAAATAAGTGAGAAGGGGTAACATTTTCTTACACATTTTTCGGTTTATACCTGAAGAAATAATACCAAAAATTATGAAAAAATATTTTTGATATTAGTCTTTTCAAACGATATTCCACATTCAATATATGAAATAAGAAACAATTTCGCGTTTTATATCTTTCCCATTCTAAAAATTTCGTAATTACTGTTTTTCGATTTTGATTATTGTTTGTTATTTTAAATTTAAAGTTTCCACGTCAAGCGGTTTCTGAGAAAAACAGATGAGAAGGATGGACAGATACATGACTGATCTTATAAGGCTTCGTTTTCTCCTTTCACGGTACGGATCCTTGAAAATGAGCTATTTGTTTCAGTGAAATCATTCAAATTATTCCAGCAAGCGAATCATTGGAGTATGTTTTCTCTGTAACTCACTTTATTGTTAATTTTTCCAGTCCGTATTTTGGTGTCAGGAAATAATATTTTTGGAAATAATTTGTTTTTAACTCACAATATTTTATATCTATTTGTTCCAATCATTATTGAATATTTTTATGTAATATTTGCAACATTACGTAACAAACAACTATTTTAGACCGTTAAAATTTGGAAAATATTTAAATGATTGCTCATATTTTACCTAAAGCCGAGAACTAATATTGCAGCGTAACACTACAAAGTTCAATGCAACAAATTATAACTAGAGACGGATACTTCAGTCTTATGTTAAAATAATTATTAATTAAGTTCCAGTATTTTTCAACCTACCCCTGAAGGAGACTTTTTCCATGCATAATTTGTTGGTATTAAATTCATTTAACCTCTTCTGTATACCATTAAATGAAACTACGTGATGTAGTATTATTTCTACTTTCTTTAAGTTAGACCTAGGTTTCGTTGTATTACAACATCTTCAGGTGGGCTATTAGCAAAGATAATTAAGTAAGAATAGTAAACAAATAATCTCTTCTGGATAGTAAACAAATAAGGAGAGAAATTGTCCTAATGAAACAAGGGGTATCTTTTTATTCCTTCTTAGTTTCATCCTGTTTTCCTAAGAATTTTAACAATTGCTTTGCGTTCTAGTTTCTTGTACATCAATACTATTCGAGTACACGTAGAATTCGATTTTTTATAATAAACGAAACTGATCCGAGACCGGACTTTTACAATTATCTTCCATACTTAATTATCTTCAATACTATAGAATACCTGATATAATTATTTTCAATACTATAGGCTACTGATACAATTATTTTCAATACTGTAGACAACTGATATAATTATTTTCAATACTATAGACTACTGATATAATTATTTTCAATACTATAGACTACTGATATAATTATCTTCAATACTATAGACTACTGATATATTTATTTTCAATACTATAGACTACTGATATAATTATCTACAATACTATAGACTATTGATATAATTATTTTCAATACTATAGACTACTGATATAATTATCTTCAATACTATTGACTACTGACATAATTATTTTCAATACTATAGACTACTGATACAAGTATTTTCAATACTATAGACAACTGATATAAAACCTTCTCGAAAAAAATTACGTATTGATCAACAATTTTACAGCTTTCTTTTTCTTTTATCCTTCAGGATACTACGACGGACGGTTGACACGTGGCTTAATTGTTTGAAAATAAATAGTTCGCTATGTAAATACATGAAAACTAAAAAGGTTTGCGTATATTCTTGTAGTTAAAAGCTAAACTACATGAACTTGATGCTGCCCAGACATTTCCTTGTCTTTCACATTTTTCACAGATTAGAAACTAAATAGTTATCGATTCATTTTTCTTCATTTTATTAGATATTATCCAGAACCAAGTCTGTGATTACATTGACTGTGTAAACTATATTTATTAAGAATGTAAATAAATTTTCATGAATTATTAAAAAAATTAAAGAAGCTCAGTTTCTTTCCAAACACGAAAAAAATCCCGTATTAATCTTTAAATACTTATAAGAATTAAGGTGCATAGTAACAACATGGCGATTGTTTTTTCTTTAGAAAATAAAGCAATAATATCAATAGGCATTAAGTTAATACTTAATGCCTATTGATATTAAACTTACGTGATACACTTTTTTTATATTTTTGAGAAAAATATAAAAAAATTGTATCACGTAAGTTTCCTTGGTAAATTTTTGTTTGTAATACTACTAGAGTTAGCTTCAATTTCTGTTTTATAAATACACGTTAACGATAGTGTTGATATTTAAGTGTTCATCTACCCTCACTTGTTGCGGTTTATTGAGATTATAAGTATATTTAGAGCTACGGGTGTTGACTATACTAAATGAAAGGGCTATAATGAAAAAAAAACAATAACGAGCTCTTTCTAAATCTCTAGAACAACTGTATATAAGCGATTTTAAAACTCATAAAAATTAATTCCCAATAAAGTATGTTCGACGTCAGTGTGTGAACTTTGCAAATGATCAAGCAAGTACAACCATACTCTGTCAAATACAATCATAAAGTGCAATTGTTTTCTCAAAATGAATTAACTTGTGTACCAAGATATCTCAGTCTTATTAAAGATGGTGAGGAATTTTTAGCTTTTATTGGCTTAGAAATAGAGAATAAGATTTCCAATCTTGTTTTACACATGAAGAAAATTTTGGAACCTATTATTGTGCTGTAGCTGACCTACTGAAGATATTTCATGTAAAACGTTGTCCAAATGATTAGAGATTTTTTGGGGTTCTTCGAAATAAAGCCTCATTACATAATATAAGTGTTTTTACATAAAGGTAATACACATTAATTACTTTTGCTGTTGGGCATTCTATTCATTTAAAGGAAGATTTTGAAAATTTAGATTTATTTTTAAAGAACAGAAATTACTCCAATCGTGGCTAGTGTACGACTGGTTATCAAAAGATGTCGATCATACTTTTGAGGCAGCAGGAAGGATATACAATATATCTTCGCTTCCTTTAAATTGGTCAAAAGAAAAAAGAAAATTTTGTTATTGTTTGACCACGTGTATCTAACGTAAATATTCGTTGACACCGCATCCGGATACAATACAAAAAAAATATGTATCTACTGTAGTCGTGTAACATAGAATTGATATGAGATGATTGCATTCTATGATTTAACAAGGCAGATTATAATTTAAGAATACGACTACAACTAACTACAATAATTAAATAAATAAAACGATTATAATAATGTACAACAAATTTTTGAACGCGTGATAATACCATTGTGTGAAACATCGTAAAAGTAGGGCTCTACTATTTCCAAATGTTCATCAATTACGATGATGATGACAGATTGCATATACCATTTTATATTGAATGGACAAAAGAAAACAATAAAGTACAGTTCAGTAAATAAAATCAGGAATGATGGGTAAAACATTGTCAAAAGTTGAAGGAAAATTATTGGAACTTTTCCTCAATATTTTCCTTAAAAAAATTCCACATAATGAATTTTTTTTCGAATTTTGTTTCGGAAAATCAAAGGTGTAAACTTAGTATTAAGGCCTGGTTACACGGGACGAGTTATTGGCTTCCAGTAGGACAGTACTCGCCCCGTTTACTCGCATGGTAGTAGCTCAACTCGCCTTGCCCGGTCACACACGTGCGAGCTCCTGGGATGAAAGTAGGTAGCTACTGTCCTCTCGTATTCAGTAGGTGCTAACCTGGTCTACACGAACAATGTTATCGAAATACACAAGTGACCGTTGTTCACGCCGTACTCGAAGCGGTTACAAAAATACTTTGCGCTGAAATACTTCAAGTTGAAAGTGCTGAACAAAAAAAGAAGAAAAAGAGAATTATTTGGATGAGGAATTGGGTGCAAAAGAAAGGGGCAACACATGGAATATTTAAAGAGCTACATGATGAAGATACCCGAGAATATAAAGCAGTAATGAGAGTGACGCCTACACAAGTTGACGCGTTTGCTTCCTTCACCCTTCTCCAAAATGCGTGTAATTTAGAAGTAAAGAATTTAGGACATATTTAATATAAAAGTTTAATGACTTGAATACTTTAGATATATATGACAAATAAAAGTCCAGTATTTTGAAGTTTCAGGTACAGTTTTTTTTAATTTCTTTTTTCTAGTTAATCACTTAGTAGATTTTATTTGTGTCATCTTACAGATTATGAAAATTTCAACACCTAAATCAATGTATTATATCACGTGTCGATGACCAACAAGCAGCATAGTTAAATAAATGGATTGTTTGTTTATTTTATTTATGTTATGAAGAAACTTGTACTAATGCAACTCCATTATTGAAGTGAGCTCTGGAAATTTTTCTTTTTCCTCTTCCGTTCATTATTCAATTTACCCATATTTTTCGCCGAAACCAGCATTCAGACCTTTAGTAAATAGTGGTATAATTCAATCGCAACTCTTTCCTGTTTATTAAATCAAGATAATTTTAGCAAATGATATGATAGTTTAGCAATTGTTTTTTTTTCATTTATTTGATATAAAAAGGACTTAAAAAGAAGTTTTTTGTTTTTTTTTCTAAACATCAAGGCGGATGGATTTATATATGTATGCAAGCAACAATTTCATATTTAATTTTGTACGATACCGCAATATAGCGATCCAATAAGAATTTGTTTAGATGTCTAGTTAATCAAATAATCCCCTAAACAGATATTGTTTCGGGCAATGTGCACATTCAAATAACTAAACTAATTTAATGGCACATTAAACATATTTCACTTTGCTGAAAATAAACTAAATGTTATCTATATGTTTACAAGATATTATCACAAGAACTTACGTATATATATATATATATATACACATATATAAATATATATATATATATATATATATATATATATATATATGTATGTATATATATATATATATATATATATATATATATCGAATTTAGATTGGCCCAGGCTTTACTAATAAATTTTTATGAATATCAATATACAAATTATATTAAATTTTGCACCTGTGAACCTCAAATTTCCTTACAAAGTACTTTAGGTGAGAAATAATTCTTGAAACTAATGATGATATAAATAAATTCCATTAAAATCTACATTAAAAAAGTCTATCTGGTCTTAATTATAAATCAAAACCGTACATTTACGTGGTATTTCTTTTCAGTGGAAGTTAGAGAAAATCATAAGTATTAGTAAATACGACTATATCTGAAATACAACCGTATTTACTAGGAATTTCTGGATTTTATCAGTAAATAACTTATATACCTCAAAAGAATAAGCTATCTTAGAAAGCTGTATTTTTAACATTTGACACTTATGTTTGTCAGAAACAATTTTGAATGAGACATAATTATATATAATATCTTTTTCTTCCGTATTAGAGAAGCTTCACATTCTTTACTTAATTTACTCGCGCCAAAAGCTAAACATTTCACGAATCGATGCTTTCATCGAAGGCAGCAAGGGAAGGCACACACACACACACATATATATTTATATATATATATATATATATATATATATATATATACATATATGTATATATATATATATATATATATATATATATATATATATATATATATATGAATATAATGATTTATTCAAATGGTTAGTTTAGGACTGCATTATAGTTATTATCGTTATTTCCAATTATACAAGTTATTATTGTACGCGTAAATATTTTATATCCATGCTACCAATCGATGATTATCAGATATATTAATAAATATTTCATACAAACCGTCTAAATGGTGGTGTTATTAAGCTAGTTGTATTGACAACCGTTTTAACTAAAGAGTAGATTACTCACTCAGAATAGTTTTTGTGTTATGGTAACGATATTGCAATTGTTTGAAAAGATTATACAGCTGAAATTTTTCTATATATCATGCATAAAAAGTATTTATGGAATCTACTCATGTGAGTAGATTCCATAAAGGAGTAGACTAAATTATGTCAACTCAATCTAGTCTAATCTCAGTCGTAATGACTAAGTTATGAAAATTAATTTCAGGGAGGATAGATTGATCTTGGAAGGACACGATAATACATTAACAAAAATAATGATATTTCGTGTCATGTGATGAACATTTTTGTATTTGTATGTGATAGTAATCGAATTGTAAGTTTCAAGATGTTGTTACGCGGATTGAGTATATGGATCGTTACTTATTGTCTTACACCTTGTATAAGCATACCAGTTTATGTTAATCAATAATTTTAAAATTGATTGAGCGTGCCATATTTAGGTAACTGCTCCATTTATAGCTTTTTATTTCCGTAAAAGAGAGGATGCAGAATTTGTTAAGATTATTCGGAGATTAAATAAATGAATACAATGCGCTACATTTATAACGGATTGCACAATATATAGATGATTTTATTGATTACGAATGGTATTAAGATCTTCAAATTTAAAATTATAAAACAGGATAACCCTACAATAGGCACTTACCGCATTCAGGACATTTTCATTGGAAGTGTAGAGGCATCAGCTAGGCAACAAATTGGGATGTACACTTTACTGAGTGATTGTCAATTAGTTAATCTCAGCATCTGAAAAACTAAAATAATATACATTTAAAAAAATAATAGGAGAAACGCAGATGAAATAAAGCTTTTTAGCTTGCTTTTACTGACAGTACCGGAAACATGAGAAATTAAATTTTCGAATTCAATAAAGATATTTAATTTTCATTTTAAGTTTAAATTATATAAATGGTTTTCACGCTATAGCTTAAATATAAATTGTATTATGATTAAACCAAATCTTTTTTTAATAAAATATGTTGCCAAATTGTTATAAGTTTTCTGTGCAATTATTTAAAGACGCCTTAGAGGAATGATCATATATATTTTTTATTTTTAAATAATGAGTGTCCCATCAAAAAAACACAAAATAATCTGGTGGTTAAAAGACGATTAAGAATGGAACAAGCGATTTTAAATTTTAACTTAACTCATATAAGTTTTGGAACGATAAGCGAAGACTTAATTTGAAAAGTAGTAAAGAAAAAAATATAATTATAGGACTGCTCCGGAGAGTTTATTGAGCCATCTGTTCTTTCTATAAGTACTTATAATATTATAAATAAGTGATAAGTATTCGTGAATAAAATCATGCCCTCTAAATTAATCAATGAGAGATATCATAAATGTAAATCAAATTAAAGATATACGATAAAGCCATGAAAATTATGTTTCAATATAAATATCCCGATGTCATCACATATATGTTTATTTTTTTATGTGATGACACGATGAGTGAATAAAAATATACAGTATTCAATTATTTAGTGTTAAATTGCTCTATTATTTTGAATCAATTTATATTACACTTTCTGTGGTAGTTTATTTTTGAATGATAATTTCCGGGCGCCATAACAAAAAACTTTTTGTTATAAATTACACCATTTTTCTTTCAACAAAACGGTTTTATGATTCAGGAAAACGATTTCAACTGAAATAATTCCCGCAACGCACTCAATTTTCGTTAAAATTTTAGAGGTCAGATTTAGAAAACTATATGTTTAACTATATCCATCGGTAGGTGCTTCTTCAAAAATGTATTTATAGCGGAATTATCAAACAAATCATGACCAAAGTTTTTATTCTCTTGATCTAAAGCGAATGGTGGATCACAAAATGTGAATGGCGTATCACTGAGCCACATCCATCTACAATTCCCATTCTGAATCTATTTTTGAAATAGAGAGTACAAATAAATTAAAGTTCGGTTGTTTAATATTAATATATCTATATATGATCTATTTGATACTGGATGATATATGCCATATGACAAAAATAACATTGAAGTACTCGGTATAAAATACAACCTGTAAAGTCACTTCACCAGAAGTAAATAAACACAGTGTTGTAATGAGAATACAGCAACCCAAACTCGACCCGCAAATTATATAACCGCAACAGAAATATTTTAGTAAAAACCGAAAATTTATGGAAGAAAATTTTATGGCTTCTTTTCGTCGAGTACTGTATTGTTATTAATACTGGTTTCATTATGAAATTAGTTAACAATGTGTCGACTTTTGAATAACATTGAATATCCGTAATTTTTTTTATTGATGGAACATCAAATATTTTAAGATTAAACTTGTTGAGTGAAGTTTAATTTCTAAGTTCATAATTTATTCATCTTCCATTAAATGACTGATGTTTTAAAAATAATATTCAAATGTCACATACCAATTGTGTTTTAATTTCACTATTATGATACATTGTGATTCATTTGAAAAATGTTATCCAATACCAATTTTTTTAACACTGAATTGTCGCATTTCATGTGGCATTCAAACATAGAACATAAAACAAAGTATAAGCGGTAAATTTGGGGAATTGTGTGAAAATAAAAATCTTGAAGTGTATTAGGTCGACGATCAAAATTAATGTCGTCACTTTAAAAAAAACACATTTTAAACGCGCCATTTATCTTGCGGCGCACTTTTCTTACTTCTGTTTAAAATCATGATGGAGATGTCTAATGTTTTCTCACTTCCGCACGCTCGAGTTACGTGTATTTATCCTGCTCGCAACAAATGTTCTAATATATTAGTATTGTTATTGTTTTGTTCTAATATATTAGTATTGTTATTGATTTCTCATAACAATATCGAATTAAAGCAGATAATATTTTTCAATTTAATTCATAATAAAGGAAATTTAAATTTTAACACTAACTTCAAGATAAAAAAATATTTACTATCTGCATTTAACACAGCAAAGTGATAATACGTACATACGTTTCTTAGTCTTAAAATGGAAGGAAATAATAGAAGATGAAGTAATAAACTTTATATAAAAAGGATTTAAAGAAATCATCAGTCAATAAATCTCAGGCGCACAGGATTTTTAAACAGGCTAAGGTTTGTATCAACCGATATTATTCTTGTTCTACATATTATTCCGATATTATTCTTGTTATTTAAATCTTGTTCTATATATTCTTGTTCTATTTATTATTCTTGTTATATTATTCTAATTATTTAAATCTTGTTATTAAAATCTAATTATTTAAATCTTGATATTATTATTTTATTAAAATCTTGATATTATTATCCTATTCAATCTTGATATTATTATCTTATTAATTATTTAAATCTTGATATTATTATCTTATTAATTATTTAAATCTTGATATTATTATCTTATTAATTATTCAAATATTGATATTATTATCTTATTAATTATTTAAATCTTGATATTATTATCTTATTAATTATTTAAATCTTGATATTATTATCTTGTTAATTATTCAAATATTGATATTATTATCTTATTAAATCTTATCAATCTTGATATTATTATCTTATTAAATCTTAATATTATTATCTTATTAATTATTTAAATCTTGATATTATTCTTGTTATTTAAATCTTGTTCTACATATTCTTGTTCTACATATTAATCCAATATTATTATTGTTATTTAAATTTACATATTATTCCGATATTATTCTTGTTTTTTAAATCTCTTATATTATTCTTGTTATTTATATCTTGTGTTCTACATATTATTCAGATATTATTCTTGTTATTCCGATATTATTCTTGTTATTTAAACAGGCTAAGGTTTGTATTAACCGATATTATTCTTGTTCTATTTGCTCAAAATGAGATACATTGATAAATTGTTTCAGAAAACAATTAATTTATTGCTCGGAAAATAAAAAAAAATATTATTGAGGAGTGAATAGTGAGACGTTCTATTAGTTTTGTATTACGGTTTTTTGAAAAACAAAATAAACGAATATTAATGCTCTTCTCCACTGTCCCTTTTTTCAAAACGATTACAAGATTGTTTGAAGGAAAATCTCCATACTGATAGAAACAATACCAACAAACAAGATGTTTGGTTGCAATAAAACGATTTTAAGGTACGAATATATTCTATTGGAATAACTTATCATCCAAATTATGTTCTTAGAAGTGACTGCGCAAGCTTTGCCTGTCTTTGTAGTAAACCCGTTATTCCATCCAGCTGCTTTAACCCTTTTCTCCTTTGCATTAGGTTCTGCAAGATATCTCATAGAATATATTTCCGTGAGACAATCAGTTCAATTCAAAAATAAAATTGGAACAAAGGACCAAAATATTAAACATTCACAATTTAAAATTTCATCCTTTTTGCAAATCGATGTGAGTTAAAAATTTAATTTTCTTCACATTTAATTAGTCGTATATGTTACTCAAACAACGTATACTTTAAATTTTTATCGTTAATAAATTAACAATTTTTTTAAATCTAGCTTATGAATGAAATATGAATGAGTTGTAGAATTATTATAGAAATTCAACTGCTTTATAATATGAAACTACAATTTCATTAAGTGAGAGTCTCCAAACCTATTCACATTATCGATACTTCACGCCATAATGATATCAAATGTAGTGATGCGTATCAGTGTAAAGACGTCGCCAATAAAGTTTTCATTTAAAATCCGTCAAAATATAATCCAATTACCTTATTGATTATAGAAAAAATCGACAAATGGTTACGTTCTTTGCTGACTTTCATTTTTGGCATATATTTGTAGTAAAAAAGTGATTTTTTGGACCCTAATGGACAATGGAAGAAGAAACTCTATAACTTTCACAATTTATCAACGATTAAAATATACATCATCGCACAGAAAACAAGATATCTTACGCGCATTATATCCGTGTCACGCATGCCACGACAACTTTTCATCACTAGTCAGGTTTTATACTCTATGCATTCAAAATAATGAAATCAAAATATTTAAACTTTCAATTCAGTCAAGGTTAGCTGATCTAAAGAAATACCAATTAAGAAAAGTTAAATGTTTGCTTTCATTTTTTTTACTCGCGAATATGGCACATCGTCAGCAATTTCATGAGTTTTTGCATAAACCTTAATATTCAACTCGTTTCCACCTGTTTGCTAACATGCCGTACATTTTATTTTTTTTCTTTCATACTTCTTTCAAATAATTATATCTGATTTTGCTACTACAAAAGATTAAAAATTGCAGTAAATAATTTGGCAGTGAAGAAACTCATCTCTAGTGTCAGTTAATTCCAATGATTCACAGAGCTTTTTTATGAATTCAGCTTTTTTATTGACATTCTTTTTACTGAATTACTAAAAGTGTGTCTTCTCATCGAAATTAACTTTCGGCGATTGAGATTATAATTTTTAGACATCGCACAAAAAACAGTGTTTGTGCGCAATGCTCACATCTAAAAACTGCAATCGGTTGCTTGCAGAATCTAAAGCTGATACTTACGTAAGTTTCTATAAAACGTCACATAAGTATATCGGTTTATTTAAAATGTTTTCTGTCCGTTATTGTTAATGAGAGTTCTATTATTTTAGATGTTACCTCGGATTCACAAGGGTTATCAAAACCCACGATAATAGGCATCCACCTCAAAAATTAATTCTAAAAATTATCCAAATACAAGCCTTATTTGCGCAATTACTTTCCTCTTGTTTAAATATTTATACACTGACTATGTGCTCGAAAGGTACCCATATAGTGCGCTACAGTTAACCGTACCAATGCCACTATCACATCCCGTATGCACGGAACTAAGTGGGAAGCGAAATATATTTATAGAGGCAGATTAAGCACCCTAAAAATATATTTCGGAAATTATAAGGCAATAAAACAATTTAATTATTTATGATAAATAATCTAGTAACTTATAAGCCTTTTTCCCAAAGAAGGTTTAAATGAGTTCATAAAATGACATCATATTTTTTGTTGAATTCGTATTTCAATTAGTTTTCATTTGTCACACTACACGATAAACTTCAAATAATTTTTTTTATTTCCGATTTTCATCCCAGAAATTAACCTTCAAAATCAAAATCGTTTATATCTAAGCTATGTAATTTGGCAACCATATTTCGTGCCTGCATTAATTTTCAAATTTATGTGTCGAATAGTTTCTGAGAAAAACGTGAGATAGACGCACGGATGGAAACGAAAGGGATTCTATCGGTGTTCAGCTTTGTAAATTTTGCTACGTAACACAAAACAGATTCAGAAAACATGTTATAGGTTTGAAGTCGTGTGGCGATTTGGCAAGATCCTAACGAGTTGCTGGAAGATACTAATTAATACAGTTTCAACTCCAAAATATAAAGAAACGACTAATAAAAAAGGAAGTATTTAAGTATCCATACATCAAAAAACCTACAGAAAAATGGTATGTCATTAATTATTATATCTGTTTCGAAAAATTTTAGTAACATCAGAAATACTTTCACTATTATTTTCTTATATTTTTTAATGATGGCAATTGATAAATAATGTTGAATAATGGTAAATATTATTTTAATCTTACGATATAATTTCCGATATGATTTGAATACAAGTTTTGATTTTAACTGTTATAATAATTCCACAATAATAAAAAAATATCTTTACAGATATTTGAAAATAAATGTGTACAAGGGTTAATATTAATAGGAGGAATTCCGTATTTTAACTTATTACAGATATTAAAAATACGAACTCCCGTGTGATTTTTATCAACTCTTCCATCGCGTTAAGGCCGAAAAATAGTTTTATGCAGGTCGACGTGGTAATTAATCATTATGTTACTACGTGTACCACTTGCAGATGATACACATCAAGTCTAATAAAAACTCAGTAATTCGGAAGTAATATGGCGCAACCGACGTGGCTAGTAAGAAATATTTTCTTTACTGCAGCAATTATAGTTTTTGGGCTACATGGAATGCCCATGTTGAAGTCGAAATTCTCTAAGAATAATATTTATTACGGAATTTATGTGTTAATAATTTTAGTCATAAATATATGGATGCAATACGCTAATCAATACAAAAGTGTAGCTCATATTCGTTGTCTCCTCTCAAACTTTTTAGGATTGACCTCAGTTTCATCCTTGTTTATTAATTCAATGTGGACTTTAAAATGTGATGAAAAATATCACGAAATGTTACAGAATTTACATCGATTGAAATTCAAATACAACATTAATGCTGATATTCGGAAGAATCGTGTGAACCGATTCTTGTCTGACGCGATTTTCTATGTAACACCTGCAATTATAACAGTCAACCTTATATATTACATATTTAATTTTGTGTATTCCAATGAATCATTTTTTGAAAAAATTTCATTCTTCGTGATGAGATTTTTTTCCCAAGGAGCTTTGAGTTTGTCAGCTCTTAAGTCGCTGCATGTAATTATAACGATACTCGATATGTGCAGAGGATTGAAACACAGAGTGAAACAGTTAAACAATGATAACTATTTTTCAAACGAGTTCTGTCACGTGATTAAAGTAAAAAACATGTCAAATTACGATGTTAAATATGAAAAGTTGAAAGAAATTCACAAATTTCAAATCCTACATAATGATTTAAATCGAGTCATTCATAGCTTTAATAACACTTTCTCGACAAATTTGCTATTCACTATTGTTGCAGATTTTGTAGAAATATTTCGGTTCTTATATTTTGTCATAATTTGGCAGACGATTGCCAAAGACTATCCAGACTTTCGTTATATAGACAAACCACTTAGACAATACGGTATACCTATATCGATTGGATTGGTTGACCGATTGTTTGGTCTTCTGTTGTTGACTGATGTTGCATCGTCAATTAAACACGAGGTAAATAATTAGTTTAAATTACTCTTTGTCTTTTTCAAAATGAAAGAATTTATATATATATATATATATATATATATATATATATATATATATATATATATATATATATATATATATATATATATATATATATATATATATTAAGTTATAATTAATAAAGTCAACGTATTGGTATAGTGGAACAAAAAATCGCTGATCTGGGCGGTTTCCTGATGGATGCCGGACAAGCACCATGGAGTAATTTCGATTAACCTGTGACCTGCTCAAATGTTCGATAAATTGTTTCAATGCATTCCAGAATAAAGCCATGCGTGTTTTACATACTGTTGCGTGTTTGCTTTAGCCTTTTTTTCAAAGATTTATTAAGGTTTACATAAATATTTTATTTTGCAAAAAATTCTTCCTAGTGCAAATATAGTTGCATAAATGATCGATAAGATTAGATCGATAGTTAAATATTTGGTTTAAACCCATATTATATAATTACATTCTTAATGATCAACACGTAGAAACATGTAATAAATCTAAAAGTATGTTTACGATATGGTTTTGTTCGGGCAAATTACAGTTGCTTGATGAAGATTTACGCAGACGATACTTTTGACATGGACTACAACTTGTCATTCTGTCTGTCTTTTAAACTGGGACAGCCTAGAAAAATTGTTTTCTTTAACGTCCAGGATAAAGGCAATAAACATTATAAGAAAAGTATTTTAAAATTCAGAAAAAACATTTCCATCCGTAACAAATTAATTTGATAATCATTTAATTTTTATAGAGAATATGTGCTGATGTTAGTGACTTTACATTGTAATTTTTTTTTCAATTAATGAGCGGGCTGCTACTTTAATTATAAAGTATATAACAAAAATAATTACAAAGGCATTAAAACAACTACATATTATCACCACCACATTTATAGTAAATATATCAGGAAGACAGTTATAAACATAGAGACATTTCAAAACAGAAATAAATGTAACAATTTTTATCGGAGATGAATTCAAATTTATTTGTCCTTTTGTTTTTAAAATAATTAGCTAGTAACAGGTTAGGAATAAAGCAGTTATTTTACCTCTGATTTCAAGTCATGATCTTTTTCCGAGTTTATTGATATTCTCTGCAATATCCTACCGAATTCAGACACCTGAAATAATTAAGAGCAGTCGTTATTTTGAGAGATAGAACAATCAACCTTACTTGGTGTTATTGTGATGTTTGGTGAAAAATAAATAATTTGTTAAATTAGGTCTCGGATGTGTTCAGGGGGAACCTTGTCTCTTTATGGCGGTCTTGTAATGCGCTGATAGTCAAGATATATTGACTATTATCCAAATATATTTTAGATTACAGTGATTTATCTTTCTGAAATATGTTCGTGCTTTAACATAATTTATTTAAAAAGAACTGTAAATGAGAGCTTTGAACTAACAAGATATACCATTTACTTGTATAAAAACGAGATTTTGTATTTACACCTTACATATTTCATATTATTAAGTATATAAAGTACAAAGTCCACACGAAAATGTGAAAAGAGTTGAATGGACGACCTTTTTGAATGAGGTTTTCCACCCTCTTCATTGAAACACCTCACAGAAATATTTTTTCCACAAATCGAAAAAAGAAAGGCAGAATAGTATTAAAAGCTTAATCACCTACGAGATCAGGGCACCAACGTAAAAAACCGACAAGTTATAAAGCTGTATCAGCATTAAGTGTAACTATCCTTTGATATCCTAGTGTCTGAGTGTCATACTAGGTATAGCGACGTAATCATAGTCTAATTTCGTGTAGATATTAGTAAATGAATCGGCTCGATAAGCCATCCAATCTGTAACGTTTGTAAATTACGTAGACAAAACAAGCCGAATGAAGTTAGCTAGATACAAAAATACAAGTTGAAACGACTTTTTTTTCAGTAAAGGGCCACCGTCGACTGCAATTAAAAATGAACTTATATTTATGTTTTCTCAGAAATAAATGGTAAAAGTGCTTTGTGCATACAAAATAATTAATGTCCTTATTTACTTAAAAATTCAATATACCAAATGTCATAGCAATAAGTTGAAAAACTATCGCGGTTTATCTCAGACTAATATTAGCGCAATAGGTTAATTCTTTTATGGCCTCACAAAACGTTAAATGTAACGGGTAAGGTTTTCACACTAAGGTTACTTCGTCGATAGCCGTATTTTTTAAACGCGACTTTTCGAAGTTTTTCTGACGAATGGCAATATTATCCAAAAGTTCATCATCTTAGTTATAGAAAATAAATTCAAAATACTACCTAGTTAGTTAGTCACAATAAAGTTAACTCCCATAAATATACGTTAATTGTTTATTTTATATCATTTTATGCTTCTTGTCCTATCAACTAATGACCTGCCACGAGGGACAAAGTAACTGTGTGGTCGAATTTTTGAATTAAAATAAATGAGTTAATCCTTATACTGTCTCCAATGATATAAGCTCTTGATAAAGTGACAATAGCCATAGTAATGGTGACAGACAATGGTATAATTTGCCAACCATTCAATCTTATAAATAAGCAACTGAGATAACTAAAAATATACGTATAAAAACTAAAACCTAACTACAATAGAATATTTTAAACTGAAAAGCCATAGATTAATCGTACGACTTTGATAATTCAACAATTTTTATTAAGGAATAATCAAGATGTAATTTCAAAAGGTATGTTTGGAATGCGGGAACTTCAAAAAATATATATATTAAGACAAAGCAAAACCGCAGATCTCTAAAATTAAATTGTTACTTTCCTGTTACACATTTATTTGACTCGTAATCAGGCCTTTTTCATCAAAGTTCTTTCATTTTGAAAAAGACAAAGAGTAATTTAAACTAATTATTTACCTCGTGTTTAATTGACGATGCGACATCAGTCAACAGCAGAAGACCAAACAATCGGTCAACCAATCCAATGGATATAGGAATACCGTATTGTCTAAGTGGTTTAAAATAAAATATTTATGTAAACCTTAATAAATCTTTGAAAAAAAGGCTAAAGTAAACACGCAACAGTATGTAAAACACGCATGGCTTTATTCTGGAATGCATTGAAACATTTTATCAAACATTTGAGCAGGTCTCAGGTTAATCGAAATTACTCCATGGTGCTTGCCCGGCATCCATCAGGAAACCGCCCAGATCAGCGATTTTTTGTTCCACTATATCAATACATTGACTTTATTAATTATAACTTGATATATATATATATATATATATATGTATATATATATATATATATATATATATATATGTATATATATATATATATATATATATATATGTATATATATATATATATATATATATATATATATATATATATATATATATAAATATATGTATACAAAATGGTCTATGGCAATCACGGAAATGAAAGCGTTGCGAAACTTTATCAAAGAATGTGAAGAAACTATTGATTTTAATATATGATGAATAACTAATTAGTGCAGTGCCCTTAGATTTTCATCTCGGAACCTGAGTCCCCTAAATTAATTTAAATAAAACCTATTTCACAGTCTTTACTCCACAAAGACTACAATGTTTACCCACAAATCTTTTGGTGCTTATTATTTTTATATTGTACAAGCAAATAAATTTAATGTTTCATAATATTACCATTAGGCATTTTAAAGTACTCTAAATAAATTCATAAATTATTAAAAAAAAATAATAATTTTTCTTAAATTTATCGCACAATAACAGTAAACAGTACATTAAAAAAAACGATTCTGGAAGTTTATAGAAGTTAATGATCCTATAATGAAATTCTTAACTTTTAAAACTGTTAACGAGATATGCAAAGATGTTGGGTATAACACAACCCTTAGTACGTGTTTACTTGCTAAAACAAAGTTTACTTATTACTACACAAAGGTTATGCACCAACATTGTAACAAATTTATTATAACTATTTAGAAATTATTTGATAAAAGATGCGAATTGTTAGCATTTTTCTCTTTTTAAATTTACGATGGAAATTGAGAGTTCATATAATCAGTTTAGTAATTAAACATATGCATATAAATATTAAATAAATGTAATTTCCATGAAATCAAAAATCGTGTCTTGCACAATACTTCAACTGAAAGATTGTTTCAAATAATAAGTTATGTCAATTTTAATATCAAACCAATTTAAGTGACATTTTTGAATTAGATGCTTCCCTGTGCGATAAAAAAAAGATAAGCGAAAGATAAATGAAGGGTAATTTATATCATACGACTCTTTGCATTGAACTCTTTTGACAGTGATACTTTAATAATCTTATGGAACATTTACAGGTCCACAAACTAACGCTACAACTCTATCGTACAAACGTGGAAATACGTCTTTGTGGATTCATTCCACTCGGCTATCCATTCACGGGTATTGTAAGTAAAATAATTGATTTCATACTTTTAATATGTTGATCTACCAGGACTCTTTGTCTGCAAAACTGTCTACAGGTTTATAATAGAGAAACACTCATCATCGTAGATCTGAAATAGAATATCAAGACTTCCTAAAAAAACATACGACGGTTGTGTTAAATATTAAAATCAAAACAATGACAGAAAATTCATTTCTTGTACGTATCGATGATACGAGATATTTATTTATCACTAAAAGCAGGTAGTGCTCAAAAAGGTGTGCCGTCCAAGTATTAAAATTCAAGTATCATCATTTTACTTGATTTCTTAAGAATTTAATATTACACCGTCGCAATAGTCCTAGAGTAATTATTCTCATGCATTCACGGCAAATATTTCCTACCACAATATCGCTAGCAGATGATTAGGTATAGCTGGAGAAAACTCCATATATTCCATACAAAAAGGGGGTTATACTTTTGTATTGAGTCAATGTACCTCGATTTATCAAGTGGCGTTTCGGGTATTACCAGTGTCTAGATAGATGGTACTGCCTAGGGAGAATCATCGTTCACAGATGGCGTTACAATAGAATATTTAAATATCTGGTATTAAAAATATTTTAGATGTTTATTTTCATAAAACTCCCATTTTAAAATAACATTAAAATTTTAAAATAACGTTTCAGATAACAAAGAAAACTTAGATTTTACAATTGTGGTAGACGTTGCTTCCGAAAGTATAATCTTTTATAGTCATATTCAAAATCTTTTCCATTTTGTAATCATATACCACTAAGGTTTTTTTTTTCCTAAAATAATATCGTAATTAATGTTCACATTAAGTGTAAGAGTTTTAGTAAAATAGCTTTCAATATTTGTTTTACTTTAGACTTTTCAAGTTACTGTTTAGGTTTTCACAATCTTCTTAATTTGATCCTTAGCCGTTCAATAGTTTTCTTCAGTGCACGCATCTACTTAATAAGCTTGGAATTCCTTAGTTTTTTATCGCCTTCGTTTAAAATTATGAATCTGGTAGTAGCTGCTTCCGGAAGTATAATCTTTTATAATTATGTAGAATTCATGAATACATGTAACATTGAATAATAATTTATATTTGGCATGGTATAAATACACATGTTACGGTTTCCACATTATTTAAGAACTTCCGACAAAAACACATAATTTATCTCACGTTAGCTGTAAAAATTGTTGTTAAAATTAAAAATGAAAATGTGCAGTGATATTATATTATTTATAATTGGTTAAGTGGTTATAAACATCAATTGGCTATCTGTATCACTAGGATGAGAACTTATATCAAAATGAGTTACATAAAATTAAGATACCCCAGAGTTAAGGAAATTATTATATCTGTTCAACTATGAATATTAATACTTGTTTTTAATTTTAATTTTTCCAATGTTTTTATTTTCAGTTCATCAGCAGCATCATATCAAATCTTATTATTCTAGTGCAAATAAAAATCACTGTATAAAAGTTTAAATATTTTAGATTAGAGAAGATGCTTTTCAATTAGTAAAATATTATTTTGTTGTTCGTGTTTTGAAATGTAGTTTAAAGAAATATAACCAACGTGTATTTATTACAGCATGTTTTCATTTCACATTTCAAGAAGGATTCTAACGTTAATTTCAATAAAATTTGTACACAAAT
Organism: Druceiella hillmani; assembly: GCA_039881145.1. Taxonomy (NCBI): domain Eukaryota; kingdom Metazoa; phylum Arthropoda; class Insecta; order Lepidoptera; family Hepialidae; genus Druceiella; species Druceiella hillmani. The sequence continues at coordinate 26,898,088 of JAYKKI010000010.1, forward strand.
TGTGGTGTTTTACATAAAATATGAATAATTCCTTAAACAGGGTCAATATCACAAACTAAATATAAAGTGCATGAGTTCTCAGTATATACATACATACATACATATATACATATATATATATATATATATATATATATATATATATATATATATATATATATATGTGTGTATGTATATCATAAAATAAAATTCATATTTCGCGTATTAACCATTAAATGTAAAAATATTGTGGATACCGTGCATTTTTATTTGTTAAAACAGTGGTTTGCTTGAATTCAAGGAGTGTTTTTTTTCAATTTTACGAAATTATTAGTTCAATAAATATACACAGCACGTAAGAACAGTATTTATTTTTGTCCTATCCTTCAGCAAACAAAGACATGATTATTTCAGTATGCACAGTTACTTAAATTAATTGAAATTTTTAGATATTACTGCAGATATTTTAATTTGCAATCTGATCGCAACCGTTTCTTATTACGTCTACGATGAGAGAAGAACCGGGCTGCGAATGTCATCAAACTTATTTCTAAGTTTAAATAGTATTAGGCTGATCACGTTGCTAGAAAGTACAAAGCGCTCTTGAAATGGAGAACGTGGAGCAAAAAGCCCACAATATAGGCAAATATATGTTGATATGATGACAAGGAAAGAACAGCCGGAGTTAAATGATAGAGAAATGCATAAAATCAAGAGAAGTGGTATAGAATGAAAGAGGCAGAAATCGCCGCGGTTAAACACGGCTAAAGAAGAAATAATCGAAAATGTAACATTAAGTGGCAGCCCATTTAATGTTGTGTTGGTATGGTGAAGTTCTTTAAAAAATGATAATCAATCTAGCTAAGTGAAGAAGATATTAAAGATTTGTTATTATTTGTAGGGCTTCATATAATGATCGTCTATATATAAGAGAATTGCTTCAGTCTGACGAAAAGTGACGAGAAATATTTTTTCTGGGTTTGAATTGGATTTGTTTTGCACTTTTGATAATAGCAAGTTTAAAAGTAAATAAAAGCAGCAGGGCCATTTTCTTCACTTTTTTTACCAAATATAATATCTGTTTTTCCACAATAAATTTATAATACAACATCTCATATCTAATATAATATTTTAATGTTCTGTTTAGACTACACAGATGCAAAATATTTCAATGTTCCATTACGAATGATGGGATAATCTGAGTCTGCTTAATTTAATATTAATGCACGGTCGAAAAAGCTTTGTTAGTATTAAGGCCTTCTGCGCGATTTTATCATTCAGCTTTTCATAGGATATCTACGAGAACTTGATTAGCATGAACTAGGAGGAGTCTTGACAATTCGAAATCTTGATATATTTCTGTAACAATATATTGAAAGACAAAAAAAGACGGATTATTTAACACTAACGGCCTAACGATTAACGCCCCCCCCCGGACCATCGCCATGACCATAATGTACAAAAATTATAATTAAAACAATTTAAAATTGTATTGCATTTAAAACACGTTTATTAATTATTTAAGTAAAATTGTTTTTGCTTGAAAAAAAAAACAAACCAGTAATAACACGTTAAATAAATTTAGGTCGAGTAACAAAATTATCACAACTTACTTAATAAATTTAACTGCACCAAAATCTAAAATATCTATAAATTAGATGTTATTATTTCCCCACGGCGGAACGGAGGAGGTATGTGCATAGGATGAGAGGTTGTTTGTTTTATTTTGTGTTTGTGTGTGCAATTCAATATTCTCATTTATCTCCAAAACGGTTTGACCGATTTAGATACAGTTTTCTGTAAAATGTTTCATTGGCAATTCATTGGAAATTCACTGGTAAAGTCAACTTCTCTCTTGTTCTCTGTTGCAATAGTCAATTTCTGTGATGTTCTTAGATAGTTTCTATGGTGATTACTCACCAGGGCGCCGCAATGAACATTTTATGGCAAACGAATATCCCCATTTACCTCCCAAACGGTTTGACCGATATATATACCTCCCAAACGGTTTGACCGATTAGGTACGGTTATTCTCAGATAGGTTATATGGTGTTAGGTGCCAGGGAGTGCCGCAATGTATATATATATATATATATATGTTATTACAGCCGAATATTCCCATTTATCGCCAAAACGATTTGACCGATATAGATACTGTTTCCTGCAAAATATGTGTGACTAGTCGAAGATGGTTCTTAGGTAGGTGTTATGGTGTTAGCTCACCGGGGGTTGCTGCAAAATTTTGTTGCGAATGTATGTTCCCATTTATCCCCAAAATAGTTTGACCGATTTAGACACGGTTTTCTGCATAAAACTTTTAATCTAAAAAGTATGAAGTAAAAAGCAAAATTAAACATATTGAAAAAATCCACGATGGATGTAATCGTTGTAATTATAAAACGACTAACCAATTTTATTTAAAACCCTCCGACTAAAGAAAGTAAGAACCTATACACATAATTACAAACCAAAGAAAATCGTTCGGGGCTACCATTGCCATTTTGCGTTCTCAATACCAAATACATCGTGACAGCATAGTAAAGCTATTTGCGCACCTAAGAGAGTTTAAATTAGTCATCAACTAATAAAGCTACAAATTTTTAGGTGTAGGCAGTGCATGGCGGCCCCGATGGATTTTCTTGGGTTTATAATTACATAAATAGCTTCTTACTTCCTTTTAGTCGGGGGATGTTCAAAAAAATGATGTTGGTAAACATTTTAGTATCTGGTTTGGAGTTCATAAACTGAGTGAAAGGAAAGGCACTTAGAAGGAAAAAGTAGTTCGTTAGTCATTATATATGGCCCGGATACATAACAAACTTGTGAAATATAAACAAATTCATACTATTTTTCTAAAATCATAGCAAACTTATTCTCACTCAGTTTTTGGCTTCTATTAGATTTGTGATCGAATCGTTATCACTCCATTATTGCCTGAAAATGATTAAGAAACCTTATTGCCTTTATTATATGACCGACCCATTTCCACGTATAAACGCCTCCAATTCTTCTATGGTCATATACCAATCTTCGTCTTTTAATTCGCGTCGCGCCTTTTCCACAGTACTTTTCAAGATACGCTGTGCCTAAAAAGCATTAAGTGCCAAGCAGATCTGCATGTTTTATCGACATTACGCTTCACACGTGAGATTGCTCTTATACGATCACTAAAAATATTTTGGCATTCATACCTACAAGATGAATTACTGGTTATATTTATTATCTAGGCTGCTGCACTACACAGGGTTTCTTACTACATAGGGTTTCTACTTACATCAGGTTATGTCAGCTGATTCGAGTTATCTAACTCATTTGCATTCGATCCTTCCTCCAAAATATTACTCACACAATATTCATCCAACTCCGTGCGGTTTCATTGTTTTATAATGTTGAAGAGACATGTCTGTCACACCTTACTACAAGTACACTCCTCAAAAACAGCGACGGATATTTGACTTCAAAGAACGATGTTTGTTCGTTTTTTGTTTCATGTATCGTACTTTTGCCTCCGCAACTCCCCGGAGCGTACACCTTGAATCGGAGTATTTTTTAAAACAACGGCGGGACAAAAATGACTCGGTGGCCGTTCAAGGTAAATCAAATTTTTTTGTCAAAATTTATTCTTATTACACGTTGTAAACATTTGTCATTAGTTAAATGCCCACATTAAGTAAAAGTTAAACAATTTCTTTAACCTTGATTAAAAAATTTAGAAGTTAGAGACGACCAAACTTGCGGATGGGACAAAAATGAGTCCGCGGCCGTTTTAGCGTTAATATTGCAAAGCACCTTAAAATTGCATTATGGAAGATAGTAAAAGAGATATTTCTGTTAGCCTAAAATTTATACATCATGTTTGGTATATGTGAAATATAAACAACCAGATCGATTTAGAAGCGAGAAGGAACGTTGTTTCTATATATGAATGACAAATTTGACGTAAAGCAAGAGTCAAATTATGTGAGCTGGTTCTCTCATAATTTGGCTCTTGCTTTACATTCCCAAAATTTAGTACCAAAAGTGGATTTAAGTGTGGCGCTTTATATCATTATAGGTTTTTATAAAGTCTCGTAATCATCTGAAATAATTAGTGGTATATTTGATAAATTCCGACTTATAACCTAACACGTCCTTCGACAAGATACATGGTTTCGTCGAAATCGATGTATACCTTTAAAAACTTAAACCTCTTCAAAAAAAAAACATATACATATAATTTTACAATACATATACATATAATTTTAGGCATTTATTTAAAAGTAGATACATCATTTTGTATCAACAACCTTGACACACTGCAGCTATTATACTCGTAGATATTTTATTAATGTAACTCGCATATGAAATGATATGGATTACTTATAAATTATGTTAACATTTCTCGTTATACGTTCAGATGGTTTGATTAATTGTTTGAAAATTGTAATTCTTTTTCTTTTATACTTCCCTGTTCGTGATAAATTTTAGAAGCTTTGGATATTTTCAAAAATATTCCTACTGTTATAGTGACTGTTAATTTAAAAGGATTCATTGTGAAGATTTCTCATTTCACAAATATTTTATTTGGTAATATAATCAATAGTATACGTGTCCTTCATTATATCACATAGGTGCGAAAATTTTAAAGCATGAGCAACAGTTATTAGTGAACTATAATTACAATGCGTTAGTGTATGTATTAATTTAGTTTGTATGGCAACCAGCCCCTTGAGAAGCATTGTCTCCTCTAAAATTAGTAAACCACATGTTCTGCCACAACAATAATAGCAGTTTTTGAATGCACTTATCCTCTGTATAATTACACTTGCGAACAAAATTAGGCCATCACCTAAAATGTAGAAATTTGTGCCTTTCTTCCCACGTTCCTATCTTAAATGAAAAAAATTAAATATGCATTATAAAGTTTGTTTTTCTTACTTTTTGTATTTGAAAGACAAGGTAAACTTACAGAAATAATCAAAATAGTAATATCTTGCAAGCAGCGATTTTGCAGCCAGTGATATGGTAGTGCATCACCATGGGGAAGGGTCGGAGCGATGCCATTCTTTAGAATGGGAATAATACCCAATACTTGACATCATTAAATGCTGCAGAAGTGATGAATTGCGTGGTCTCATCTCTTCAGATTGTTTCTGGGATACATCGACTGGTGTATATTGATTTTGAAGTTAATACATAATTATTACGGAAATTTTAGCCCGCTTGACCTTCTCTCGTGGTACGTTTTGAATAACGCTTATGCTGTAAATAATAAGGTAGTAAAAATAGGAAATGCTAAAGTGTTGAAATAATAAAGTGTGGTGGAAATGGAATAATAAAGTATGGTGGAAATGGAATAAAATGGAATAATAAAGTGTGGTGGAATAATATCCTATAAACCAGAATAATCATTGAATTTTTCTATTCATTGTTACATTTTTAAGGTAATAAAAAATAAAGCAATTTCATTTGGTTTATGTCTTAAGTGTACTTTTTACTTGTATTGCTTAGTACAAACTTTTTTTTGGCGTAAAACCTACATATGTAAAGAGCATGAGATTCAGCTGTATTGTTTTAATTTTTCGATATACTTTAAATGAGTTCCTGATCTTTGATCTATTCATAACATTGACTTTAAGAGGGTATAGAGCGAGAGGGACAACAAAATGATGGTAACATATTTTGGGGGATATTTTCAAAAATATTTCTAGAAATAACACATTTTTAAACAGATATCCTTTCTTCAAGTTTCTACATCATATATTTTCTGAGAAAAACGGCTGTATCAAATGAAAAAATGAACGAACAAATGCATGATTTTATGAGTATTTAATTTTTTCCCTTTTAGGGTAGGGAATGCTGAACAAGCAAAATTTAAATTTTCTCTTCAAAATAATTATTTAAAGTTCACATTGTATTCTACATGTTGTCGACGCCGTGATGTGTATGATTAATTACAGGCTTCTGGTCTTCGCGGTGGGTTCATCCCCGACCCATCGTCAAGCTGGTCGGACTGATGTTCTGGTTGAATATCAGTGATTGCTCTCGTAGCAATAAGTTTACTATATGTGTCTCTTGTATACTTAAAGCTTATAAATATGTACAATAAGAAAATTATTAGTATTTTAACAATTATGACTTGTTCAGGAAACAAAACTGATGAGAATTCTTCGCGCATCCAAAACTTAAGTAAATTGCGTGCGCTTATACCAGGAAGATTGGACCACGATAGAGAGTCATGCGCATTATTATCGTGATTACGTTTAGTATTCTGTAAGCCTAACCATTAATGTACGATTTATTTACTTTTAATCAATTATGCCTAATACATTTTTCGTAACACTTGTTATGAATTAAGTATGTGAATTACCTTTATGCCAAGATGCAATTTTGCTGCTACATCAGCACAATTGAACCATAGCATGAAGGTTTAAACATTATTGATTGGATTACTATTAGTATCATAGAAATTGAAAGATTGAATAAATGTCTTAACAAATGATTTTGAATTTAATGATAATTTATTTTCAGAATTACAGAAAACCACATTTAACGACATTGTCTCATTTCATACTTCAATTTTTTACTTTTAATCGAATACAACTATCGCTTTCTTTCACACACACGCACACACTCATACGTATAGTTGCTTACTAAAATTAGTCAGAAAAATGTTGTCATTCTAAACGTAGAATCTATAAAAAATCCATATATGCAATTACTCAATGCTGTTTCTTAAAACTGATTAGATATAATTTTAAAACGACACCGCCGACTGATACGAAATCTGAACTGAGTCAGTAAAAATCTCACTACACAGTTTCCAACTTTTCTACCTCTCATAACTGCGTTCCTATTTATTTTTGGTTGAGCGGTTGCACATGTGTTATTGTACGTTAAATATTTTGATATCCTTCATGCGTTTATTAGTGTCTTTATTGTTGTTATATATGGCATTCCGCTTTGCATCGATTGAAATAAATCAATAGTATAAAATAAGAGGGCTCAACTCAATTTCGCAACATATTTTAAAGTTATGTGCAAAACGTGTTGTTGAAGATCGTCATGATGATTTGGTCGATATATCTTATCAAAAACATGGAGTCCAGCAGAAGCTAACATGGGTTGTTCAAAAATAAGTAAAATTAAATTAAAAAAAGACTAAATAATATTATTTTCTACATCGTATAAACCATTTGACAGTCTTACATTTGACAGACAACCAAAGAGACTGCGTTATTATAATAAGAAAATAATTTAATTCAACCATAATTTTGTTGCATATAAACATTAAAAGTTTTGCGCAATAAAATTATGAAACCGATTTCCACAAAAAATATTACACAAGTATTGAAGCCATACTCATACATGAACTGTCATTTTAAATTAATCACACAGAAAATGAATTTCGTACAAGTAAGCGAATATTAATGTATTCAATTGTAAACTTCATTATATTTTTATACGTTTTACATTATTCGTGAATTATGTTTTCCTCCTGGAAGAACATATTTATAGGTCCGTCACATTTAGCTTTATATACTTTTAAGCTTTCTTCCTATAAACATATTAGCAGCTTTAAACTTGGTTTTCATTTGCATTTTTACATGTCACTTGGTTTAATTAAATAAATAAGCTTCTATTTTTGTGTAACAACCTTATTTAATAAGGAATCAAATTTATCTAATCGAAAATAAAGATGTCTGCTCGAAAACAACGTAGTCGTTAGTAATCATAGTATTTAATGAATGCAAAATATTTTGTTTAATGTTATTTTTTAATCGAATGATAATTTTAATTATAGAAGCGGATATGCAGTTTGTCAAATACCTGGTTATGGTTTAACACTAAGCATGTGAATATGTGATCAATTTATTTTGGTGAATTAAATATTTTTCCTTTATCATACACGAAATTCATGAAAGAAATTAAAAATAGCATTTCAATGTAAAAGTTTTTGTATAGTATATATCTTCTCAGTGATATCTCCCAATGTAAATAATTACTTTCACGCATTATGTCTAAGTCTTATATCATTTAAAGCATATCCTTATACATTGTTACAACTGTTATTACTATAACGTTCGTCAGGTAAGACGCCTGCCACGACTCGTCAATAATCTAGCTCTCTACGTAACAAACGAAAATTTCCCGAACGTGATAAGTTTCATTGTCCTGATTGGATACAATAAAAGAATTTGGAATGTTTGAACTGGGAAAACCTATGTGTTCATACCTAATATATCAGTTTACCGAGCAACTTAAATCCTGAAGACGAAAAAATAGCTTAATAATTTGGTGATTTTATTGTGGCCAAAGATACATGAATGAATGATGAATATAATGAGTCTCCCTGTCACTAATTATACCTTTAATTTCTTTTTGAAAGAAACAATTTATCAACAATTTTATTTCTACCTATGTATCGAATTCTATAATGCAGTTAACGGACAATATATACTTAATTTAATCATCATCATTATAGAGACGGTTATTGGCTTGTTGATTGACCGATACGCTCATTTCAGCTGAAAACTTTGTCATTGTACATTGTCTACTATCTAACTGAAAATCCTCCAATGTTTTTTTAAATATAAAAGGATAAAATTCTGTCGGCCAGAAATATTTAACTGTCTATTTACACATGCTTTAGTCTACACGAGGATTCTAGAAAAAATTAATATGTCAATTTTAATTATAAAGGCAAGAAAATGGAAAAAACACAAAAGATCTCAGGTTCAAAATTGAAATTTTTCAATTATTAGAATAGTTCATAATCTACAGAAGAAGCTGATCACCTTAATGTATATCTTACATGAGAAGAAACGCATTAAAAGACGTACAACATTTATATCAGTGAGATCATTCAAAGTAGTTTCGGTCATTTCCTCCAAACTGATTTTTCCTTACATTTTGTCTTACCTGTACAGTTGCAGGAAGTAATATTTTCACAAATATTTAGTAATAATAGTTTTTCGAATTAGCTTGTATTTTTCTTCGCAAATTACATTTTTTAAACTTGTTTCGTAAGTGTTCCAGACAATTTCATATAAAGTAAAAAAAAATACTCCAAAATGTGAAAGAAAATTATCCGATTGTTCGTTTTTTCAAAAGCTTGAATTAAATTTACGAATATTAAGATGAATACACATTTCTAATATATATATATCATGTGTTGTAATAAAACATATTAATAGTTTGAATTCCATAACCTATTTTGAAGATACAGGTTTTATACATTTCAATAGATCAAAGCGGTCAATTAGAAGAAATAGCGCCACTTTCGGTAATTAGTAGCCTACAAAGTTTCACGTTAATCAAGTGACTTTTGTATTAAATACTTTTGTATTAAATTTTCGTCCAAATCAATTTTTCCTCTTGAATTTGTCTAAAACACGTTCACATTAAATTATAACATAATTACCAGGTTATAGATTTCTACAAGCCGCAAAGTCCCAAAGAAATTAACTTATCGTTTGTTTCAATTATAAATTTTATAGTTTTTCGAAAACTCTATAGAATATAACTAAATTCACTATCGGAAATATAAAAATTTCCTTGTTTGAGAGTTTTCTATGAGCGACTTTCTATAAATTCTTTAAATAACTAGATAGGACAGAAAAAAAGTGTTTAAGCAGTATCATTATTATTTTATAACTAAATCTCTATTATAATAATGTACGTATTGTTCTTTGTCGTGAAAAATGCTACGTTTTGCCATCGGTTTCAAATCAGCTTCCCTTAATTTCTTTCGATAAATTTAATAATACTAAAAAAACTATTAAATTAGAATAGAACTCGCAAAGAACGATTAGGAAACATATATTCTATAATACAACGCTATTTTACCAGTTTATTTAAATTAATTGTATGGAGTTTCTATGATATTTTCATAGACCCAACCACACGTCACAATTTGATCGACTGTTACTCGTAATTCGGTAGAGCCAACTTAATTGCGATAATTTATTTTTTTAATCTGGTTATTTATAACACTAATTTTGAATACTTTCAGATATTAAAAACCTAGTTGTTCACCTAGTAGAATGTAGGAATACGCAACGTTACCAAAAATTACTACTTTTAAGTTAAATTTGTCGTAAAAAGATTTCTGCATCAAAAATGAGTCCATTATGTACGTACAATATCATTAAAAAACTTATTCAACAACAAACTACACAATGAAGTAGGCAAAAAAAAATTTCAACATGGTAGGGGTATGGGAAATATCCTATGAAATATTTTAAAAACATTTTCATGTCTGTGGGAGTCACAAATATGTATTCCCGCGTAAACTCTAATAAATCCGTTGTGACATATAGATGGACAGATTGACAAATAGACCGATATGGGAAAATAAAAAGGGACTTAAATTATTTACAGAACCTTACAAATCACCTGATCATCTTCAATATATACGAAGCTGGGCTATTTGCAAATGTATAATTAATTGTTTTGATTAATTTTAACTTTTATTTGAACGAGCAGTATCAAAAATATATTTTACTTTTCGACGATATTGACCAGCTTTTATTTAGAATTATTCAAATAAATTAGCAAATGAAGTCATCCTGCTCTTTTAAAATGACATATTTCTAATACACTGACCCTTTCTTACTTTTTAGATTGTAATGACAAAACTAAGTTTTTACCCCGTTAACAATTGTCTTTATATGAGAGATAAATCTTTGTAAGATTTTTACCACATAGTCATCATTACCTCCATGCTCCTGAAAAAAATTATCTCACTAAATTGTGAATTTCACCAGATAATATCAATACGTGTATATTATCCATGTATATTATGATACATTAACTACGTATATTAGCTTTAGTTTGCATTAGCGCCTTCCATTTCATTCTTTAGACTCCATAAATTGATTGGTCACCAAATTGCTACAAGAAACGTGTAGTCAGTGATATTAAAATATTTATTTTATTTGGCATTTCCGAATATAAATATTCATATGAACTCATCATTACGTATGATTGAGATAAAATGACAAGTAGAAAAAGCGTTTAGTTTATTGGCATGTATAATTTAATAATATATATCCTGATGTGACATGTAATTAAAACTTAATTGATAAAGAAGAATATGCAGCGCAAAAACATTTCAAAATAAAATATTACCAGCCGTAACAGTGGAATCAGATGCATATCACTAGACCAAGCAAGCAATTGGGTTAAGACGAAAAATGACATTCATGCATTTTAATCTGAAGTAAACAATAAAGAGGCCACATATTCCTAGCAGCGTGACGCGTTTTTGTCTCGAATTTTTTATTTGATTTTAATTCTTACTTACTTCTCAATGACAAAACTTGTATGATGCATGTTCCGAATTGTAACATAAGATTCATGTAAAACTTGCATTCTTTTATTTTCTAAAATGCCACATATAACGTCATACAAGCAGACTCCCTTGCATCACACATAGTATGTGGACAAAATTTTACTGTTATCGTTATTTTATAGTTAAAAACTATCTACGGGGTAAATACACCCTCTCTATTAACAATAATATTACCTACACGATGAAATGATCACACTAATATTATAAATGTAAAAGGGAATTCGTTTGTTTGTTCTGCATTCACGGTTCAACTGCTCTTCTAATTAACATGAAATGTCTCGTACGCACGTAGTGTGTATTATGTGTATATGAATATAGAATAATATATTTATTCCAAACTAAATTTATTTCTTTTAGTTATGTAAGAAATTGTCCCGTCAGAGAAAATAGAGTGAACGTAAATATGTAATACCACGACAAGACGAAGTGTTAGACGGCTATACGACGCAAGCCCATTTTTTTTTCTCCATTTCACTCATTTTCTCCATTTTTCTCCATCACACTAAAACGAGACAGTCCTTGTTATTAAAACCATATTGCTAAAAAGGAAAACAAGATATATGTATGTTATCAATCAACAAACGTATAAAAATAAAAATGTAATATCCGTCTGTACGTTAAAGTTCACTTACTCCTTAACTTAATTTTTAAAGAAACGTTTTAATTTTTTTTGTGTGATATTTTGTCGATTTTTTTTTACTTAATTTCGGAAAAGGCTGAATCTATTTTAATGATCCCTAACAGGTCTGTGGAAACTGTCTGTCACTGCTGCATAAACTTTTCTCGATTTAATATCTTAAAGAATTCCGTAAAAATCGTATAAACTTACATTAAAAAAACAGAAAGTCGAATCACTACACAATGGGAGCCGCCAAATACCCCCATAATAATTAACATCCCGCGGTGATTGACGGGGTTCGAAGATATATACTATGCTAGACTGCGGGTTACACTGGCTACAGACTGAACGTTAGAGAATGTGCCAAAGAGCTCCTGGTTCTGGACATCTCAATTGATTACTTATTATATGCAAAATAAACACTGAAAAAAATTTAATGTCATTTTAATAGCGTTACTACAAACGCAGTTATAGGTTTTACATACATTACGTCACTAATTAGTCAAATGTATCTAATTTTTTATCGTCGACCACTGTAAGCTCAATTACTCGTTTTTTGTCTCTTACTAGATTGTAATACCCTCTGCACATATATGTCCTCCGCCTCTAAGGCAGAATTACAAATGGAATAAATGCTCAAATATGATCGAGCATCGAGTGTTCTACACGTTGATTGGTGTGAAAGTAAGAAAGTTGTAGATGGTGAAAGTACTTTATAATAAATCACTAATTGGGGTTTCTTAGCATAATAAATGTTAGATGGTACCAATATATTGACGTATTGGGGACATATATGTTAGCGAAAATATCTCATTACCCATCTCATCTCATCTTTATCCGCTTCCAACTACTTTCTTGTTGGCTTCTAAAAACATATTATTTGTATAATTTTAGGTTCAGTAGTTTCAAAACATATTTTTGGTATATTTTTCAGCATATCTCTAAAAATACACACTATTTTCAAATCATGAAAAATCCCCACGCTCTATGTGGTAATTGGGTAATTTTTTTCAAGTTGTCTCCCCTGAAACTTTCGTATGAATAATTTTGGGAATTAGCTATTGAAAAATATGCAGGTTAACATGCATGTGAACACCACAATGAGATGTCAAAAATTTCTTTGTCAAGTAGGTTCTGAGAAAAACAGGTTGCAACAAACGGACAGACTGACACTTGAGTATTCTGATAAAGGTTCCATTTATTTTTGAGGTGCGGAACCTTAAAATTAAGAGAATTTTGATCGTTATATTTCTCATCATGAATGCAAATGGCAAAACTTGATGTTGTGTTCAAAAACCTTGAAACATGCTGACAACTGGGTTTATTGTTTCTTAATACGCCGAATAACTCACCGAGCAGGTGAGTTATTCGGCGTGTAAAGAATGGAATAACTTTGAATTTGTTCAATGCAGAATTAGATTTCGGCGATGATTATTAAAACAAGGAATATTTTAAGTACTGTTTTATAGCCAGTAAAATTTATTACTTTTTCAAACCACTTTTTATCAGAAGTTTTTCTGACCCGATTAGTATCGAAAAGAAAAGGACTAACAATTATATCGCTGTAATGTGAGAATAGAGAGTCTATGTGAGAAATTAAATGGTATCTTTCCATGCATTTTGTGTAGTATTTCTTTAAATGCTTGTGGTATTTTATTTCTTTGTACAGAAATTCAGAAAACAACTTCTAGCAGTTTAGCCATAGAGGTCAGTATTATGCCAACTCTATGTCACACAATAGTATAAAACACTTTTTCCAAATTAAAGTGTAATTGGTCACAATTATTTTTATTTTCTCTCTACACTTTTTCTAATTATTTTTTTTTCCTTAAAATAGAAAACAATTATTTAGAACGTGTATATTTGCCAGACTCATAATTAAAATAAGTTGAAAACTGGTAATTTTATTAGAAATGAATTATACGTCCGTTTATTTATATTCTTCCGAACCGCATATTAGTTTTACTATATTTTCATTTAATGACAATATATTTTACTCAAATGTGGTCAAAAATGTTCAACAAAATAAAAAAAAAACACACAGTGTTAAAAAAAACACACAGCACACACATACACGCTCGAACGCACAAACGCGTGTTTGTAAGTATTTCACTGAGGAGATTTTTCGTGTAAACTTTTTATAGGCTTTTCTCACACCTTTTGGAAATTCATTTACGCAAACCACAGCATATCGTATGCTTATTTTACTGTTAGTTATCCAAAGTTATAATGCTTTTTAATTTTTTTTAGAGTAATGAGCAAATTTCCAAATTGGGATTATTATGTGCAACCGCAGGGCGGCCGAATATATCCTCACCCTTAGTTTGCGCGCATTGTTTCACGATCGCTGTTTCGTTGGCCGTAGTGAGCTGAAATCGGCGGAAATCAATCTGGTATTTGAAATTGTTTTAATTTTTATCTGTGATTTCATAGACTTAAGAAATTTCCCAAAAAGTATGATTTTTTGGAATATTGTGTTGGAAAATCAAACACTTGTCTTAATCTGATTTCGGTCATTGTGAATACTACTCAACAACTATTTATCAACCAAGTTTTAAACATTTTTCTAACCATGTTTTTAAATTATCTTATATAATGAAAAATAAAAATCTAATATAATTATCTTAAAAAAAATATGACATGTTTTGGAAAATAACGCAAGAAATTGAAATGTTCATTTACTCTGGGGAAAATTAACAGCTAGTGGAACTGGATTATTTTATACATCTTAAGCATATTTTTCAATAATCGTTGCTCCAATTAATTGTTTTCTCTATTTGTCCATTATATGTTGATAATTGAAAAATTATAATGATGTTAGTCATCAATGTGTTGAATATCTGAAAATAAAAGAATTGTTATTAATTTGATATACATTCATTTTTAATTTAAATATAGCGGAAAATCGGAATAATGGTTGCGAAAGAAAAAAAATGCATCTAAACGCCAAAATAAATAAATGAAGATGAACTAAATTCAATTGTTTTGATATACTGTAGTAGAAAATAACATCATCTACTAAAAAAGCAAACTGAGTGAAAAGCACAACAGTTAAAATAAGTGACAGGACATCAAACATACTAGTCGCTGTACGTAATATGTATAAAATATGATAAACTGTTTCCCCTATTGCAATCACGTAATTCTATTCACCTACGTTTAGCGATAATTAGATTTGTTTCTTTAATGCTAATACCCGTACCATTAAATTTTTTGTCTCTGACATGATATTAAATAGACTGACCATTACCACTTTAAATGGTTTCCTAAAAAAACTTCTTCAAGAATATTTTTCTTTCCATATATGAGTGATACCTTAACTCGCTTTTTTATTTGTCTCATAAAAATATAAAACCCCATGTAAACTTCAGTCATTATTGACGGATATTTATCAACCCCTCACTAATAAATATACTAATTTCTTTAGCAAATTCAATTTTAGAAAATATTTACTAATTTTTGACATCAATTATAATAATTTGTTTAGTAGTTTAGTGCAATAGATTTTAGATAGACAGATATATAAATTAGGGAAACATTT
This sequence comes from Druceiella hillmani, assembly GCA_039881145.1. Lineage (NCBI taxonomy): Eukaryota > Metazoa > Arthropoda > Insecta > Lepidoptera > Hepialidae > Druceiella > Druceiella hillmani. Next base: position 26,913,562 of record JAYKKI010000010.1, read on the forward strand.
CAGGAACTATTTGTATATAGAGTAAAAAATGCCCTCTATTTTTATGGTCGCTACAAAAGCGGTTCCTACTTTTTGTTTACTTTTATTCATCACACATTTTGTGCTGCATCTAACGTAAATTTTTGACTTATAGGTACATACTTGTAAAGAAAAATTCTAAAATTTTTTGATAAAAAATTAAAAGTTAAGTAAACATTTTATACTAACCGATAGAATGGTGACGTTGTCGAGTTTAAAAAAGCCGCTGACTAATTTCTACCGGAGTGAGGGCAAGTGGTATTGAAAACCATTTTAGCTGAAATCATATTAAGAGTTAGTCGACAGATTAAAAGTAAAAATTAATAGGTATTCATATAAGTTCATAAGTGAAGTAATATTATTGGTAGCTATGTATAAAACCTACACGTAAAATAGAATGGATTTAATAACTTTTTTCAATTATCATGATGCGGTACACGAGAAGAACCATCTCATAGACTTATTTAATTCAAGAAAAAATATATTTCGTTTACGTTTACATTTGGAAGTGGCGTCGATGAACGATAAGTTGTATATAAATATAACCAGGTTTTGGCTCGCGGCAATTTTTGCGTGGATTTTCAATTAATATTACATCATTTGTCTTTAAATCAATATTATCAGTATATTATCTATCTTTAAATAATATTAAATTCTTGATCAATATACCATGCACCTTCTACTGATATGTTAGTACAAAAAGCACTAATATTTTATTATAGAACAAAATTACCGAGTTCATCCTAGAGTATTAATATTTATTCTCTAACGAAAAGTAACCATTGTATTATCTTGAATAAAAAAATATGCCTGGGCCAAGTTTTATAAAAACCTGTCGTGCGGTTTGTGTGTGGTTGCGTAATGGACAAATAAACAAACTCTTCGTGGTATTAATATTCTACGTGCGCGAAACAGTGGAAAATATTAACCGTGTGATATTCCGTTATACAAAATATGCGACAGTGAAATATATTAGGTAATCGTTGCTTCACTACGAAGTTAATAGGTAACAAATATCTGAACTATTTTGTTAGTGGTATGCAATACCAGGAACTATATATCATATCAGGGCGCCTACAAATGTAAATTTAGAAGAAACATATTTTTTCTTTTATTAAATGAGCATATATTCTTTTTACAGTTGGTACATCACGAAAATCAAAAATATATAAAAAATAACTTGCGGTAACAATAATTTTTTAATTTTTATATATTTTTAAAATTGAAATCACTATGCAAAAAACCAAACAATAAAGATATTTAAAAAGTTAAGCATTTCAGTAATGTCTTTATTGGAAATGTAAGTTTACTGGCAAATATTTTGTTCTTATTATGGTATTTCAAATAAAGGTGGGAATTCCGATTATTACAACGTAATACGCGTTATATGAGTATTCAGTGTATAGTCAATTCTAAATGGGCGTTCAGAATGTAATCAATACTCAATATATTATATAAACGAAAGGTCAATGTTAACTTGCAATGTCGCTATGAACAAGTTTTTTTTTAAATATAGAAAGTAATCTATACACAAAATAATGTATTTTATAACTCGGTTATTCAATGTTGTTTGATTACATAATATCTAAAATTTACCGTATCCAGGAGATCTTCGTCTGATACATAGAGGGCCAGTTTATTGACGAGTCGAGGTGTGCGCCTTACCTGAATAATGTTATCGGATAATAGTAATATTGAAAATAATTATAAATAAAGGTACAATTAATAAGTAAAAGTAATGTTTTTTATTGTGGGAAAATATTCTAATAAATATTGAAAACATTTTCAAAATATTTTAAGTATTTATTTTATCGGCATGTTAAATTTTAGTTTGGAAAAGATATTATTGACATGTTCGTATAAGTTTGATGTAAATTAAAGAAAAAAATGTTTGATAACAACTAAACTGACCAAAATTGTGTTGGTAGTGAAAATGAACAAATAAACGAATACTCATAAAGTGTTGACACCTTCTTCCTGGAAGCGCATATCCCATTAAATTTGAGTCATAATTCCAGGAAAAGAGTTATATAATTTGAGAAAAATATTAACCATATTCTACCACGTACATTAAGTAGTACGATTTCAAATATTCGATAGTCGTATTATCGCACATCGAACTTCTAAGTAAATTAATGCAAAATTTAATGAGATGCATTTTATATGATATCAAACATACTGGTATGTAATTATATTATGATTGTTAAATATTCAAAGCTGTGAAAAATCTTCTAGTCTAATATCAAATACGCTCTATTAATTTTGTCTTATTTTACACTGAAAGACTTCTCACCTCCTCAATTAGTCCGTGGGACGTGCCGCAAATGTAAATCAAATTTACAGCTGCCAAACAACTTATGGCAGTAATACTTAAAATTTAAAAAATCGAAGCTTGAAGTAACTTGTATTTGTTTTCTTGGACAACAATAAAATAACCTACATATATGACATAAAAAGTGTGGATATATAAAACAACAAAATTTAGGATCGTATTCATGAATATTTCAACCGAAAACACAGAATTTATTTTTTCTATTAATGTGATCAATTCCAAATGATAGTTTCTATGTGAATTCAATTTTTTCGTAATGTCTTTTGGGTAAAATGGTTCCGTAGTTTCGCTAACTTTCAAGTTTCTTTCTAATAAAACAATGTTCGAATTCAATAATTTCGTTCTAAAGCTAATAACTTCCAGGACGCTGCCAATTTTTATGAATGTCAAGAAATACACTATGTGTGCGATGTAGAAAATCATCAATTGAATTGCAGTGATGGATAAATTTATCTTTGAGACTGCGTCTATGATAATAACAATTAACCAAATAGTAATGAAGACTTTTGTTTTCTCAACAGATCGCACGCCGGTAGTCCACCATTCAGACTCCGCGTCTAATTTTGATATATCGAGCAATATTGAATTAAATTTTCTACTTCTTGCTATCGACATAATCAATCCAATCGATGGAGGGCACAAAACAGTCTACGAAAACGATAATAAAGACACGAAGTAAGGCTTCGAAAGCATCAACATATTTAAAGTAGAACAAAGCATATGTAACTGCTGCACCAAAAGCACACAGAGACAATATCATGATGAGAAAGTTGAACAATAAACACATTAGATCAAAGTCGAAATCTTTGAAATTAACTAGCTTCAGGTTTAAAAATCTATCCAGGGAAACGTTGTAGTAAAAACCAAAAAGTTGTAAAATAAAGTAATATGGTTTTAGTTCACAAAGTACGCCTTTTGCATCAATTAAAGGTCTCATTTTATAACTATTTTGGGTCAGTTTTATATAACAGCATCAAGTTTCGTTAATATATAATATCGGTCGATACCCCTAAATAGAATAACAACTGTTTTTTGACAGTTAATCCGTGTAACCACTGATACGTGGACACGTGTAATATACATATTGTATTCCATCGAATACATTTTGATTTTAAATAGGATAAGTATATGGTAATCAAATGTGTTTTAGGTGGGTCATAATCGGAAATTTTCATTCAATTAGAAGTCATTAAAAGGCTTTTATTCAATCTTTACAATTTATATGACACTCAAGGGAATCGAATCGATATATTCAAACTTTCATGCCGCTTTATATTGGTTTGGCGTTAACGTAGAAGAAATTATCGAATGATGACTGTTAATCAATCACAACTTGCCGCAGTTTATTTAGCACTGGTAATTTATTGTATCACAACACACACACACACGCGCGCGCGCACACACACACACATACACATATATATATATATACATAAGTAAATATTTCATTTTCTTCATTGCCTTGATTGATTGAAGGGTTTATCCTTGTGTGCTTTCTAGCATGAACCTACCACTCCTAAAAATATTTAGTCTAAACGGTATTTGTTTATTCCTTGTTATTTTCCTTAACCTTTCCCTAACAATATGTTTTACACTCAAGTCTGAAATGCGTCCCAAGTTTTTTCTTTTAACCTGAATAAACTAATCTAGCGTCCATTTCACTCGTTTCTTTAAACATTAATTCTGTTCAAGTACCTATACTTTCGTATTTCACCTATTTTCTTTTGATCTTTTATTCTTTTCTGTGTATTTATAGAAAGCAAATACCTTGAAATTTATTGGCAGGATTAAACAACTTATTCACTTTTAAATATACAAAAGATCGTTTCATAATTGAAATCTATATTTTGCACATGGATCAGACAATGGACGTTGAAAAAACGCTCATTTCAAAAATTACGAAAAAAAAGTATTTTGTGATTAAAGTTGTACACGACTTACTATCTTCATTATAATTGTTCCTTATTATACAATTTAAAGTTGAATTATAACGAAAAATTTTCATTGAAAAATTAATACCTCTTCATTGCATATAACCTATTGAAACATTTTGTTCAAGTTAATCGTTATATTTTATAATAAATGTTGCTGGAGTTGGTTTGTTGGTAGTTTTAAAAATATGATAATATAATTGAATATATTTGGCGTTAATTTTGTAGAAATTCATTATTCACAATTAAATGAAACTACGTGATATAGTATTATTTCTACTTTTTTTAAATTCTAAGATCTTTAGCATCTTTGCTAATAGCCCACCTGAAGATGTTGTAATACAACGAAGCCTAGGTCGTAGTAAAGAACTTAAAGAAAGTAGAAATAATACTACATCAAGTAGTTTCATTTAATTGTGAATGATAATATAACATAAAAAAAACCTTTTGCATAAACAATTTGGTTCAAATTTTTTCCGGTGAATATGCCATTTACTTGAGTTTAGATTTTTAAAAGAATGTTGTCATGTACTTTGCAATATTTAGAATTGATGATACATGTACAATCAAAATATCCAATCTATCAGCCGGCACCGTACTGCATTAACAAGTCTGTTAAAAATGGATACCACTAAGCTGTATATCTAAGATCTTTGTCAGCGCAACAAAAATAATCTACCCACTATCCTATTTTTTGGAATATCATATTCGATGGCATTTTCCTGCTATACTGATGATTCACTGCTGATGGTTGGAAAAGAGAGCTACAAAAAATATACAACAGGGAAGCGTAGTCCTTCGATACATCTGAAGATTGGGGCACTAAGAATACACTTAAGTTTCCCCCCCAAAATTCAAGGCTGTCCTCGTTAAGAGCAAACTGGCGAAGGAATCGATATTTTATTATATATTGATGGGCGTGTACAGTATAGGCATGCGGGATCAGGTAATTAGGTGGAGTCCTTGACTGTGCAGTTTCATATCGCGTGCGCAGAATATTGTTAAGATGGCAAGGGTAGCCTCCATGCCATGACTCGGGAAACCAGAGCTGGTTGAGGGCTGCATACCACGATCTTCAAGTTAATATGGATGGAAATATTCTTGAATATTTTAGCCTATGCTCCATCACGTGGGTTCCAAAGTGCGCTGAGATCCAACAAGTTAGGAAAGTAGTTGTGAGGTGGCGGCACGTGTGGCTTGTGGCTCTGACCGAAGCTTAGAAAACTTTCTCAAAGGATACATTGTCGATTTTGGCCGATCTGCTCCTTGCCAAATTCGCGATCGCGAAGCACGCGGCTAATGCCGAGTTGATGTGAGGAAGGAATTATGATGCAGTGGAGGAGCCATTTAGTACTAGGAAAAGAAGTATTTTAAAAATCGTTTATGATCACTAGCAAGTTAGATTGGTTTTGTCAAATTCTATTAACGAAACCATTAAGCTGTTTCACTCAAGTATTTATGAACGGATCAAGAAAACATAGTTTAAATCCGACTATTACACCTTGCAATTCCTTACGCGATGGTACTTTCAGCAAAAACTTATATGTGTTTGGACTTCGAGATGGCCCGGTTTGTACTTTTTTTTTCTTTGTTTAGTTGCACAACGCAGGACATTCAGCACGTCTTGTGTAAATACAGCAAGCATGACGATGTGCGTTTTAATGGAGACTATGGGTCAGGATCAATTGGAATAGAGGCACGTCGTACTTTAGAACGTGATTTTGTTTGTCACCGAGTCTCGGTTGAGAATTTACCAACATTTTGAGTCATTTAAAACATACGCTAAATGCGTGGTAGGAAACCTTTAGGTACTAGATAATTTTCTTTATATGGTCACTTTCTAGCCTATTAAGTGGACGCATTTAATGGTAAATACGAGACACTTTTAGCGGATATACGAAGACCTTTTGTATGAGAGATGATCTTACAGATTCTTGAACGGGTCCTCAAACAATCCGGGAGAAGGTTGGAAATATTGGAAAGCTAGAAGAGATATTTTTTGGCGATATACATGGAGCTCAAGAATTTCAGAAAACTTTTCGTAGGTAACGAAATCATTGTTGCTACCGACCACAAACCACTAACAAAAACCATAAAAAAAAAACTACTATTCATGTTCATATTCACCACTACCTTCCGTTATGTCAGTGGCAAGACAACCTCATCGTGAGTACTCTCAGTCATAGGGAAACGATCTCAAACTGGAAACTACACAAAAATAGCAGGGTCGCAACTAAAGGACATAGCGACACAATCTCTAGTCTAACAAAGCAACTTTTTCTCAAGCAAGTCACTTTACCTAAAACCAACTGCAAGCTGTACTGTGAAGTGTAAACTCAGCACACCTTCTCTTACATATTTTCACGAAGAGTACGATGCACCGCATGCAAATTTTCCCCCGTTATATGAATCACTTACATCATGCAACAGTGGCATAATTTTTTTCTTGGCTGTCCAATAAACACCAATGTCACAAATTGAACCAAAGCATGCACATCCTGCCAAAAAAGCACGATACATCGCCCTTCCAAATGTAGGGGTTCTAATTGTCGGTCAATTTAATGAAACTAACACATACACATTGGAATCAATGCTTACTATATTGAGCGGTGATCAATTCTTAGTGAAAATTATTGGTTTAGTTGCTATATGATTTGGAGTGATCCTTAATGATGGTATCACTACCGAATCAGATTCGAAGGTTCTCTTTTCGATAGTGTCAGTTTTTTGTTGCATCGTATTAACTTCATCCTGCACGTCAAAATTTTACTCGCACCATTTTTTCATAACACGCCTAAAGAATTATAGCTTTAACAAGGTGACTTCCACTACAACTACGTTTAATAATTGCAATCGCAATCAAAACACTCGAGCCGTCATATCAACACTATAGTGTTTGGGACATCGATCTGTTTTTATGCATCAATATCTTTTGATTCGTGAAAGTGTCTTCGTGCGCAACGACGCGGTAAAGTGAACATTACAACCATCATATAATGGCTCCTACAAGGTGATAAAACGACATGATAAGATATTCACCATCCAACTACGGGAGAAACAAATAACAATCTTGATCGACCGCCTGAAACCTGCCTATGCACTCAGCGACAATAACGTCCAGTAATCATCAAATAGTAAATAGGACCTATTGTCAACTAATCAGTCACCGTATAAAAAGCAAATCAAATATTATATGTCGCTCCACTTCATGCAGCGTCAAGGAAAACGCCTTTTGGGCGTACAATTCGGTTAGCGTACGGTCTGCCTGAAAGGGAGTACTGTAGTCGATTTTAGGTACAAAGTATTTTTTAGGTGTCAAGTCGTGGAAAAATAAATCATTTTTATCATTACACTTCTACATATTAAATCGTATTTTTACTTTACAGGACAACAGGCAAGCATTGGCCTCGGTAACTCGCTTCAATATAAATTTATATATATATATATATATATATATATATATATATATATATATATATAAGGCGGGAATCGATTAAATAATAAACAGTTTCAATATTTTAATATTTTAATGATTCTACCAATAAATGATATAAGGAAGGAGAAACATTTTGTTTATATTAGTAAGAAGAAACTTGACCACGCTCGTAGCTCTCTAGTTTGAAGCAGAAAGAGATCTGTAAATCAGTGACGGTCACTATTTGAAGACAACGTTAACTTTTGTTATTTTTTTTTTCAATAAAACAGGTTTTTGACCCTAAGAAATAATTAGTAATTATCATCAACAAAAAAAAGCTTTTTTAGCCAATTTATTCCATAAAACTTTTGCAGAAGTGCGAGCTATAAGGTTTCTAAACCTTCTGTTTCTTCAGAATAATATTTAAGACTGTTTTGGTGATACTATGAAAAATATCCACACAAAATATGCACTCCCCCTTCCATTTGTTTATAAAAATAACATATTTACCAGTCATTTACTTAAATTTCAATAGAAAATTTTAGAAAGAAAAATAATGACTAATGAATTGTACGTAAAGGAATATATTATCGTTTATTATGAGGAATAGTTTTAATTTGTTTTGCCGTTTACCCAATAACTCGGGAAAAATATACTTGGGAAAATTGATATAATTTTTACAGTTACAAACATAGGAAAGATTGAGAAACAGCTGCAATACCCAGTGCAGCATTCGTCCAGCTCTAGTGCGTTTTAACTTGAAATATGTATTGAGAATTTTAAAAGCATGACTTCACATGTAGAGTTTTATCTTCTTGAAATTGAAGTTTTATTCTGTTTCATTTCATCTAATCATGCTTGCACGGTTGCTTGATTTGAGACGCACGTCGGAGATTTCAGTACATGAGTTTTTGCAAGGTCAAAATTACCTATAATAATCACCGTTTCGGTAAGAGGTTTCGAAATCAGTTTTGACTTTAATAATTTTACATTGAATATATTTGGCGTTAATTTTGTAGAAATTCATTATTCACAATTAAATGAAACTACGTGATGTAGTATTATTTCTACTTTCTTTAATTTCTTTAACCACGACCTAGGTTTCGTTGTATTATAATATCTTCAGGAGGAATATTAGCAAAAATTAACTCTTAGGAACAACCAACAGCATTTATATGTTACAAACACAATAGCGGAAGTCTGCTTTGTGCGGATTTTTCCATTGTTTATGTTAGCGTGTTTATTGCAGGGGCGCAGAGTAGGTTTAATATAATAATATTACCGATAGTTATACAATTACCCTCACTAAAATACTGGTATATTGTTTAACTCTCAGTAACATAATAAAACCTACTCTGCGCCCCTGCAATAAACTTACTAACATAAACAATGGAAAAATCCGCACAAAGCAGACTAAATACGCACAAAGCAGATATGCAGATAAATGCTGTTGGTTGTTAGTAAGAGTTAATCTTTGCTAATATCCAACCTGAAGATGATGTAATACAACGAAACCTAGGTTGTGGTTAAAGAAATTAAAGAAAGTAGAAATAATACTACATCACGTACTTTCAATTAATTTTACATTGTTGTCTCAATTGATATCCGCATAATAATTTCACGCTGCAATATTTACTTCACAGGTAAGATAAACATTTGGCGTAAAACATTCTCTGAACTTAATGTTCATTTTTCTTTCTACCATTTTTTTTCTGAAACGCAGCCTTTTGCTGTATAATAACGTAAGTTGGTTTATATAAAAAAATTGACAAGAACATGCGATATAGCCCTTAATTTCATATAGTTTACCCACAATTTCTTCCTATTTTTAAGGTAGTCGCAATTTTTACACACAGTTAATATGTTTGAATGAAATCTGCAAAAATATTTACCCACATTTATTCGAATCTACACTTATATCTAATTTCCACATAGATAGGGCTAATTAATGTTATTAATAATTTCTATCCTCTGAAAAGATAAAGTTTTTGTCTCTCGAAATATAATCTTCTATCTAGATGGAATAGCTATCAACAACGGAACATCAAGCTCTCGAGGACCCACCTTAAAGTGGAACGGTATAGAGGGTAGTGTAGGTAGATAAAGGTAAGTATCCGATCTAATTATTAAAATCTTAATTAAATAAAACCGATCTTTGTACATTCACACAGGATTGTATGTGAATTTCTTCCATATGATTTTCATGTACGTAAATCTAAAATATGACAAGTTTTCAAAGGCTCAACAGGTTCTTAGTAGAAAAAAATACAGTACTTATATTTAAAAACAAAAAAAAATCACTATATTTGCTCATTGTTACATTCTTAAGGACACATGAAAAAAATCTAAGCGATATCATTTTATGTCCTAAGTGACAAAATTATATCGATTAGATTTTTTTCATACTTTGCACTTGTGTTGATAAGTACAACTTTACAGGCGTAAAAACTTGTAGGATTTAGAATAAGTCTAAGAGATTTCGGCACACTCTGAGTTATCTCCTAGAGATGCTGTTTTCTCATAATTTTGACTGAAACGGCTTAGATATTATATATAGATTTCGTTTTTGCGGATATTTTCGATAACATTTCTGGAAATTCTTCAACACCGCTTCTTCAACGTTCTACTTCAAATGGTTGTCTGAGGGAAACGGTCGTTTCAGGCAGACAAACGGACGGAAATGTGAGTGATTTTATGAGAGTTACATTTTCTCTCTTATTGCGGGGAATCCCATACAAGCTAAAATTCAGTTTTGTCTTCCAAATAATGCTAAAAATGATTCGAATTCTTTGTAATATACATGTATTGTTGTTTTGTTACGTTGAGTTAATAATAGGCTCATGGCATTTGACAGCATGACGTATTGCGGGATTCTGGGTTCGATTCCTCATTAAGCGGATTGAACTGATTTTCTGGTTAAACTGTAAAAGATTGGTCTCCTAGCAATATGTCCGATATGTATAAATCGTATAAATCGTTATATGTATAAATCGTGTATATTTAAGTTTGTAAAAATGTAAAATAAATAAATAATTAGAATTTTATAATCTTAATGATTTGCTACAACTTATTCAGGAAATAAATGTGATTAGAGTACTTTTGAAAAAAAAACTTAGTAAATTACGTGCGTTTAGATCAAAAAGATGTGGCGACACACGAGAGACATGTGCAGCGCTATCGTAATAAGCATTCTATAAGCCGAGCAGTTAAGCGAAGGAATGAAAGATTATTGCCTCATTGCAAAAGACATGAATATAAGGAACTATTTGCGAAATAAAATAGTTCAGTGTGGTTTTGTCGCTAATATGTTATTACGACCCAATAATTGTTGGGAAACCAAAAAGTTTAGGTTGATCTGAGATATGCATCGTAATGTGAGGAATATAAGTTCATATTACTTTTCTAAATGTATAAAAGGGTTAGTTTAAAATTATATACTCCTATTAGGTTTTATCCGCTTGTAAAACACAAATGGGCAGTTGTCAACTAGGTATATTAGACGTTTTCAGCACAAAAAATTGCGTTGAGAAGAATGTATAACTCTTCAGGAAAATTAATTTTCCCTATTATAAAACGGCATAGAAAGTTTAGTTTGAAACTGTTATATCCAGGTCGCCTTGAACACTATTTCTGACTTGTGCTTGTTTTCTCCATTAACGTCCATTGCGTTATCGGTAATACTCTCTGTGAATAATATTATTAATTTATATAAATCAACAAATTTACCTTTTAAACAAAAGATTATAATTTGTCTTTTCCATATAATAATACAGTTGTTTTTTTATAACCATGGCAATATTATGACATTGTAATATGTATCACAATGTTATATTGCCGTGATTTGATTTGCTCGAAGTTCAACCATAAACATTTAAATATTAAACCCGTTCGGGAACGTGAACACTACCACCGTGAAAAAGAAACATATTTTTACAATAATCTTAATTATATTTTGATTATATGGATACCGATACTTAAATATAAACTTAACAAAGAAAATTTACTTTATATGATGGAACTACTGGCGACTGAATATTTATATTAATTGTACACTTCTGTTGGTAACCGAAAGTCGAGTTAATTACATTGTTTCTAACTTCTGCCAAAAAAAGTCAACGTTACTACTGTTTTAGAAATCGTAATATTTATATTTAAACACGATCAAGATTACGTTCCATGTTTAGCAAATAAATCTCGTAAGTTTCCATACAACATGAAAATACCACACAATACTATATAAAATTTCTTATCTATTATATTTTTTTATACCTCATATCTATTATCTACATAATTGAATAATACATAAAATTTCAAATCTTTTATCTACATAGTTGCAATAAATTTCGTCTTTTATTTGATACTTGCACTTAACGGGCGCTATTTGGTTAAATCTAATGACTCATTTTATGAAAAATCCAATTTTTTTGTCACTCTTATTTATTGCCTAGAAATCCTGAGTGTATCAAATCTTCGATCATTGCGTTTAGTTAAAGTTGTAATGAAATTCACATAGGATTAACCACAGAACAGAGGGTAAAGTATTAACCATTTAAATGAAATAGCTGAACAATGACATACATTCCATAAGCGAGTCGAGTTTATGTAAAACATATAAGAATTTTTAACGTCAAAAATAAAAAAAAGTTGATGATTAATTATTTGAACAAAATTACAACAGGAAATTTTGTTTAAATAATTACTTACCAACTTTTTTTATTAGAATTATTGATTAGAATTTTTTTGGTTCTTCACGAATTTGAAGATGTATAAATCGATTTTTTCTATAAAAGTTCGATGTGTCATAAAGAAAGTACGATAAAGAGGTATTATTATTTTCGTTAAGTGCTTTAATATTTGCCAATATTCTTTACTTTTAAGAAAGGAAAAGTGAAATTTCCACGGGTTTTTTTTTATTTAATTTGGACTACTTTTGTCGGGTAATTGAATTTTGTTTAAATATCCATAAGGGTGGAAGAACATTGACTAGAGGAAATTTATGTTTTTGTATACATGTTTTAAAAATGATTTAATTTGGAAAAAAAATTAAATGGATTAAAAAATTATCCTTTTTCATTTTTAAACATTTTTTTAACTCAAAATCCGTGGCTCACCTTCCATTCTTATCGACAGAAAAATTGTTATTGGATCATTAAATATATAATGAAAGTTGTATATGTAATTTCACTTTATAATTTTTTAACAAGAATAAAAGCTATCTTCAAATTATTTTAGTTAAACCTAGACATTTTTCGCCATTATCTCTCTAATTAATTTATGCCTCAAATAAGAAAGCTGGAACGAAGAGTATTAAATTGATGACAGGAAATATTGACAGCTTGTTGAGAAGTGAATGTTTTCCTTGCAAGAAGTTGTGCAAAGTCAAAAAGGAGTGGCAAAATGAATTATATACGAAAGATGATGGAACGTTATGAAATTCATTTGTAATGTTTTTAATTAAGTTCTATTTGTTTAGCACGGTTAAACATTTTCATGTAAAGGAGTTATTCTGCTTCAAAGACTTGAAAGAAGCGATGTAACCTGTGCCAGGTTACATCGCTATCAGGTCGATTATCGATAAATTTCCATACGTTCTATGGGGTTATATAATAAAATAAGGTCACCATCTAGATATTTGAAGCTATTTAAGTATTACATGAGTACTTGAGGGTTCGCTCACTTTTTTGCATCTAAATGAATATTTTCGCTTGCGTTTTTTACTTTCAAATTAATACATATCAATGAGTATCTTTTTAATATGACTATATTGCAGCGGATTTAAACAAAGTTAGGAGCCATTTATAGCCAGTAAACTACAAAAATCCTTTGCCATTTCATAATCTTCGGTCACGTAGTGTTGTTCCGTAACACAAAGTTTAAAGAAATTTGTGAAACTGATTTTAAAAATACATTTATTGTAATAAAAAAATTAACCGTTTCAAACTAAACATAATGAATAATGTTTTTCTACAATTAAATAGAAAGGAATGTGGCATCTGAATTTATTGAATTTTTAAAAACCATTCATTTAGTAAAGAAACTTCGATGTTTGATGACACTGTTTCATTAGATTTTTTAGAATAATAAAAAACAACCTTTTGTATTCAAACATCATAGTAAATATCATAATCAACTAGTTTCTATCATAATCATAATCAACTAGTTTCTATCTTCAATAAAGTTTCTAGCAAAACATCAATTTCCCATTTGTTCTGTCAGCGGTAAATATATATAAATGACATTAAACTTGTGACGTAAAACTACATTTTCCACATGTTAGACGAGAGTAACTTTTAATGTGCAATGAATTCAAAAAAGGTCACACTTTGAGCACTTATATACTCTGTAATTATAATTATTCTGCAATAAAAATATTTGTTATTTAAATAAATTGTATAGCTTATCAACATATAAAACAGTGTGATCCGCCACTCGTGGTTATATTTACAATATTGTTATGCGGCTTTAAATCGTAAAGTAGTCGGATTGTTATTTTATTTAACTCTAGCCTGGAAAAAAAATTTGAGGTGATCTTGACTAACTTTATAAATTGTTAAAATATTGTTAAACATTTTCGTTTATTCACATGTTAATTATAGAAATTCAGCTCACTTTTCGTACTAATAAGAATAGTTATGTTTTCTTATGAGACTTAATTGCAAACTTTATTGTAGAAGATTTTAAATGTTTTTAATAATTAAGCATCGTCAAAAAAGTTTTTCAGATATTTTGCAGAACGATAGCTTTTTTTATTCTGTTGGAATTTTGGAATCGGTATTGAAATATTGAAAATAATATTAATTATTTTTAGAAGATTAACAAATGGAAAGCATTTTATAAATTGATCCAATTTTGAAATATATTTACTGTACAGTAAGGTATTTACAGAATAAACTCCCAATAACTGCGCTGCTAACCTGCCTTTTATTTTATGCCGAAGAAATAAATAACAGAGCGTCTGCTTTAGTTTCCATATATAAAATTTAATTTTCTTGTAGGGATAACCAGAACTTAATATATCTACAAATAGTTATTCCATTATACTGGTTAGTAAATAACAAGGGTCAAAAAATATAGTGAAATTAAGATTTACATCTAAATAATTCTGCCATACTTATATTAGCAGCGGCCCCGTAAAAAGTTGGTGCTGCAATTTCGACACAAGCTTTCTTTGCACAAAGTGAGTTAGTTATGTTTCTATCAATGGTGGTTTGTTTTGTGTGTGTGTAATGTATTAAAAATAAATAACTGAAAGTTGCCATATTTTATTTATACTAGTTACTAAAATACAAGGGTTTTGGTAACAAAGTAAAAGTTTCTCATTCTAAACCTTTAATAATATACTTTACATTGTTTGACATTTAATTAAGGGTAAAGTACATACCTTTATTGGTACAGATTTTTTTTATGAAAATTGTGATAAATTAATTGTGGAACATGAGTAACGGTTAAATATTATATGCCATCATTAAACCAATATGGTAAAATTACATTGATGTTATAAAACAATGACAAAAATTTATCAGTTACATTTTCATTTGTAAAGACATAGGTTTCGCTAACAACCGTACCCGCGACATTGTATTTAAATTACTATTTACGCAAAATATAACGCATCTTAAACCAGAACAAAATAATTATTCATTGTATAAATTAAACTCGGGTGCAATTGCTTCGTTTCTTTTCTTTTAGTTCTGAAAAAAAAGGATCGCCACTAATTTTGCTTACCAACATTTCAGTAAATTTCATACCAGCAAACCTGAAAATTACCTACAACAAATAAACTTATGCCGATTGTTATTTTCCTTTGTTTTAAACTCTTTAATCTGTCCTTCCCCACTTTTTTTAACCTTTTATAATGTTATCGTTTTGAAATTGAATAATTTTAGTCGTATTTGAAGTATACTTATATAATAAACATTCCCTAACTTTCACCTTACAGCGTGTTCATACAATTTAAACTAAATTGTTAATTCAGCTGTTTCACCAAGCGGAGCACTATAAAAAATACTCGCATTCTGCAAATGCCATGGAATTTCAAGGAACAACGTTGCAACAACTTCTTTGGGTGCATCAACAGCTTTATGTTATAAGTTTCGTTTCAAAATGAATTGAACAAAGATATGATTTCGTATTTGAAATCTAGTTCATAATCCTATAGATTTTTTATCCGGAATAAGCATTACCTTTTATGTCTCTTTGGAAATAAGACAAAAAGGAGATGATGCACAAATTAACAGTACAAATCCGAATATTACAAGTTATTATTTCTTACATACAAACAAGTTCCATTACACACACATGCACACATACACGCACAAAGACATGTATGTATATATATATATATATATATATATATATATATATATATATACACATTTGTTCACGAAATAGATGTTATTGATAGATTAGGGAGAGTAGCTATCAAAAAACGTGCGTAATTGATTTTGTTCTAGTTATATTTCAAGGCGTGGATGTAAATACTGATTTATTTTATATAATTTGACCATTTCATGGAGATGAATAAATGAATAGAATGATATCCTTTTATTGACTAAATAGGAAAAAGAAATGAATTAAATAAAATTTCGCGTGAACAAAATTCGAAACCGGGTAAGGACAAAAATATATCCCCAGAGTCTCCTGGTATCGGAATTCGTACAACCAGAAGCATAACCTTCCTTATTGTATACTTATGTTTTTAAGTAAACAACCAAAAATATTTATTTTTTAATATGTAATCACTTTCGTTTAGATCAGCCACAAACGAATAAAAGATTCATAAAATGGCGACTGATAATTAGCGAGGTGTACAATTTACTTTTGTCTCATTCTAGCAAGTTGCTTAGCATAGAGTTAATAAAGAAAATATAAAAAAATATTATTTGAGAAATTAGGGTATATCCATTTCTTTTCAATACTTTATCATTTATTAATTTTAAATAATTTAATTCTGTTCAATAATCTCGAGTGATCGTTCATGATTTGTTTTATTTTGATTCATGTGAATTCTATCGTAATCTGTCGCCAGGTTTCATGGAAATGTAATGAATGATGCTTTGACTAGTCCAACAAGTTGAGGTAAACAGTCCACATGGCTAATTCAATGGACAGATCTATGTTTATTGCTTTCCATCTATAATGTCTATTCATTCTTACTAACCTCGGGTCCAAGTTTTCTCAATTTCTAATTTTAAAGCAAAAATCTAAAGAATGGTATTTACTAAGTCCTCAGTTGATTCTTCTCTGTTTATAGATGTATTGTCAAAATTGTTATAATTACTTTAAATAACACATATTTTTAAATAGCACGAATTTTTATTTAACTATAATTATTGGAAAATTGGTATAAAATTAAGGGTTGAAAAGTTAGACAAAAGTTTTATGTACGATTATTAGGCTTACGATATATTTTTTTTATAATGAGCAT
The DNA here is from genome assembly GCA_039881145.1 of Druceiella hillmani. Taxonomy (NCBI): domain Eukaryota; kingdom Metazoa; phylum Arthropoda; class Insecta; order Lepidoptera; family Hepialidae; genus Druceiella; species Druceiella hillmani. The sequence continues at coordinate 26,930,685 of JAYKKI010000010.1, forward strand.
AAATAAATATTTTTGAAAAACAAACAAATCTTCAATGGCCTATGTAGGAAGGTGTGAGCGATTGCTACACCAAGTATTCTCACTAAATGAAATCTGTTGATCGTTTACACGTCAATACTCTTTGTTTACAAACTTATCGGTATACCATCACAAGATGGGACATAAAGTACTCCGAAATAATTGATGAATGATCCAATTAAAGTCACATGAAACCGGTTAGTTAAGGTTGCGATTATTGTTTTTACTCTGGGCGACCCTAATTTACAGAGTACAAGATATATAATATATCGTATTTTTCTTAACGTTTCAAATCTAAAAATGTGAAAGAATATTACATCAGTTTTAATTAATTTGCCAAATTGAAAGCAATTTGAAATTAAAAATTCAAAATAGCAAATCCATCACCTCGCTGTCAAGGAAAGAATTTAGTTACGAAATTACCATTATATCACCGCGATATTTAATATATTGAGCGGGAGCCATAGAAACAATATTTAAATAATTTCTATTTATTCCACTTCTGAAACAATTTAATAATTCTTATAACAAATAATTAAGAGATTAATGATGTTATTCTCAACTCAATGTTTTTATCACTCGTTATAATGAATTCGTTATCCTTAACGAAATAAATTTAACTCATATACTTCTACGTAAACCAAATGTGACATTCCTGTAATACTGCTTCATTTTCATAACTAAGAGTTGAACTGATTTCACTGAACTCAGTATATACAAACCATATTTCAAAAGATTAAAAGTGAGCTCTGGTTATCAGTCGATATATCTGTCTGTCATTAGTTTGTAAACTTTATCGTTTTATACAAAGAAACTTGATACACTTTTATAATTGTATGGCACTCAATATCAAGAAGCTATGAAATGTCAAGACTTGTAATTTTTGTTTACTTCTTCAAGATTCATATTGTGGTTCAAAATACACTCTTCAAGACTATTCCTGGCCCTAAAAACAACAGATTTCGCTAAATCTTTCTTTTCATTATTACATTGTGTTTTATTTATTCATCCTGTTCATCGATGTAAGGTATTTTCAACTCATTGTTGTGTGCACTTTTCATTGGGAACTTATTATTCTTTCATATTTAATCATAAATGGAAAATGTTTTACCGTTATTACTATGCACCTTTTAATTTCGACACAATAAATCATTAATTCACCCTAAATATCCAAGGAAAATGTTTTGTCTAAATCATTGATTTCTAGTTTTATAACACGTACAAATTATTGATAATATATTTGATTTCAAATAGTGTTTAAATTAATAGTATGAACGAGTACATTTCCAAAGATATGGTTTTACGTAGAAAACATTCGAGTAGACAGTGGAAAGTTTGAAATTAATTATCAGATTTTAAGAAGTGAAAAATATAATCCTTTAAAAAAAAAAACATGTTTAAAACAGAGGCAGTGCTGAAAATCAAAACAAAAATATAAACCTATAATTACAACATTCCGTAATGTAGAAAAAGTATTAATAAATAATGAAAAAATTATAATCTAGATTCCTATTCAAATCAAGTTTGCTTATTTTGCAATATTATTTATAAACCGTGTGCAGTGCTATCTAGGGACGAGTGACTAAACCATTAAACTACTATCAACAGTGTACAGATTTAACAACAGTAACAAATAGTGTACAGATTTTGACTATAGCTCAAAATTAGTGTAAAATGATGATGATGTCATCTCTGGAATGGTGAGTAGAATATAGCCAAAACAACTCCACGGCTATAGAAGTGCGCTGGTTAATTAGGCTTTACGTACAGCGTCATTTCTGTAAAAAGGAGTAAACTAACAAGACTTTTGAGCTTGAAAGTATAAGTGCACCTTTACTTAATTAGCGTCGAGTAATCAATTGAATACTGACTCGATTGACTAATGTATCGAAAGAGTGCTTCAAAATGTATAATTTAGAACAGCTTTTGAGAGAATTCAGAACAGGTTTAAAAAAGGTTCCTAAGAGTCACTAAAAATATTAGAAATTATAATAACAAAAAACATAAAAGAAAATCTTGGTGACAAATATAGTAATATACACGGAGAAATTAAAAAAATCAAGGAAAGTAGTTTCGAGATAGATAAGTGAACCCTGGAGAATAAAAAACGTGTATGACGCAGAGGTGTAAACTGTTTGGTGCGGAAGAAGGTGATAGAAGCTATAAAGACCTGTGAAATACAAATATAATCACAAAATGAACAAAAATTGAAAGTACCAAAAGTGACGTAGAAATATTAACATGGATTAGAAAAAATCAAAGTAAGACCAATTGTGGTTACTTTTAGCACACTCCTCAAGTGATTGTTTGTCTTAAAAAAAAAAGAAAAAATAACTTAGCGGGAGCGCAATAAAAATAAAGGTAGATTGCTCATGACGAGGTGTTAAAACAGTGAACTACGACACCAATTATACAAAAGTAGGCAATTATGCAAGTAAGGAAAATTTGCATACATTCGTCATGACTACTTAATAATCAAGGATTAAAGTATGGAAATGTGTAAGCTGAAAGAAAATAAACGGAATCATAAAAAAGAGAACATTATTACCCTTCTACATACCCCATACGGGAAATTACCCCTCTACATATACAGGGACAACAAAATATGTATTCGTCTAGAAAATATCATGCGCCAAGAAAGATAAAGGAAATAGCTGAGTGTACACAGTTTAAACTCCAATGACTAGTTACTTGCAAAAAACAAGCACAAAACACTTAATAGTGGTCTATTTTGAAAATCTAAATTTTCATACAGAAATTGTTCAAACCATCAGCGTAAAATATGTTCATAGCTATATCCTTGCTAAAACACTAATGATATTTTGAGCTATATGCATTGAATTAATTCCTTGTAGAAACTCATATTCGAAAATAACACGAATTTGTTACTTATCCGTAACTCACAAAAGTAAAATTTTAATACATTAAATCAAAATACATGCTTCTAAGAGGCTAATGACCTACTTCACTATATATATATATATATATATATATATATATATATATTACATATATATATGGAAATATTGTTTTTATGTTATAACTATTTCAAATACTACTGAAGTCACAATTAAACTAATGAAATTGCTCTCATATCCGCTGTCAATTAAAGTTTTATTGTCAGTTATATGCCAAGTCTATTTTATTTTATTTAAATTCAGTTAAACGGACGGTTGGGAGTAAAGCCTGAAAAAAATCTATTAAAATGGGATAGTGCCAGAATTACACTGACGACAGTATTAAACATTCAAAATTTTATGTGAATTCTACCAATCCGATATACAATTTTTATCTAGGACAGTAGACTTATTAAAGTTATATAGGAAAAAAGATCTAAAATTTGAGCTTTCTAAAACGTAACCATAATAATATCTTTAACGCAACAATGTTTTGTCTCTACTGCACGCATCACTACTTAGAGCATGGAAGAAATTCACTTGTTTATCTTTTATCTAATATAACTGAAAACAATATTGTCTGTGGACGAATATAAACAGCCCGCTGTTTGTCTGGTTCCAATCCAATAATCCTTTCTTTAATTTTAACGGAACATAGATTTACACCGTCAGATGGTATATTCAATTGGTTAATGGTAATTCAATGGCAAAGCCGACTTTTGCGTTTAATACCGTTTCGTTTAGTCTGATGAATATTATCCACTTACAAAGTTGCCTCATAAAAGTTTGTAAGACTTTAAATGTATATCTACGTACGTATCCATTTAGATTTGCTTTGAAAATACAAAAAGACGTGATTAATTACATAAGACTGACTATAAACATAACAAGTGATGTCCTGAAATAGTTTTTCAACTAACATTCTATTGTGATGTAATTGTATTAATTTTCTGTAACTAAATGAAAATACACCTAAACGGCTGTTTTTAAAACTATGTGGTAAATTTAATTTAGTGAAAGATTATTTAATTATTATGGTCAATATTGTTTACTGGATTATGTAAAGAATAAAATGAGTATTAAATAAATAAAATATTCTTATGTCTTTAGGGTATAATATAAATATAAATATAATTTTAAGCTATTGTGACAATTATGAAACTTGAGAAGTTATTAAACGTAACAAGCGACAATATTACAATATTTCCATCGTAATTCAAGTAGTAAGTGCAAACATTTCATATATGATGGTTAATTAAAATAGCAAGATATTCACCAATAAAAATTGTGCGTACATAATCTTCATATGTGAAACTCCTAATTCTCATAAATTAAATAAGAAGTGTTTTTTAAATTATTTTATAAAACAAACGAAAATAATTCATTATATGATATTAATTGTGGGACACAGTACTTCAATTCAGTTACTGAGTGCAAGTTGAAATGGAACTAGTGCCTCATATTTTAGTGCATTATATTTCTATGTGATTACACTTAATTAAGTCGTTTGGTAGGCGATAAGGATGTTCTCGAAGAGTGTGACAATCATCTGAAATCAATAAAATCATTTCACTTAAATTGTTAAAACTGAGGTATAATCTAAAATTTAATGTTAATAATTATATATGTAGCTGCATATCAATTGATATTTGCTATATTTTGTTTAGTCTTTCCTCGCTCTCGCTTCTAACTTTTATAATAAATGACGTCTAAAATTTTGTGAAATCCATCCTACAAAAACCAGAATAATAACGCTTAAAGCACTATACGTCAAAAATGTGGTTTACAAACTAAGCTTACAGTTTGATAATATGTTCTCACCAACATGTAAAAAACGCAAATACATAGTCATGAATATGTATCAATATCTGTAAATATCATTCCTACCAAATTACTATCAAATTCTGAGGTAGAAAAACATAAAAGGATTTTCAAGTCCAATTAACTTTTACGCATATTTCAGTTAGTGATGTCACACATCATTTTGTGAATCGATGTTAATTTGTGTCTTCTTATGTTTGATGATTTTGTTTGTTTTTCATAGCGAATATAAAGTTACGTACTTGTTAATTTATTGCTTTTTTTAATAGATCTGATCATGTACACACTTTGGATATCAACGTGAAATTTAATGGCAAGGTAATTTTTGAATAAACATAAAATTGTCAAAAACACATTTTCTTGTGATTTGGTGATTTATCCTCATTATATTAACCCAGGTTTTCTATTTGCCTAGTAATGTGCCTGTGAAGTGCATTTTGTACTCACGTGTGCTTAGGGTGTAGACGTGAGTGTGATAGCGCGGTTTGCGCTTGTGAGCTGATGTGTGCATGTCTCGCATATGTGTCCGAATGTGTGCGTTTTAATGGGCATGTAATTTGATCAGAACGCTCATTCAAACCACTCGTCGATAAAAGGTGTACTCGTTTAACTTTACATAATTTTATTACATTATTAATATAAAATTTATGCCCATTTAATTTTTCGTTTTTTGCTATTTTATTTTTTTCAATAATGTTATGCCAACTTCCAAAAAAAATGTAATAAAATTTAATTTTCTCAAAGAATAAAGCTATATTATATGAAAATGAAAAACAGCTTCATATTAAATGGATCTCATTAATATTTTAAAAATCAAGAGACGAAGGCAGAGTTAATATGAAGATTCAAAGGAAGGCAAGTGTCAATATACATTCTCTGTCCGATGGCAATAGAACAATTAAACAGGTTTGTCGTAAAGTATTTGCGGAAGTTAATTTAAAACAAAACAAACTCAGGTATAAATCGATTGGTTTTAGAAAGAATTAACCTATTATTATTTAATATATACCATATAATATTACTCAGCTATTTAGCAATAGCCTTATCATACTTGTTAATAAAAGAAAAAAGTGTGAATTAGATAATTGTGTAGGTATTTTGATTAAACCTTCATTTCCACTGTCTTGAATTGCAGGCATTCAATATATGGCTACCGAAACTCAGATCTAAATTAAATTTTAAAATTCACCACTAGATTTACTTGGAAACCTTTCTAACTATTCTGTGTTTTCTAACTATTTACTAGGTATGTAGAAAAATCAACATACTAGACATACAGAGATGCAGAAATATATATCGGAACATAGTGGTTTGTTTTATAATATTTAATATCAAACTTATAAAGTTTTGATAATCCAGAGAGAATTTTTGCAATATACACAGCAATATTATTAAAATTATATTGCGAATATTTCTTTTAAATAAAATATGTTAAATAAAAAACAATCGTTTTACTTTGTTCGTATTACTTTAATAAAATTTTCACGACAGAATATCGTTGATTCTCGTATCCGCATAATTTAAACATATGTTCGATCATAAGTCCAACTAAAAATAAAAAATTATGGAAGTCAAACTTAAAGATTGACAAAAAGGCTATAATAGAATTTGGGGCTAGTTACATTTCAAGATTTTGAAGAAACTGTTGATGCAAGTTAACCAAAATAATTTAATGTTCCAATAAAATTCCTCAACAGAGCTTTAAACTCGTACCTGATAAATTACAGGAGGGACCCTGAACGTTATTTGAAGATTTGGCAAGCGGGGCCTAAAATTGAGAATTGTTAAATGAAAATTTAACTTTTGTTTAAAATAACTTTCTAACTACACCCTACCTAAGGGGTTATACTTAAAAATGGGAAAAGTATTTTTGCTATACAATAATTGAAATTTGTATCTACCTTGATATTAAATTGATAAGTGCCTAGATCTAAAACTGTAGAAACTACGTGAGTATGATAAACAGACGGACATAGAAATGGATGTAATGAAAACAGAAGGGTCTTGTATTTGATTATGCAAGCCGAAAAATGAATTAAACAATTCAGTTAACAGTAATATAAACTACATTAAGTTTAATTGACGTTATCGAAGCAAATAAATTAGGTTAGTATTGGGTTTTTTATATTGATTTCATTTTATTTGGATACTGTGTCAGGATAATGATTAGAAAATTGTTAAACTTCTGATGTATCAAAAAATCTTTAACGATAAATTTAATAAAAAAGCCTTTAATGAAAAAAAATTATCCATATTTGAAAAAATAATTCATGTCCATTTTCTGCTATGAGTCTGAATTGTATCATTCAAATTGCACCGTTAGTGAATTCGGTAAAGGCTATACATTACCGACGGGAGAGCGCTAAAAGTCCACATTCTGTTAGACCACTACTCCATTCTTCCATCCAGTTTTACTTTATAAAATTAATTTGTTACCTAATTTGTAGTTACTGATTAAAACTCTTTTAACCTGAATGGCAATTTTTTAATATTATTTCTTATAGTTTAATGTAATAATGCAAAATATTAATAACTATCTACAATTTTATTAAACCGAATAGAGTATTGAAATTATGAATAGATTCCAACTAAACTAACTTTATTTAAAACCGAAACCACAAAATGTGGGAACAATAGAAAATAAGAATTCATATTTCGTTTGAGAATTAGGAAATAATCAGGAAATAATTTCTTCAATATCAAAAAAAATTACATTACTCAGACAAGCTTTTTGCGGTGTTTTATGTTCAGGTAGGTGAAAAGGCATATGGTCATTATTTTCAGACTCGCATTTTTAAAAAGGTGTGGCTCGACGCCACTTAACGCACATTTTCAAACATTTTAATATTTTCTCAGGTACGTCAGTAATATTCAATAAATGACACAAAGAAACAAAAGACACTTACAACAGATAAAATGCAGTTATCCACATTGAAAAAGTGGCAAGCGTGGAAACGAGGTGAACTCTGCAAGATTTGCACCAGGAACATGTCGACCTGTCGGTTAAGTATAAGATGGTATAAATTAGGTTGGTTAGTAAGTTTTTAGCTTCAATTTCGGAACTTTCTAGAAAGGTTCTCAAAACTTCTAGAAGGTTTTACTATAGGGTATAAATAGGTCAGAGTGCATCAGTTGACAAGAGTCAGCGCCGAAGCTTAAAATGAATTACATAAAAGGTAATGGATTTAAATCGATATCAAATACGAATGCTATCATTACTTTTCGAATTTTGTCTGGGATACGATGCAAAAATTACCATAAATAATATGTGTCATGCGATAGACGAGTCCACGGTTTCTTACGCGACGGCAAAGATTAGTTTCAGAAAGTTCAAGAATGAGGACTACGAGCTTGAGAACCAACCCCGTCCCAGACGTCCTGTTGAATTGGAAAATACACGATTATGGCTCCTTGAGGAGAATCCTCGATTAATAATTCGTTAAGTATCAGAGAAGTTACACTGCAGCCAAATCATCATAGAAACACATGTGCACGAATTGGAAAAAGTTTCAAAATACTGTTTGGATACCCTATGTTGGTACTTGTCAACAGTTATTGACATTGAAACGTAACCTCGACTGGCTGAATCAGTTAGTAACTAGCGATGAGAAGTGGGTTACATATGTTAACCATAGACAAAAACGATAATGGGTCGATGTTGGAGAAAGGTAAGATTCAGTATCAAAACTTGAAATAAGTGCCAAAAAAATTGATGCTCAGCTGCTGGAGGAATGTCAAAAGCATTATTCATTGGGAGTTTTTTCTAGAGGGATTTACAGTTAATGCAGATATTTAATGTGAACAATTGGATTGATTAGTTAACAAATTGAGTAGTTAACAGGGTCGAGTTTATTTTCTACATGATAATGCTAGACCACATGTTGCAAAACGTATTCTTGGTAGAGGAGCTCGGCTGGATTCTTTTCCCTCATCCACTATATTTGCCGGACGTTGCACCCTCTGATTACCGTTTATTTAAGGCTCTATGTAACCATTTACATGAAAAAAATCGACGTTAAGAGATCTACAAAACGACCTCGCACAGTTTTTTGGATCAAAGTCACCGGATTTTTTTCGAGAAAACCATATCGTTACTGCCGACTAGATGGCAACAGGTGGTAGATGATAATGGTACATACTTAAATTTAGTGTAACATGTGACATTTTTAAGTAAAAATTTTTGACAGCAACTCGGGGTTAATAAGTTATTACCCAACGTAACATTTTGCACATTGCCATGTATCAGATGATTTATGACTTATTCGAGAATAATTAATGTGTACTCATTATTTTTCAAAAACAGGCCTTCATCTGACGAGAACTAAGCATGGAAGGCATTATTTTTTAAATAGAAACAACCGAATACCATGTCTCTTTAAAATATCGAAAACTTATTATTTTACCACAAAATTAATTTCTGAAGATTTTAGGAATAACCAGTAATTTTTGTAGGTCTACATACTTTTAGGGTTACGAACCTTAAACGCGAAGATGAAACACTTCCAAGATTAATCACTTGTCTATTAGTGTCAGCTATTTCTTTCAAAACCTACGAAGTTGAAATGTAACACAATAATAAAACATATCTCAATAGCTAAAATTCAGAAATATAAATTTGGAAATTTTAGAGGGGCCAATTATGGGGTATCGTCTGATACGCGACATAGGAACAGAAGTTTAGCATAGTAATATGTCTTATTGACTCGTATATTTTTAGTAGCTTGGTTTTAAAATATGAAGGATTGGTAAATAAAGGTGGATTTTTTACACGTTATATGGGAGTATCATTCGAAAATGCTCCTTACAAGAATATAAATTATTTTTTATGGTTTTTAATTGCACATTTAAAAAGATATTAAAAAAATACGCAAAACAAAGTCCGCCCCTCCCCCACATATTTTCATAATTCAGACGAAAGTGATAAAAGGAATAGGATTGACAAAATCTGACTAGAAGATTACTTTATAATTCACCATGGCTATATGCCTGTAAAGGTTACAGTGGGCAACGCCTTCACGTCGTGAAATATTAATTTTTGTAAATAGCTTTGTGGAAATATGCATCCTTGAGTATTTATTTGTGCATAGACGTATATAGAACCCACGTAATATGAGTTTCAGGCATGCTGGAGAGGTTTATTTTTTTAATCTAATGAAACTTGTTAAGGTCTTTACATTATGCCTTACCCGTTTATCCAGGTTCTTATCTTGAAATTTGATCGACAGCTTAAGCAGAAGTTTACTGGTGATGTTACACTGAAATACAATACAGAACGACAAAAAAATATTTGTTAAGCAGTAAATAGACCATTTGTAACTTTATTTTTCGGATTAGCAAATATTTCTTTGAAAACATTATGATCAAAACAAAATAAAACATATATGACAATAGCAACAATACAATAAGCAAACTAAGTAAGGCGCAACCAAATAATGGAAAAAGGGGCTTCGCATTTTGGATAGACAGCGGTTTTATTTTCTCCACATGTAGGCCATATCCCTCAACATTGACAGCTGAAGATTGTAAATTCCGTGCAGCTTATTATAGACTGACAAAAATTAACCTGCCTTCAGATTTGGACAAATTACTGGTCAAGGATCGAGTACAGACAATTAAACAATGACCTTTAGGAAGCTTGGAACTAAGTGGACACCTCATAGTTTTTCCGATGCTCAGAAAGAGCTTCACGGTTTTTGGAATCTTGAAAGTAAGAAAAATTAGATGAACGTCACCTAAATGCTTTGTTCAATGCAAGCACGGGTGACTAAAGCTGGAAATACTGTTACAAACCTGAAAATGAGAGGCTGACGCGGCCGAGTTATCTACAAAAACGAAGAGATTACGAAGTGTTAGAAAGAAGATGGCAACCTCATTTTCGGTGGAATGAAATAATGAATGGTGTCATGGAGACAATTTCAAAAAATTTAAAAAAATACCAAAATTTCTAATTGTTTTTATCTCTATTTTTATGTTCTAAAAAGTTTTAATGTTACTTCCCGTAAAGGTTTCTTAAAATATATAGAAATAAAACATATGGCTGCCTGCACTATATTCACAGCAATATTTGCATTTCACAAGATGAACAAACTTAACGATAAATGAACAAAATTTAAAGCGAATATATAAATAAGAACAAAAGTGTGTCCTTATTTAAAGTATTTATTCATATATTGGACATCGAGCTAAAAAGGGAACAAAACCAATAATCCAAGTAATCAATTAGACAAATTTAGTTTGAGCATTGTAATATTGATACTTTTACACGCTGCGTAAACCAGCAGACAATTTTATGCCTACATGAGGATCAGCAGCAAAAAATTAAATTAATTTCTACATATCATTTTTATTGTGATGAAACCGGTAATTAGGAAGAAGAAAAGGAGTGTTAGAGTATATACAATAGTAATAAATAATATTTTAAGATTTTTTAAAATGTTTCCTCAAGCCTTTTAAGTGTTATAAGTAATCGTAACCTGTAGTGAAAAGTCACAGGCATAATCATATTAAATTAAGGTACAGAAATTCATCATGGTATGTCAATGATTAGTTTCTGGAATCTACCAGATTGTTGTAATAAACAAACAAAAACCAGATTTGCATTTTACTTCGCGGATCAAAAATTTAAGTTTCCATACCTGCTCGATTACTCGATCACAGCTCCAAACAAGAACAACAATGTCAACCCACTGTTGTAAAATTGCCAGAGAAAATGTAATAATCCATAATTTATAATCCATCGAAAAATATGCGGCGTCGTTTAGTAATTCCATTACAATTTTTAAAATGGGTTTAATGGATGTAAAAATAAGAATAAATCTACAAATAAACTGAGTAAATAATAAAATCGAATTTATAGTATTTGCCTGATGAATTATGCCAATAATTGTGTGATGGTAACATTTCAATATATTAATTTCTCGGGTCAATTCATTGCAGTTATCTATTCTTTCCAATCTGGAATTCATATTTTGGTATCGCGTGAAGATAAGGTCGAATAAACTTATCATTTTTATGATTGACAAACTAAATATTAGACCGGCAAATTGAAAATATACATAACTCACAATCGTGGATAAAATATGTTTTGTTTTTAAAAAACAAAAATGAATTATGCAAAGTAATATAAAACCCGTGTTTATTAGAGTAGCAAATAATGTATACTTTTTTGATAGTACGAGTCGACCGACAAACTTATTTTCCCATTTGCAATTTTTATCTAGGTCGTAGATGGAATGGAGTATATTTGAGTACCGGTCATCATAACTGATAGATGTAAAGAAAAATGATATAATTACAAGACATGCAGCGATATACGCCGCAATGCGAAAAAAGAAGTCATGAGGATTATGCATTGGAGGAAAGAATATATAATGCAACACGAGTAATGTCGATCCGGCAAAACACATCAAACATCCGAGCAATATCAACCACACACTTCTTCCGGCTATTTTAAATCTCAACATTTTGTTTTTGAACGTCAAAGGTGGATATATAAAACCGAACACCTTCAGCACGAATAAGAAATTCTCCATTTCTTTTGGATAATATTTATATCGATTAAATTGGTTCAAATGCATGTTTAAATAGGATATTCTGTGTGTACGGACAGAATGTAGATTTAACTAGAGTTCCATTTGCGTGACAAACGTATATATGTAATAAGTAATATGTGCGTAATTTACGTTAAATTCTTAAAATGATTAATGAATAAATAATAGCTTAGTTTACTAACAGGACACTATTAATGTACAAATGGTCTCCAATATAAATTTAATGGTAGTTAATTTATATATTGAATAGAAGTAAATTCACGTTCCATATTTCTCGATATACTCAGAAATTATTTTCTGCTTTTTTCCTTCCGTAGTAATAGTTTCGAGATTGTTGCTTTGTATTTAAATACATCAGCCACATTTAAACTCTGAGCTTTATTTGCTTTGTAAGTGCTATCTAAACTAGCCATTATCAAAACATAAAAATCATTGTTCATTTCATCTATGTCGTTATCTTTCCATCACGTTTCGGTCTCGCTATCTATAAGATATAAAAACTTGAAATAGATAGCTGCTTTGCTAGTTAAACATTTTTTTAAAATGAGTTTTATAAGAAATTAAAACAATGCATGTAATCAAGATTCCAAAATATAGTTTAGTCGTAATTTTCATAAGTAATGTTCAAATTCAACGTCTCCCTGCTCTTATGACTGCTCAAAAGGTATAAAAATTTACTTATCGTGATTTTTTTAAACAAAAGAACGACATTAACATTTTCCTCTTTGAATCTTTGAAACCAATGTTTGGCTGTACCAGAGAATATCTTTACCCATCGTTGAGCACATATTGCCCATTGGGGAATTCGTGAAGTGCAAGCTCTCTAAGTACTCTTAGTGAGAATTTTATATTTTATTTTGCAGCTGTCAAACTATCAAATCTGGTAATCCAATTTGGACGTTAACCAATTTTATTTGGTTAACAAATTTTTGTTAATCAATTTTATTTGGTTATAAAATCGTGGGGAGTGTTGAATGACTGATATTGCTATTAAATTAAATTAGACGTTTGCTTACCTTGAAATGAAATCCAATCAGTCATTAATAGCTCATTTGAATTATATCCATAACTTGAATTATATTCAAGATTTCAAATTACTAAACTAATAACCTAAGATTTGAACCCACATTATGCCACTTTTTTCGTTTCTCTTTTTTGTATTTATTTTTAAGTAAGTTGACAAAATACACATTTATGATGGAATTATTAAAACCAATATGTTAATACATAGTATGAAATTTTTAGAAAATAATTTAACACAATTATTTCAAGACTTTTATGAAAATACAACCGTTTTATTAAAAAGAAATATTTTTTTATTTGCAATTTGAATAAAACTGTATATTAATCAAAAGTTGTCGAATAATTTAAAAACAATTAGGGAAAACTTCACTAAAGAATGATTACGTGAGAAACGTATTAGTATGAATGATTATAAGTGTAACGTGAAAATTACCGGGAAAAAATACAAATTGTGTGGAAGATAAGGTCATCTGTATTCATGTGACTGATTCCATTCCTTGAAAAGATATGCGAAGATAGATATGCAAATCCATATCGTTAAAAATCCAGATGTTATGATTTAACCTGATTTATATATATTATATAAATTCAGATTCATCTAAAAATCTAGACTGCAGGCTCATAAAATAACAGGTCACTTAAACACGGCTATTTGTCAGTGGTATAATTTACCACCTATCTGACGTTATATACGAGCAGCAGTTCAAAATTAAAAGTTTAAAAACTGAAACATGATTAAAGTAAAACATTTTAAACCAAAAGCCTTGTGGCCTTCAATCCTTCAAAATGCATAATGCAGCAATTTTTAATAGGGAATAATCGAATTGTGATTTTACAAAGAATCATATGGAACAAAACAACATCGAAAAAGAGAAGTTGCAAAGAGATAAAAAAATAAAAATAATTTTTCCTCTAATAATTTTATCCGACGCTAGACTCCGTCTTTTTTCTTAAACATCTTTCACTACAAAGAAGATAGAATGTTTCATAACTCAAACTTTTTATTTACCTCATGTTTAATCAACGAGGCGACATCAGTTAACAGCAGAAAACTGAACAATCTTTCGACCAATCCAATTGATATAGGAATACCGCATTGCTTAAGGGCTTTGTCCATATAACTAAAATCTGGATGGTCTTTGAAAATTATTGCCAAATTATGACGAAATAGAGGAACTGAAAAAATTCCACAAAATCAGCGACAAAAGTGAATAGCGGATTCGTCGAGAAGTTTCATTAAAGTTTGAACCAAACGACTTAAATCTTTATGGAGGAGTTGAAATTTGAGACTTTCTTTCAACTTTTCAAATTTAATATCATAATTTGATACGCTTTTTACATTAGTCACGTGATAGAATTCGTTCGAAAAGTGTATATAATTATTTAACTATTTTGTTGAATGTCTGAATCCTCTGTATATCTCAAGAATTGCTGTAATTCTATGCAAGGACTTAAGAGCAGACAGGCTTAAAGCTACTTGGGAGAAAGACCGCGTCACAAAAAATTACATTTTTTCAAAAAAATAATTCATGAGAATTGACAAAATTATACACATGATACGTCAAATTAATTCCTATAATAGTAGTTACTACATAAAATATCGCCTTGGATAATAATCTATTCATGCGATCCTTCCGAATATTACTATTAATGTTTTATTTGAATTTCAATCTTTGCAAGTTTTGTACCATTTCGTAATATTTTTCATTTTCAATTAACAGATAACTATATAGCAGAAGTCAATCCAAAAAAGTTTGATAGAAGGCGCCGAAATTGAGGTATATTTTTGTATTGTTTAACGTATTGTACCCATATATTTATAGCTAAAAGTATTAATACATACGGTCCATGATAAATATTATATTTAGAAAATTTCAATTTAAGAACAGGCATTCTATGTAGTCCAAAAACTGTCATTACTGCACTAAATAATATATTTCTCACTACTTGCGTCGGTTGCGTCGTATTATTCCCACTTAAAAGATTTACCAACTCTATATTGAACTTAATGTAGTCCATCTTGATCTAACGTAACCCCTGTTTGAGGTTTGTATACGTTAGAACTTAATGATTAAGTACCATGTCAATGGATATTAACTTTTTCCACATTAATACGATTGAAGAGCTGGTAAAAATATTATATGGGAGATCATATCTATAACCTCTGTAATCAATTCTAACACGGAATGGCTTCTAATAAAATCCAAACTTACACACATACCCCAACAATTATTTATAAACTGAATTTTTATTATTATTAGGTTTTAATTATTATAAGGAGTTAAAATGAAAATTTGTCTTAGTATTTTATCGTCAGCAGTTAATTTGCCAACGCTAATTGGATGAAGGAATTGTTCCTAATTCTACTAATTTTTTTAACACCGTCAAAATTCCAACCATAAATATAGTTGGATCAAATTGAACAAAGGATAAAAAATCATTTTAAGGCTATTTTTAGTGTTCCTCAGCCAAACTAGGAACACTTATAATTTCATCATAATCGTCTGTAGGTCCGTAGATCACAGCCATTTTAGTAGCAGAGTGTTACGCCAGCGCCACGGAAATTCTGTTGCGGAACCCCCATTGCAAAAAAATCGCAACGGAATATGACAGCCACACTTTGTGGATTATCAGTTGACGGCCTACCTTTACACAGAGTGGACGTAAAGTGGATCCTACAGAAATTATAGCTATTTTTGAAGCTTTAAAACAAGTTAAAAGGAGACGTAAATTTGTCTGCATCCCCTAAATATCCTTAGATATACTAGACAGCAATTTTACAACTTGTACGAGAAACTAAGACAGTATCCAGATAAGTCATTCTAGTGTTACCGAATGTCTGTTCAATTATTCGATGAACTGCTTAACTTGATTTCTTGTTTCAATGCAACAAATACATATATATTTTACGGGAGAATATAAATTATCGTGGGAACACCATTTTATATAACTATCTTCTATTCCTCAAAACTGTAATAACCAACATATAATATGTATCAAGTACCGTGTGTTTTTGTTAGTTTATACATACGTAATACATACATAGTAAAATAATAAACTTGCCAAATTCTTGTTGTTTTTTCTTTCTGTCTCCTCTTCCCAAATAGAATAAAATATTTTTCCTATATCTTCCCATGCTCTCTTTTTTGCCGTCTTGTCAGGCTTTTCGGTAGGATCCCAAAAGAAAACTCGGTTTTAAACCTCTAAAATAAATCTCACGGTGTCAAAAACATCTTGTGCACGTGCTGTTACCACGAATTGTCCGCCGAATGTGGCGCAACGCATTAAAATACATGGAACTAGACGTTGCCGATCTTACGCCGACAGAAGATTAGTGTGCGGAGGACGAAATAGTCGCAACGAGCAAGCGATCCGTTGAAGGAGAAACCAATCTGCGCAGTGTGTCTGTAATTGTTGTTTATGTACAAAAAAATTAATTGGTGTTCCACCGCGGAAGATCGGCGATGGAACGTTCGTGCAATGTGGCGCTGGCTTTAGTGGTATAAAGTTGGAATTTGGCTTGGTTGTGTATATATATATATATATATATATATATATATATATATATCTGTGTATATATGTATATATACATATATATATATATATATATATATATATATAATATCGAAATATATAGTAGACCAACTTATGACGTGTTGTTGTGTCGGTAAAAAGTGCGTAGAAGCTCCATACAATTTGTTCATGCAAAAAAATAATTTTGAATTTTAAAATCTATATTGATTATGCCTGTAACAGATATTCTGTAATGTATTTGTCGATTTACATGCAGAAAGTTATTCCTAATATTTGTAAATAGTTAAATATAAATGCCATGTACGCTAAAACGTTTATGCGCAGCTGGAATGTAAGGTTCCCTTGCAGTGTGAGATCTAATCGTACCTAACAATTTGTTCTCTGTGCTTACTTTCAAAAGCTATTTTATTGTCAACATAGTAAGCAATTATATTATTTAATATACTTATAAATTTAGTATCTGTTACACAGTTAACAATTTTCGTCTCAAAAACATACCAAGTTGAAAACTTTATCCTAATAATACGTAAAACTGAATTATTGGTGGGTTATTGAAAATTTTGAAAATTTTGTGTATCCATTTTGCAACAAATGATGCAAAATGGATACACAATAATTAATTCTCAGAGTTTGCAATTTTTTGTAAATCTATGCGGTTTTTCAAGCATTTGCTCAATTTATAGTTATTACGACCATATTTATTTATCTTCGGCCAAGAATAATTATCTTGATTAAAACGTTATTTTGTAACTTCAGACAAAATGAACTATTTTTATTTTTTTTCTTATTTAGAGCAATTTCTTACAACCAAACAGAACATCAATTCAGCCTTGCCCATAACAAATAAAATAAAAAATAATGTCCCATCGAAACTAAACTGAACTGCGATTACAGCTAGTTACAAAGATAGTTACTAATGTTTTGATCGACCTTTACCTTCTCCCTCATTTATATCTAAGATATTTACATTTTATAGTTAGACCTTCCTTTGCAGAATTTCAAAAATCTCTTAGAAGTTTTGTCAAATTTCTCAAAAGGAAAGCAAAACTGACGCTGTAAAATATAAACTTTACATCATACAATATCATTTACATGGAATGTAGTTATTAGTGGTGGAAGAAGTGAAGTTTCTAAAGAGAGATTTAAAAACAAAAATTACAATTCCTTTTAACATAATCAGGTTCCTATACCTTTGCATATTTGAATGCATCTTTATCTCATTTTCACCAAAAATGCAGCCGCATAGATTGGACGTTCTTGTGTGTCTGACGAAAAGTTGTTTAGTGCCACATAGTTTTAAGAATTAATTACGAATAGGTATTGGTTTATTGGTTGTTTATGAAACAAAGCAAATAGTTATGCATCATTGAAGTTGTTGTCGTGACTTTTTAGTAAACGAAATAATATTGTTGAACAAAATAACCCCAACAAATGCCATAGTTTTAGCTATTATTCCTAGATTCGCAAATGGAGCAGGTGAAGTCTTCGTTCCTAGTTCAACAGCAAAGTTCCAGCAGTTTCCAGCAGCATAAAATTAAAGTTATTTATTACAAATTTCCCGAATCTTGACCAGGTTCGAGAAGTTTGTAATAAATAACGGATACACAATATGGAGCGTGATGTTATGCATTGGGTAACAGAAGGGACATGGGGATGTGCCAAAATCTACATAACTGAAGATTGCTAAAATAGTAGCCCATAAAGACCATTCATAAGACCATACAAAACTACATTTATGAAAAAGAAATTCTGTATCCGCAGTAACAAATTTGTTCTCACTTTACGTGTAGTACAAGTTTAGACTTTCACTATTACTAGTTAAACCGCAATGTAATGTAAATTTTCTTTATAAATCGATGACACGGCATGCTGATTCGTCGTTCGAAACTAAGTTTCTTATTGGGAAAACTTCTTTATCTTTTAAAATTATTAATTAAAATAGTCTTTGTCTAGTCTTAATGCCTAATTTTATCGAGCAAGCTTATTGACGATACCTTTACACTTCCTTGCAGTCTTGACATTTCCCTAGACGGAAGTGTATTCCAAACCTTATTTTTTCAATTGTCTGGTGTCCTTCTTTTATTTTTTTAGCAAGTGGTGATAAAATCCTTTCTTGACGGCGATATCTGCGTCAACTGACCTACGTATCAGTTAGAAATGGCCGCTGTTGATTATTCATACTAGCTGTTTGATACGTTGAAATAAAAGTTGCTATTACTTTTGGTGAATTTGGTGATTTTAAATATCTACGTATTTTCAATATCTGAGGGATCGTAATTGAGGCCTGCTACAGAATCATCTCCATTAGATTCTACAAAAGTTTGTTTCAACAGGTTTTCAATGACGTTAAATGTTATAATTACACTAAAGCTCCACAGCAGTTCGACTGGTGTCATTGGTTTCATCCCGAATATTGAAACAGTAAATTGTTTGGTAAATTTCTTTGAAATAGAATGGACGTAATTAATCAAGTTATGGAATAATTTTAGGTTAACTGGTGTAAAGGCAATTAAAAAAAACGAGTTATTAAAATAACTAAATTTACCACTACTATTACTCGACATGTTATTTTTAAACTATTCGCATCGTTTCACAAACTACCGACAAATTAATACCTTTGCGTAATTAATTCTTAAAACTATGTGATACTAAACAAACATTTTTTCGTCAGACACGCAAGAACGTCCAATGCGGCTGCACTTTTGATGAAAATTAGGCAAAGGTATATTATAATTTGCAAAAAAATTGAAGATAATACAGATAAATAAAGTATTTTTTTTAATATTGTACATCATGTAAAGTATAATCGAAAATGTTGTTTTGAAAAAATCAAAAACCTTTTCTTCATCATTTCAAATTGCATATTTAAAAAGGTATTTTAAAAAAATATATATGAAAATAAACAACGTTTTCTCCGTCTTATTTACCTGACTACAAAAACAAACAAATATTTGGTAAAATTTGATATAAATTTATATAAAACATATAAATTTAGTCATCTCTTTTCACCCCTTAATGTTGAATCTTGGAAAATACTTAATGCTGGTTTCATTGCTTGCCCATACAAATTTAGCCACCCCCTTAGGAGTTGAATCTCGGACAATGCTTAATAGTTTCAGTATTTGCATTGAAAAGCATTAATACCAAATTTTAAGTGAAAATTACCTTATCAATTTTTTTCTTAAACAAATATAGCCACCCCTTTTCACCGCTTAGGAGCTGAATGTCAAAAAGTTCTAAATACTTTTAATATTATTGGTCTTGAAAAGCATTAATGCAAATGTTTAATTAAAAATTACCATTAGCATTTTTCCTATGCAAATTTAGCCAGCATTTTAACACCCAGTTTCACCAAGTTTCAAGTTATAATTACCATAAAAATATTTTTTCGAAAAATCCCTTCTTAAACAATGTCTCCATTATAATATCACCACCCTCTCCAAATTTCAAATTTTTATCATTAGCTGTTTGGGCTGGGCGTTGATATGTCAATCGGGACATTGCCTTTTATACATATAGATTATTGGAAGCATGTCTTCGACTTGCAGCACAAAAAGCATTAATCTCATCAGACAACAGTGACCGCGTGTATGTGACTGGATGGCAGCGCGCTGCTTAGGCCGACCGCTAGGAGTCAGGTATTGAAACAGTGTCATTATTTGGTTGTAGTATATGCGTATACCGGCATGTGATTCAATTTCTTATTATCTGGTTACTTGATTTTCTTTTCAGTTTAGTTAAGATTAGTTTGATTGTCGGGTGTCCTATTCAGAAATATTTATTGCCGGTGGATATTAATAAGTCTTTACAGTTACATACGATGTTTAATCAGTATGAAAAAGCGTCAACTTTATCAATAATTATATGTAATCGAAAATATGACAATATAATTGTAACGAATGTAAACAATCCTAGTTTCTTTCTTTTGCATATTGCCTTTTATTGGTTTTAAGTGTTCCGTACATCAAAAAGAAAAAAGAAACCCTTATTGGATCACTTCTTCGTCCGTCTGTTGGTATGTAAAGATTAGTCCGTCTGTTGGTATAAGATTAGAAGTTGGCATTTTTCTTAGAATAGCGGTGAAATACCAAGTTGTAATTAATATCAATATAGTCGCTTAGAGTTGTAAAAAAGTCAAGCTTCTAAGTCAAAACAATCAAGAAGAACCTTAAAGAAACCACTATTAATGCCGCATATTTTGAGTCTCGGAAATAAATCAATGTGGTACTTCCCGTTGACCTAGAAGCGTGAAATTTGGCAAAAAGCAAGATCTCATAGTACAAGTAAAGGACAAGGTCCAAAAATCTTTAATTTACATTAAATAATATTTTTTTAGTATGCATCTGTGAAGATATAGCAGGCAATATGTTTTCGTTCTAAAAATTAAATATTTTTACCTAGTTTAAAAGGAATATTATGTAACATTAAACTTTTATAAATTTCTAAATGTGAACGAAACTCTCGTAGTGCGAATCTCACTCGTGCTTGACAGTTTTTTTTCAGTTTTAGTATATCAAGTAAACATCTAAATATTCAGTGAGACAATGGCGGAGAGGAGACAAACGATAAATGTTAATACGTTTTTCATAATCGCAAAATTACATTAACAGAGCCCCTGGATGCGTTTCTGGTGGTAAAAATCACAAAGTATGTATCTCAATTTTTATCGTTTTTTGAAATTGTCGTAACATATCTGTTAAGTGATTTGTAAACAACCGTACCATATAGTTACGAATATCAGAATATATTGTCAGTATTGCTTATTTAATAAACAATTAAAAAAAACGAATTAACCTGAAAGTTCAGGTTTATAACTTAAATAGTTTATGAGAAAAATAGATTTAAAATTTTCCCTCGTAACTGAAATTGTTTAATTATTTTAAGAACAATTTCAGGTCAGGGCCTAAAAACTTAACACTCTGTTGGTTTATAATATCCCCTTGCAATTCTCGGGTACATTGCAGACATTGCAAAACTGGAAAACGTAGACAACTAAATGAATCTCTCAACTGAAAATCTATTTATTAGTTTTTGTGTTATCTCTCTAAAGCTCTGTGTTGTAATAGTGAACACAGGCGTTTAAATTTTTTAAATATATAATACTAGCTGTGTCCTATGGAATTGCTCAAGTAAAATTGAATAAAAAAAATGTTTCCTCAGATGTGTTGCTGTTAGTTTTAAACTATTACCATTCCAATTTTCATCCAAATCCTTCCAATACATTTTTTGTGATTGACAGACAATGTAATATACAAATAGACGGAAAAAAAATTGTAAAAAAATTTTCTAGCTTTTTTTATTTTTCTATACGCTAAATCACGGATTTATTACGGATTTACGGTGTTACAATATTATAATTAAAATGTTGTGCTACTAAAATATTTTCATAATTATTGTGTACTTTAGTGTCTCTCTTCGTTTCCATTTTATTCATAATTTTTGTTGTAAATTTATTTTATATTTCTTTTATCTATTTGCAAGTCCCCACATTCAATGACTGTTTTCCTTTTAGAAATATACTCATATTTGTATCTCTACTAAATAAATTTGTTTCTCAATTAGATGCTCTTTAAAATCGTGGCCTTTCAAAATGTTACTTTCATTTCAAAATAATTTTTTCATCAAACCTTAAAATGCATAATAGGAATTTTCTTTCAATAGAGACTAAAACGTGAACTTGTGATTGTCCAATGGTTGAATATAATATTTTATACGTATTAAATGGAAACAAGTCCTTCGATAATGGATGTCTGTGTAAATCGTACAGTTGATATTTCAAGGTACAAAGTGAATAGTAACTTTTCTTTTATTTCAAGGTGAAATATTGTTACGAGAGATTTTCATTATTACGGAGATTATTATGGAAGTAGGAAGAATAAGTACAGTACTAGCTCAATTAGGAAAAGCTTTTTTTATCATTATCCTGAACTAGGCATTTTTAAGTCTCCTGCTTGAGCCATGCACAAAACACAAATTTTAAATATAAAATGGTTTTGGTACAACCAAAGGTTAATAAATTTAAAAGGCAAGGTTAATAAGGCAAGGTTCCTTATTTTTAGAAAGACACGGAAAGGAATAAAGGGACAAAATGCGATATCTGTCAAATGAAAGTATAAGTAAGTGTACAGTGTGTTGAACCGAGTCAGTGTTATTTTAAGACACGAGAGAAATAGAAGAAAAAAAGAATGTTTGATTAGTTTATTTAGCTTAAATGAAAACTGAAGCACATTTTAGACTTATGTGCCACAAGTAAATAAACATACGGATCACACTGATAGGAAAAGGTTAGGGAGAATAACAAGGAATAAACGGATATCGTCTAGACAAAGATGTTAATCATGTTAGTTCGTTTATGGTAAAAGTGATAATAGTGTACAAGCCAATGACAAAAGAGAAATCCAAATATGTTCGTATTTATTTATATGACCTATGTCTGTCGCAATACGAGATATTACCAGCGATAAACAAACTGCGGCACAATGCGATTAATTGACAGTCAGTCTTCGATAATTGCTGCTATATACAAACAAATATAGGGTAGCGTGAAGGATTAAATATATCGATTTGGTTACATTGAATGTCATGGAAATTTTAGACTGAATAAAGTATTTTAATGGTCTCTATTTTAATGACAATTTATTATTATGACCAGCATAAAACACATTTAACTAACATACTTTTATCCCATTTCATTTCAAAATATATTCGATGGAATACAATAAGTTCGTAACTCGTCTACACGTATTAATTGTCGTCTACATGTAGTGATTATTATATTTAGTGGTATTGATAAATTCTCCATATTAATAATACTCATTTCCGTAATATAAACTCGATAAATCTTTATTTTAAAATGAAACCGGAAACTAATGCAAAGGCTGTACTTGGTGAACTCAAACCATATTATTTTATTTTACAACTTCTTGGATTTTACTACAACGTTTCCCTGGATAAACTTAAAAATCTAAATCAAGTTAATTTCAAAGATTCCTACTTTGACCTAATATGCCTATTGTTCAACGTTCTCATTATAATAGTGTGTTTATGTGCTTTCGTTACAGCAATTATATACGCCTTGCTTTACTTTAAATATTTTGATACCTTTGATGCCTTACTTCGTATTTTTATTATCGTCATCATGAACTGCTTTTTACCTTCCGTCAACTGGATTACGTCAATAGTAAAAAGCAGAAAATTTGATTCAATATTGCTTGATATCTCACAATTAGACGCGGAATGTGAATGGTGGATTACCGGCGTGCGATCGGTACGGAAAACAAACGTCTTCGTCGCTATTTGGTTAATTTTTATTACGATAGATGCTTTTCTAAAGGCTAATTTATCCATTACTGCAATTGAATTGGTAGTTTTCTACATAGCGTTCATCGCGTATTTCCTGACATTTGTCAAGATTTGCTGCGTTATGGAAGTTATTTGGTTTAGAACTAAATTGTTGAATTCAAACATTGTTTTAATGGAAAGAAAATTAAACGTTTTTTACATAAAAACTACGGAACCATTTTGCCCAAAAGACGTCATACAAACGTTGAACTCGTTTAGAAACTATCATTTGAAACTGATCACATTAATAGAAAAAATAAATTCCGTGTTTTCTGTAGAAATTTTCATGAATACAGTTGTAAATTTCGTTTTTTTATATGTTTACACTTTTTATGTAATATTGGTATTCTACCTTATTCTCATGCAAGAAAACACGTACAAATCTCTTCAAGCTACGGGCTATATATTTTTGAGTCTTTTTGCCATTAACTTTTTGGCGGGTGTAAATTTGATTTATATTAGCAGCACGTCTCATGGATTAATTGAGGAGGTAAGAATATTAGCTTAGGAAATTCAACAATCATTTTTATATTGCATACCAATATTATAATGAAAAATGCAGCTCATTAAATTCTACATTAAGTTTGGGAAATTAAAAATCTCTATCTTGAATAAATTAAATATAGCTATGAAATTATTGGAAGTGTCCTGCTTAATGTGCGTGAAGAAAATAGTCAATATTTTTTTTTTAATTTCATAACACTTCTTTTACAATTATAACTCCAAATGAAAGAGAATTATGATTACAAGAAGAAGGTGGAAGACTATTTATTGACTATATTCATTTCTACTACCTATGTACTTTCGGTTAATTTAATTGCTATCAAGAATATTTTCTTTGATTTGCATAAAAATTATGTCAGAAAATAAATGATATTTTTTTTTAAACAAGAATAATCACTTGACAATAAAATAAGTATTGAATATTCTTTGTGCACATTTTCAATATTTATTTTATTGTCACTTTCCCATTTGAAAAAAATTTTCTTACTTTTTTATCGTTTCCTTAATTATAATTATAGTAATATAACCATTGCATCTAAACATTAATCAGGTAAGGCGCACATCTCGGATCGTCAATAAACTGGCTCTCTACGTATCAGACGATGATCTTATGAACGCAGTGAGTTTTAATGTTTTGGTAGTATATAAAACACATATTTAGAATGCCCTAGTTACGAAATAAAGCACATATAGAGAACCATATGTATGCGGTATATTTGGTTAGATGTCGTGCTTTGCCAACAAACTTATTCACAGTAAGTTCGTATGAAGTTTTTTTTGTATAATATAATTGAGAATTGACTATATTCTGAACGTCCTTACCTTTATAATTCAAATTATTTCGATAAAATACAAATTTTAGCGTATTATATCACAATAATTTAAATTCTCACCTTTATTTGCAGTAACAAAATATTCACTAAAATTTATACCAGTAAAATGACATTTGAATAGAAGACGTCATTTTAATTCTTAATTTTTTTTAATATTTTTAATTCCTAATATTTTGTGTAGTGAGTTGAAGAAATTACTGCTACAGTAAGTCAATTTGCGTAAGTGAAATTACTTATTTTTTTCGACTCCATGACCATCGTAGTATTTCTCCTTTCTCTTAGTAATATTTATCCTTTCTCTTGGCTATGGTCCTATATCTCATTTGGGGTCAGCCCTCCTCGTTTCTTTTTCGTAACAATAATATATCTTGTGTAATTATTGCATCCATGTCATAGCCTTAAATTCTTTTCAATAGTGCTTTTATATCGCGTCAATCTCAGCCTCTCTTTCCTTCTTCGATTATTATTACTGCTCTAGTCATATGGTCTTCATTGCGCCTAATAATCTGTCCGTACCAACGTAACCAACTTTCCTTCAGTTTGTCCTCAGTCTTTACAAATTTGAATCTTCCTCTAATAAGAGTATATTTAATTTTAAATATTTCCAATCCAGTAACTTCACTGACTTAACGCTGCATTTTCATTTCTGTGACGTACATTGTTTTTTTGGCAACCTTTCTTCCCAGCCAGAATTAAGACCCGTCCATCAGCACTGCTAATACTGCTGGCTTGTAAACTAGATGTACGTTCGACGATCTTTTAACGTCACACAATAATATGGAGAGTGATCTCCCTTTGAGGTCAGCAGTTGTTATTCTGTGTTAGATGTCTTTTTAAATTGTCATTCGGAGTCACCAATGAACCAAAATACTTAAATGCCCTTCGTATTTAGAGAAGTTCCTTTCAATCACCACTGATGGGTCGTCATTAACGCTAATTTCAGACATCACATTCATTTAGTCTTATCTCCGTTCACAATAAGACTGCTTAC
This sequence comes from Druceiella hillmani, assembly GCA_039881145.1. Taxonomy (NCBI): domain Eukaryota; kingdom Metazoa; phylum Arthropoda; class Insecta; order Lepidoptera; family Hepialidae; genus Druceiella; species Druceiella hillmani. Next base: position 26,957,197 of record JAYKKI010000010.1, read on the forward strand.
TCTTCACATGTCCGAGACATCGCAGCTCTATTGTCTTTTTATTATTTATTTTGGTTAAGACTTTCCTTAACTCTGACGTTATTATTTTTTCAATAAAGCTTTTCGTAAGGGAATTGGTTTTAGAAGTTCGGACGGAAACTTTTCACGTATTCATTTTTGGTAGTATTCTTGCCACCTTTTGTTTATATCCTGGTGAACAGTTTGCCGGACATATCTTCACACACTTCTTGCATTTTACGTCTTTCGTCGAATTCTTATGTTTTATTGCAAGTTAAAAAATCTTTTGTAAAAAGAAACTGTTTTCTGCTTTTGCTGCTGTTGCAGAAGGTTTTGCTATTTTTTTGTTATTTATATTCATGTTATTAGCGCCCAATCTTGAAGCTAGTAATTTTTCAAGGCATCACTTTTATTCTTCATTTTCAATTTTATTCCTTGCTTCAGCAGGTAAGGTCTTTGTTGGTAATGAATCGTCTTTAAGATATGTCTAAACGTATCTTAGTTGTTTTCAAACAGAAAGAATCGAGCTCATACCACTGAGTTTCATCGTTAAGCCTGTCAGAATATGCCATTGAATCTTTGAGCAACTTCTTTTTCGATTCGATTCATCTATAACGCATAATTATTTTTATTTAATTTTTAACGCATAATTTTTTTAGGTTATCGTGATGTAATGAAAGAGAGTGCAACGCGTATTTATCCAGAATTTAGAATTATTATAATATTCAAAAATCCTGTGGTCTTAATAGAAAATCCATGCAAATGATGCCGCGGGAAAAAATCTGGTTATCTATTTTTAACTTATCGTACATCGGAGCCACCTCTAAATACAAAATTAGACAAAAAATATTTTTGTTGTTCAATTGTTCAACTCGGTTTTGTAAACACTTACTAATAATATGCATATAGTGCTTGTATTCAGTGTTCTCCGTATATATATATATATATATATATATATATATATATATATATTGCTTCACTTAACGACTACGATATTAATGAATGTTCATTTTTAAAAAGAAAACTTTTAATTTATGGACTGTACCTTAATCTGATTTCAGATAAAACGGTTTTCAATACAACTTGCCCTCACTCCGGTAGAAATAACGGCCATCGGTTTTTTTAAACTCGATAACGGTACCATTCTATCGGTTAGTATAAAATGTTTACTTATTTCTTTATTTTTGTTTTACGTAATTTCACTTATAGTAATGTGGTTTAGTTCGTGGCTGGCGTGCTAATGGATCCGTAGAAACTTTTAAAAAAATTTAAATAACATTATGTACATGCAATAATGAAATTATTTGATAATAATTTGATAAGTAAACAGTAAGTCGGAATGATTTTGGTAATAAACACCTAATTTTGGGAGTTTTTCTGTGTTATACATAAATAGTCCCTGAAAGAAATTTAATTTCTCCTTAAGTCATATGTCTCTCTGTCTAATATCTAGTAAATTATAATATTATATACACTGCTATTATTGATATTAAAATTAAATAAATATTTTTCGAAATTTTTTAAATTTCTAAACGTCCGGAAATTGCTAATTAAACCTATACAATTATTAAGAAGGACTGAGAAATATATTCTAAAAAATTACTGAATCTTACAGAAGGTTTTCTGTGGAAAGAAAGAAGTAGAATCAGATGACGAAATTATTTGTCTTCTTAGGAGACCTTTCTGTGAGCTAATGGCAAGATTTAATATCATTCCTTTGTATGAATCGAAAAAGAGTACAAATTCAATGGCAGTAGCATTGAAGAAGTAAATCTGATTATATCTGAATACAGGTGAATAGAATTACGCGATTGCTACAGGGGATATAATTTATCGTCTTTTATTAGCAAAGAAGAAGTGCGCACAGCGACTTATTTAAACAAAAATGAGTTTTGATATTCCTTCAGCTCTTTTACCTTTGTGCTTTTCAGTGAATTTGCTTCTTCGACGATGAGATTGGTTTCTATCTCAATCCATTAAACGATTTCACTTTGGGTCATCTTCATTTATTTATTTTGGCGTTTAAATATATTTCTTCATTTTATGATAATTATTCCAATTTTTCACCAAACAATTAAAAAAATAAATGGTTACCAAATTTTATTTTATTTTCAGATATTCAACACTTTACTGACTAACATCATTATAATCGTTCAAATATCGATATATAATGGACAAATGGAGAAGTTAAAATGATGACGACGTTGATTGAAAAATATATTTAAAATAAATGAAATAATCCAGTGCAGCTGTTTACTTTCTCCACAGCAGTCGTTGACTTTCCCCACAGTATATATATATACACGATGTCCGGGAAAAAATGTCGGACAAAGAAAGACTTTATTCGATGATTGTAAAATTCAAAATATTTTTTTTTTCACAAAACTCGAAATAATGGTCATAGTTATTTGACATTTATTTTATACACACGATACTTGCGCACGTCAATCAGCACCGGTCGGGTTAAAGACTGCGAACCTGCCGTGCGAGATGTTATGTATTATGTTATAAGTAATTTATACGCAGCGAGTATATTTGTTTAATTGATTGCTTAAATAACAGGAAATATAATGATTAAAAACTTAATAAATAATAATATTAATGTGGGTGAGTACATTATTACATCCACTCAATCCATGACTTTTTTCACGTTTGTAAAATAGGCCACAGAAAATGCTTTTTAGTAACAATTATTTCACAAATATTTTATTAATTTAATGTTCATATAAAATTATTACACTTATTTGTTTAAGAAGTTTTAATGGAGATGTTCAAAATGGTTTCCGTTTTGTTCTACACATAACCACGTTCTCCTTGTAATTTAATTAGTAACATTATCAACCGTTTGAGTATATCTCTTAATTTTATTAAAACTGTCGGTAATTATTTCTCGTAAAGTTTGTTCGTCCAGGTATTCAGTTGAGAATGTATAGGATTTGACGCTACTCCAAAGAAAAATATCGAGTGGTGTTAAATATGGAGATCTCGAAAACCAGGGAGTGGTGTTAAATATGGAGATCTCGAAAATCACGTACACGAATACTGAAGTGAGGGTGCGCTCCATCGTTCTGCCACCACATATCTTTGACTACACTCAAAGGCAAATTTGAAATAAAATCTTCCACTTCATTATGCAAAAAATACAAATAATTATCCGATGTTATTATGGCAGGTACAAAAAATGGACCTACGAGCTGATTACCCAAAATTCCTGCATATAAATTTGAATGCCATCTGTGCTGAAAACTTCCCGATCGTTTTAAATGTGGATTCTTATGGCTTCAGAATTGTTCGTTATGCACATTAAATATTCCATGCCGCATAAATGTACTTTCATTTGACCATAAAATACATCGAAAAAATGTAAATATATAATACATGCGGATGAGGCACTGGCAAAAAGTACGACGTCGGACGAAATCTTAATCGGTCAGTTGTTGTACAGCACGATAGTGAAACGAATGTTGTCCATCTTCTCTCAACATATCTCCGACAAGCATTTTCGATAAGCTAAGAGACATGGCTGTCGAACGTATGCTGCGAGTAAGATCTTCGGCAAATTAATCAAGGATAGCACCTTCAGCCGCATGACATCTTCTATTAATTGGGCGTCCTCTATCAAACGAAGGCATTACCTGACCAGTACTACGAACCCGACTACACAACCTTTGCGACGGTCTGTTTATTTGGCTTTTTGGCGCGATTTGGATAATTAGCCGAACACCTTACATTCGCCTGGCGAGCATTGCAATCATATGCACTTAAGCACATCAGCATGTCATAACATTCTGAATTGGAAAAGCGCACAGACATTATAAGTTATCAAAACAATAATTACCAAAAACAATCGCTAATACTCCAGAAAATCGAAACACTTTGAATGTAAATTTAAAAACGACACGATACATTGACAAAACGACACGACAAAGCGCGTTGCTTCACTGATTGTTGCTCACAAGTGCACAAGTAATAATACTCTGCGCTAAAAACATCTTTTCTCAACCTGGGGTCTCTTTCATTATTAAAGGGAGTCGCAATCAGTCCAAAAAATAAGATATAAATAAATGATTAACATTAAATTAATTGAAATATTATTTTAATTTTATAGTATAATAAAGGCGTCGCAAGGCTTTTCACTTAACTTTTTGGTTTTTTTCGTGGTTCGCGACATAAAAATAGTTGAGAAAAAAGGACTTACACTGTTAATAATTTTGCTAAATTTGTAGCTAGAAATTTGTTTTTTCCAAATACATTCAGCTCTTATTCGTTACGCTAATTACAGAATATTCATTGCTTTTATTTTTAAATAAATCAATACTTGTTAAAATATTATTTCACTGTAGTCAGTAAGGTAGAAATAGAGCATTAGAATATAATACTAAACATCTATCAAAGAGAAAAAAATTTATTCTTTACGAAATTTTCAGGCCGCCACTGCCGCGTGTCCTGTTAATAAACAAAAAGAATTGTGACCAAAGTAAAATAAAAATAATTCAATACACGTTTAATATAACGTATGATCCAAAAACCGACGTACAATTATCGATTGCAATTTTGATCAGCAAAAAATGTTTCCATTAGCAAAGACAAAACAAAACAAATATAAAATTATTCTTTAAATTTTACAACAGGATATTTTTTCGAGAAATCATCGAGATACTTCCTTAACTTTACGAACTAAATGTCGCACAGTATGAAGACAGTATCTTAAAATTGTTCTATGTAACGTTTAAAACTACATTTTGTAAAGGTAATAAAAAAATTTATTAAACAATTATCTTTTCTTTGTGTGATTCCTCCCGAATCTGATATAATCATTGATACCTATAAGAATTATCTTATGAATACATGCTTATTTAATCCAATCTAAGGTATCTATATACAATACTTAAAATGAGAACTATTAATAAAAAAAATAAATAACGAACATGTGGCTATTTTTTGTTGCGTATGTGTCGGCATTGCTTTTAAGACAAGGAATCGTTTCTAATTGGTTGGTACAATCGGGAGATAAACCTTAGCCCATCCAATGTTGCCCACGAGGACTACTAACTAATAAAAATCGTTAACGATATTATAATTCGCCGCCCCGTTCTATCATGCAACTTCTTAAAGTCTCTCAATGACGATGCAGAGCATTGCTGAAAACACATGTGTGGTCTCATACTTGGCGTACGAACAACTTTTCATTAGTAAAATAAACTATAGAACGATTATTGTTTTATCGATGTTATAGTTTACTATGTATAGGTGAGAACTTAACTAGAGATAAATATGTTTATTCGTTTTATAGTTCAGACTTAAATTTTAGTGTATCTATCGATCGATCTATGAAGAGACTTTACGCGAAAGGATTAGCAAAATATTAATATGAATAATAGAAATATTCAAATGATTGATTAAGTCGATAATTAGGAAAGTACGATTGTATTTACAATAAGACGTATAATATTACATATTTAAGGCCAATCAAAGATTAAAGTGAAAAAAATTATCAGTGTCTGTTAAGTAAATACAATTTAAAAGAAATATTTTTCTATGCAATATATATATAGCTAACGACTTCTTTCTTTCTGTCAAATTTCTTTTCCGAGTGTTAGGTTTCACTCACACTGAAAACAATCCAAAAAAAAAAAAATATATATATATATATATATATATGTGTGTGTGTGTGTGTGTGTGTGTGTGTGTGTGGGTGTGTGAGTGTGTGTGTGTTTGTGTGTGTACATATATACATACAATAAACATCACATTTGTTAACTAAACCTTTTCAAAACTTGGGCGATATATAATTGTTGAGTAGTTGCACTTAACTGTTTATGATGAACATAATCGGGTTAAGAAAAGAGTCCGATTTCGCATTAAACAATTCCGATAAATATAGCATACTTTGTAAATCCTACGTAAATAAAGGTAAATTTAATAGACTCCTTAATTTTTTATTGAATACCCCCAATTACAGCTCAATACGACCAACGATTGTGAAACCACATGCACAAATAGTGCGCTTCCCAATTTGGAAATTTGTTCCTTGTTTCAAAGAAAAACTTAGAACGTAACTTAGATTCAAAAGAAAAAATATTGTAATTCAGAATATGTACAGCTCTTAAGTATTTAATATTATAAGAACGTCTGTATGTGCGAATGAATTCCCTACAGGCATAAGAAACCCTTTCAAAAGTTTACGGGAAAAATCATTTTAGTGAAAAAGTTACTCACATACACACAGACATATTTCTGAATGTATATATATATATATATATATATATATATATATATATATATATATATATATATACATATACATATACATATATGTAAAGAAAACCTATAGGTATCCTTTCATTTAAACTTTGCCTCGTTGTCTATGATAAGTTCCATAGAGGTCGCTGTTAGCTTTCGTATCAAACGTCAAAAGATTTTGAGAGGTTAGATTTGTTTTTGATTCAGTATTTTATTGTAAAAAGCTTACCTGTCGAATTCAGATGATAAACCCGAAATGAGGGCTTTAAATGTTGTTTATTTTATTCACAGGTGAGTAAATGTTTAGTTTATAAGATAATGTTACTAGCAAATTGTAGAAGGAACGTTTTACAAGTAAATAAATCTTTTATCCACAGAAACGCAATTATGTCTTTATTTCAACAAGTTCGAAACAGAATCCAATAAAAACATTATAAAACAACATTTTCTGCATATATTTCGAGAGAATAATGAATAAGTTAAGATTTGATTTTGCTGTGAAGACAGCGTCCGAGGGAAAAACCAACTATTTATGCATAACCTCAATTGCCACAACCAGTGGTCAGATCTATGGAATACCACCGGAATATCAACCAGTGAATCAACACAAAGCAATTATGAGTACAACAAACTATGCCAAAATAAAAAAAACATTGCAAAGAAGACGCCAAACAAGGAAAATTTGGATAACTTTGACAGATGAGATATCGGAAGCATATGTGGATGAGGCTCAAAACTTGCAGTTTAATGATATTTATCTAGAAGAAATAATAGAAACTGAATGTGATCCAGAGTCTAAATCTAGTGGCTCAAACAACTCTTTGGAAAAACTGTTAGAAAAATTACTCGAAGAAAAAAAACAAAAATCAGAAACTCAAAATCTAAGCAAGATAGCGAAGAATTTTATGATGGAAAAGTTCACAAGTAAAACCAGTAATGCCCACCAGTGGATTAATAATTTTAATAAAGAATGTGAACGTTGCAAAGTCAACGAAGACAAAAAGAAAATAGAGATTTTGAAAAATTTTATGGAGTCATCAAGTGTACATTGGTACGACTGTATGCTAATAAAGTACACAGTAGGATCAGAGTGGAACAAATGGGAGAAATGCTTTTGTGAGACATTTGCAAATAAAGGTTGGTCATCCGTGAGATATGCTCTAGGTTTTAAATACCAACCAGGTCCGTTACTCGAGTACGCTCTAAAGAAAGAGAAATTACTACTGGAAGTTAGGAAGAACATTGATACTGGGACACTTATTGATCTCATAGCATTCGGCTTGCCTAATTTTGTTGCCGATAAAATCGACAGAGAAACTTTGCAACAAACAGAAGATTTGTATAATGAAATAGGAAAACTAGAACACTTCGTTGGGAAAACTAAGTATGAAAAAAAAGGATTGACAAATTCTGACCTTAAACAAAAAAAATTGAAGAAAGAAAACCATGCCAAATTTGTGCCAATGAAAAAAAAGGGAAACGCTATCACCCAGAGGAGAATTGCTGGTTTAAAGACAGAACTCAGAAATCAATAGTGAGAACAGTAAATAAATCCGAAATAGAAACAGAACTGAATAACAAAGATCCAAAAAACTAGAGGTGCCACCATTAATAAAAATAAATTTACTATTGAATGACACTGTGAAAGCAACTGGAATTTATGATTCAGGTTCAAATGTGTCATTAATTAATGCTAAATTATTAAATATACGGAATGAAGAAAAAAGTACAGATAATACACAAATAGTAAATTTAAAGACTATTAATGGTGAGAAAAAAACAAAAGGTATGGTTACATTATAAATTAAAATATATAATGTAAAACAAAACATGGATATTTTTGTAATAGACAAAGAAAATTTTAAATATGATTTCCTAATTGGTTTAGATTGTATAAGAAAATTCAAGCTTATTCAAAATGAAGACTTAAAAATAACACAAAAAGGTCAGAAAGAAGAGCTTAATATAAAAAACGATACACATGTCAACATTCCTGATGTACTAGGAGACAAAACTGAACCAAGATTAGGAAGCCCTAGAATGGAGAAGGTGAAAAACGAAATAAACTTCAATGAACATATTAAAACTGATAAATTTGAAAAGATCGTTAATCATTTAGATAAACAACAACAATTAGAGATTGACGAGCTCTTAGACAAATTTAAGACTGTCTTTGCTAAGGATAAATATGATGTCGGCACTGTACGAGATTATGAAGCTCATATTGACCTGATGGTGAATAAATACTGCTGCAGACGTCCATACAGATGTATAGCTGAAGATAGAAGAGAGATAGAAAAAGAAATATCAAAATTATTAGAGAAAAATTTGATTGAGGAATCATATAACCCGTTTGCTGCCCCAGTAACTCTGGCTTATAAAAAGGAAAATGAACTAAAAACAAGACTTTGTATAGGTTTCAGGGAATTGAACAAGATAATCGTCCCACAATCACAGCCATTTCCATTGATTGAAAATCTAATGACAAAAACAGTAAACTGTAACTATTTCTCAACGTTTGATATTAATTCAGCGTTTTGGTCAATTCTATTGAAAGTACAAGATAGGTACAAAACGGCCTTTGTTACTCAGGAAGGTCATTTTCAATGGACATGCTTACCATTTGGACTAAAAACTGCTCCAGCCATTTTTCAAAGGATAATGACTAACATCATAAGAAAGAATAAGCTCTCTGATTTTGCAGTAAGTTTCATAGATGATATACTCATTTATTCAAAAACCTTTGAAGAACATATATCACATATATCACGGTTACTGGAGGCAATACAAACGGAAGGGTTTAGACTAAAACTTACCAAGTGCATATTTGCAAGTAGTTATGCCAAGTATTTAGGCCACATAATAGAAAACAATTCAGTGAGGCCTCTAAAAGATTATTTGGTAGCAGTAAAAGACTTTTCAATACCAGAAACAAGGAAAAATATACGACAATTCCTAGAAAAAGTAAATTTTCATCACAAGTTTGTGCCACACAGTGCTATCATCTTGGACCCGTTACACAATTTGTTAAAGAAAGATGTGAAATTCGTGTGGACTGAAGAATGTCAAAAATAATTTGATAAAATGAAAACTCTACTGTGCTCTGTACCAATTCTGAAAATTTATGATCCAGAATTACCAATAAACATTTATACAGACGCAAGTGCAAAAGGAACAGGCGCAGTGTTAAAACAACCTGATAATAATGGAGACAATAAACCAGTTGCTTATTTTTTAAAAAAATTAACAGATACACAAAAAAAAGAGGGCAATATACTTAGAATGTTCAGCAATAAAAGAAGCTATAAAATACTGGCAGCATTTGCTTATGGGAAAGGAGTTTACGGTGTATTCTGATTATAAACCACTAGAAAACTTGAATATTAAAGCAAGAACTGACGAGGAGCTCGGAGACCTAACATATTATTTATTCCAATACAATTTCAAAATGAAATATAATCCTGGAAAAACAAATATAGAGGCAGATTGTTTGAGCAGAAATCCAGTCCTAGATCCAAGTGAAAATAATGATGATGATGCTTTGAAAGTGGTAAATTTAATAACTATAGAAGAAATAAAAATAGATCAAAATTCAAATCAAGAAATACAAAAAGATAAAAATGGACTTATACTAAGAGATGAAATATACTACAAGAAAAATAAAGGAAGAAACAAAATTATACTATCAGAAGGATTAAGCAAAACATCGATAAAAAAAGTACACATTACTTATTGCCACCTAGGAACAACACAAATGATAAATAAATTAACACCATACTATTCAGCGAAGAATATCATAGCAAAAATTAAACAGACTTGCGAAAAATGTGAAATATGCATTAAAAATAAAACAAGGAGAAAGCCGAAATATGGATTATTGTCACATTTAGGACCAGCAAGACACCCATTTGAAATTGTATCAATTGATACAATTGGTGGTTTTGGGGGATCTCGGTCAACAAAAAAGTACCTACATCTTTTAGTTGATCACTTCGCTAGGTATGCTTATATCTTGACGTCAAAAAACCAAAGCTCTAACGATTTTATTAAACTTATTCAACAAGTGACACAAAGTCATAAAATTGATATGATATTAACGGACCAATATCCTGGTATAAACTCTAAAGAATTTAAGGAATTTCTGAAAGATAACAGTATAAGAATAATTTTTACCGCGGTGGACACTACTTTTTCAAATGGGCTTAACGAAAGATTGAACCAAACTTTAGTTAATAAAATAAGATGCCAAATAAATGAAAGCGAAAAAAAGATTGCATGGACAACAATAGCACAGAATTGTGTAAAGAAATATAATGAAGCAGAACACACTGTTACCAAATTTGCACCAAAATACCTATTGGAAGGAGAAAATGTAAATATTCTTCCATCAGAACTAAAAACAAGATGTTCAAATGAAGATCTGAGAAGAGATAGAAAATTAGCATATATAAATGCAATTAAATCTCATGAGTATAATAAGAAGAGATATGACCTATCAAGGAGGGAATATTACTTTAAAAAAGGAGATAGAGTCTATGTGGAAAACGGTAATCGACTAAATAGGAAGAAAACAGATGAACTGAGAATTGGACCCTACGAGATCTTGAAAAAAATTTCTAATACAATTTATGAAGTAGATGCCGGTAACAAGAAGGAAGAATCAAATTTGTTTCATGTTACAAAACTTACTCCATTATCGATTGAGAAAAGAACAATTACATGCAATCACACTTGTAATTGTTCTTCTCTCGGAGGGGAGATGTAAAGAAAACCTATAGGTATCCTTTCATTTAAACTTTGCCGCGTTATCTATGATAAGTTCCATAGAGGTCGCTGTTAGCTTTCGTATCAAACGTCAAAAGATTTTGAGAGGTTAGATTTGTTTTTGATTCAGTATTTTATTGTAAAAAGCTTACCTGTCGAATTCAGATGATAAACCCGAAATAAGGGCTTTAAATGTTGTTTCTTTTATCCACAGGTGAGTAAATGTTTAGTTTATAAGATAATGTTACTAGCAAATTGTAGAAGGAACGTTTTGCAAGTAAATAAATCTTTTATCCACAGAAACGCAATTACGTCTTTATTTCAACAAGTTCGAAACCGAATCCAAAAAAATATTATATACATATATATATATATATATATATATATATATATATATACATATATATACATATTTATAAATATGTTTACGTAGGCAGTTATATAAAGCATACTGATTTCATATGCTATTAAGACTATTAGAGATGTACAAATCGACAGTTTTAATAACTGGGAATTAATATTTTATTTTTTTAAACATGAAAGCGTGCGTTTTCTAACCATAAATATTTTTTGAATAAATTTGACTAGAACTTACTGTCACGAAAACAAAATTTAATCATTACAAAAACTAACATGTAGGTCGTAAGAGCATAAGTGAATGGACGTATAATTTATTTCGAATAAAGGTACCAGTTTTCAATTTATTCTCCATTTATTATTTGACGTTTAAAAAAACTTTCTTATAGTAAAATACGATCCTTGGTAAACGCCAGTCGGAAAGGTGGTTTTCGTAAAGTTTTTCATAAGTTAATTGCATTGCTTGTTTGTGACATACTGGAAGATATTGCTCTTAGAACAATAAGTCTATCAAACATGTAAGTGAATCATTAAATGCTATGTAAATAAACAGGATTACTTGTATTTTTAAAGAGAAAGTTAATAATCTGACACATTGTAGGAGGGAAAAATGACATTTTAAGCAATTTCATTTAAGCAACTTGATTTGGAGAATAATTCGGATATATTCGTGAAAATATATAGAATGAACATAATTTTGACTCATTTAATTAAACTACTAACGGTATTTTCTGAATATCTCTAAAAAGAAATGAAGTTCAATGAGCATTCATGAAAAATTATACGAAATGCAATGAAGGGAGACATACAATTTCTCAGATTGACTTCTATACTAATATTCACAATGATATAATTGACCTTTTTTGAATGACACAGACTGTAAGAACTTTTGCTAAAAACTCGAATTCAGCATTCAAAAACTTCAAAAAGTCACATTTTTGATGCATCGAATAGCTCCTCCAGCAGTAATAGACAACAGACAAATTCATCAGCATTTTGTAAGGTTTCCCAACACGCAGTATGTCTTGTTATTTAATTTCAAATTTGCTGAAAACTATACAAAAATATATTATTCACCTATCCTTATTCCTGAAGTAACTGAACCCAACATTATGAAAATAAATCATTGTTGAAACCTACATAAATCTTGCAGGAAACGTACAACGATGACTACGGATGTCAATCTTTGAGATGTTTACAATAACATATATATCCCTCAATGTAATTACATTAGGTATTATGAAATACTGTTTTTTTTTCTAAAAAATACCTACTAGCAACGAACTATGTTAAAATACTTTCAGTCCAAATAAAGTACGGAAACCTCGATGCACGGGTCAGACTAATAGCTGACCTACCTTTCGCATTGTACTTTTGCCTCATAGACCCTAAGGCACTAGTACAAATGCTGTAAAAGATATGAAACATTTTAATTTCAGACGAACCAAAAACACTTATACATCGTCTGACTATCCGAGTTTAAATTGCATGTATATACTTTTTAAATTCACACCATGGTGTTTATTTTTACTTTTTAAATTATTCGAGCAATAAACTAAACCATTTTTTCACATGTCATTTTTAGCCAGGTCGTACGTGGTGATGTGTATATTGGTATATCGATATTATCATGAATGTCAAGTAAAATAAATATCTTAGAATTATTGATTACATGCTTCTTCTAGTAATTTGGTACCCGAATATTTTATGGAGGCTAAAGGGTGAAATGGGAGAGCTAAGGTAAACCAAACAATATTGATATGAACTCTCCATTTTTTTCGTAAAATATGTGTATATAATATGCACTTATTGATCTAGTCCGCCAAAATAGATAATTAAGTAAGGTAACTTTTGCTTTACGAACAAGGACAGAATGGTCGTTCTGAAAGTTACAATGTCTAAAGTGAATTGATTGAAACTAAATATTAGAAGCATTATCGTAGAAGTACTAGTTGAGTTAATTGATTTTGAAAAATATATACATAAACCGTTCAACTTCAAAAGAGAAAAATTCAGATTTTTTTAGAATAAAATTCAATATGAAAATTACACACGTAGGAGTTACTCTTAGCGTAAGGAAAAATATGTATTTATCGTGTTATTTATCTTCGTAAATATTGTAAAAATCGTAGAATTGCTGCATATTTTCGTATATGGGTTAGACATTTCTTTTCAACTCTCACTTACACCAAATCTGGCACATTTTAACTTTTTCTCGTAGAAGTCATGGTAAAAAAACGTAAATTAATAAAAACTCTTCAAAATAACTGAACGCGACGTTTCACCTTGAAATAATTATCGACACTAATTGAAAAAAAAAACACTGCAAATCCCAGTTTGGCGCGAGCCACCCTCCCCTCTTCATCCCGCAATTTGCCTCTCTGGTACAGCACAAAAGTGTAGTAAAATAATGAAGTGTTTGATTTCAGTAGTTAGTTCAGTATATAGTGATATGTTCTTTGATACAAGGAACATACTTTGATAAATTCGCTTTGTTTTGTAGGCCTCGAAATTAGCCCCGAAATAGATTTTTTCTTATTTTCCACGTCTCGGCGGCGCTAATGTCGACCAATGTTTAATATTTTTTACATTTTTTATGGAGGTTGGCATTTGGCAACTTTATATAACTATTCCAAAACAAAATTGGAAAAATGTATTTTTTACTCCACCCTATTGGACATAGTCCCCTGTTAAGCGATCTTCCATAACAGAAAACCTATTTATTACATACCCAATTATTCCTGGACACCACTTGATGGTAAGTGTCACTAATTACGGGTAAGTGTAGTGCAATCTTAAAAATATATTTTAGGCACGTTGTGAAGTTTAACTCGCGTAAAAAAAGCTTAATTCGTCCATAATATATTTATGTCTATAGATTCGAGTATCAAATTAAAAAAACGTTCTCGCGCCGGACCGTCATCATTATGAAGGGTCTGTATATACTGAAAAAGTTACGGGTGTAATGCGGGCGAATTCAAAAATTTCTATGCGTAAAATTGACTCATACCGAAACGTTGGGTTCGGTATGAGTCAATCTTTCGTGCTAGCACGGGGATTCCTCAATTTCAACACTAATTAGCTTATCACCTTCTCAAACACTTGTGTGTGATGGAGAGGTAAACTACTCATGATCTTTTAGTGTCTGATTTGATACTAAAATTTTAGAATGACGAGGTATACACGATTGTCGTTAACGAGTCTTGTCTTTCTAGACTTTTACTTCCGCACAACCTTGCGCACCACCATTTAGTAACATACCATCTTATAACACTCGCGATTACTGTACGTTAGCTGATCGAAATCTAATCATTATTGTGATTAGATTTTGACTCCTTCCATTATAAAATTGCAATAATGACACAATATAAATCCCGTGCGAATTAAAAAAAAACAATAACAAAATACTTAAAATTAATCAATTACAAGAAATTGCTCGCGTATTCCTTTATGCATATTGTTGAAAAAAACTTTATTTGGATTGTTTGAATAAATAAAAAAATAATTTTTTGGTACATTAAATTTCATGTCAAAATTAATTCAATTAAAAACTAAAACTTGAGATTAGTTTTAACATTAAATTTTATTATTCTAAAAATTCAATGTTTTCTCATTTTATTACTTAAAGTTCAAATTTAGTTATTTTAAAAATTAAAATTTTATTGTTTATTTTTTTTGAGGTTAGTTATTCTAATTTTGTTAATAAATTAATAAAATTTAAAATAAATTTTATAATTATTTTGTAATAATCAAAATTAAAACATTTATTTTTATTTTAATTATTTTATTTTAAATTCAAAATATTTCAAAAATTTTAATGAATATAATGAATTGTTAAATTTACTGAATAAATCTAAATAAAGTTTAATTAATTAATGAAAATAAATGAATATGCTGACAATTTACTAATTTTAAATATTTATTAAAGTAATAATGAAAATAAATGAATTTGCCGAAATTTTTTTGTAATTTATAAATTTTTAATGCAAATGCATGCATACCGAATTGCAAACGGTTTGGCAGATTACGGGCTTAAAATAGAACGCCAGTAGTGTAAAAAAAATAATATAAACATTTTAATAATAATAGACCTGTTTAGAATTGTGTTATACAGATAATCGCGCACAATGCTTGCTGCTCGAATGTCGATACTCGCGCGAACACACAAACACACATACACACAACCGTATATAATAGAAAGAGTAAGAGAGAAAGAGAGGGAGAAGTCGCCTGGAGGGGGCATAATGCTTTTTCCTTACATAACGATTTCTGCCAGTTCGCTCTACTATAAGCCGCGAAAAAGAACTTTGTTCCAACAAAACAGTAATAAAGATGATGGAATAAACCGAAAAACGACAAGAACGCCTCTACAATGTAATTGGACTTGGCAATACCCTTTCAACGAATAATTCTTACACTGACTCAATGCGACATTCATTAATACTAGAAATTAAATAATACATGTGTGAACATTTAAAATATGGATAAATAACTATTTACTAGTTTTGTTAGTACTTTTAACATAAATTTTACCTTCATGTCGAATAATTTAGCATTTTTGTTTAAGTTACAAATAAAATACTACCTTCTTTTACATTTATAAGCAAATATGCTTGAAAGAGAGATGCTAAATTACAGATGAAAAAAATTTTCTTCCTTAAATTAGACGGGCTTATTATGTAAACGGGTTAATATTTAAATTAAATTAAAATATTGGGTTAGAAGTGAAATATTTTCAAATGTCTCAGACACATTTTCAGAATAAACATCATATTTTATGAAGATTAATAAAAAGTAGAAAAAAAATAATAAGGAAATTTTGTATAAAAAATTAGACCAGTTTGTTAATTAATCTTAGCCTTTTCTAACTTTGAAAAAATATAAATAATTTTTTTTAAAAGTTAATTCAACTTTCATATTGTCTTCTTATACCCTATACTAAACTTAACAAATTATCGGTTATAACTATAATTCATACTTTTATCAAGTACATTGCAATATAGCACATCGGAACATATCCTAAAGATATATACATATACAATACAAATAGCGGTAATAGTATTTGAGTTTCATTCTAACATCTGAACACTATATTTACAAAACAAACCTGATATGAAATTATACATTGACAGGCTGGACGCACATTTCATAGAAATTAAATATTTCAAATGGAACAAAATCGGATGAACGATAATGTTCCAAAATGTTTATCAGTTAATCTTGGCAACGAAAGACGATGCTATATCTTTATTTAAATTTTACGTCTGTCTCCATCACCATAATACAATTGCAAAATATCTTGCTACTGACTATTGTTTTGCTGTCAAAACCTTTTCATATCACTGGAATTACCATTAAGGTTAAGGTTCTGAACAATTACACGTCTTTGAATATAATCAAACTGGCCAGACATGTTTATTTCAAATAAATATTAAAAGTAGGAAAGAAATAATGTAAACGGGACATTAACATATAAATTGAAAGAAATTGAATGATGAGGATTACACAAAAACTCATGAAATTTATGACCATAGTCTGTATTAGTGAGTACACAAAATAAAATCAATCAATTAAATTTTCCTAATGGGGGTTCCATTAGAGTCACTGACCTCGTTTGAATGAAAAATGAGACGGAAGTTTTGATTTATTAATTCGATTACTTTGTATTTGAACAATTGAACGAATTCCTGCATTGAGTAATGTACTTCAAATGACTTACTATTTGTCACAATAGCGAACGCAAAGCACTACAAATGTGTTATTATGTGTTCTAATTAGAATTATATTTTTTAACCTATTTAACATTTGAAGCGATTCAGTCAATAAAATATTTGTTTCCTTGTACCAACTTATTGGACTTCACACAAGTTCACATGGAAATAATTATTGTTCTGCTAATTAATATTGTTACGTAATTTTATAATGAAATTGTTATCTAATATCAGTGCGGTACCTCACGAAATGAAACCTTTCATTTTTATGTTACAAATTTTCGGCTTTTACTACAATGTTCCTCTAGGCATAATTAAAAATATTTGTCAGTGTAATTTCGGACGTGATGGGTTTTTGCTGCTGTACTTGTTGCTTAATTTCCTTATCATGTCGTTGTCTTTATTTACATTTGGTAAAGCAATCATACAGAGTGTATTCTATACCAAACACTTCAGTGTTGTTCTGGCTTTAGTTCGTAACTTTATTATTGTTGTATACTGTTTATCATCTAGCATCAACTGGATTATGTCAATAATAAACAATAAAATATTTAATTCATTGTTATTCGACATCTCAAAGGTAGATTCAGAATGGGAATGGTGCAGATCTACGACCCGACCAGTCAAGAAAACAAAAATGTTCATCACGATTTGGTTAATAATTATTATTACAAATACGCTCTCGAAGATGTACATACCGATCGACATAATTAAACTTATAGTTTTTTATATCTCATCCGTAGTGTGTCTTTTAATATTCATCAAAATTGGATGCCTTATGGAAATCATTTCCCTTAGACTGAAGTTGCTGAACTTGGACATCGTTTCGTTGGAAGGAAAATTGAGCAGTTTACAGGGAAAAGATGTTACATCATTACGTCCAAAAATTATCATCAAAAAATTAAACTCATATAGAAAGTGTCATGTAAATTTAATCAAAATAACAGTGAATTTGAATACTGCACATTCGATAGAAATATTAATGAACGTAGTTGTAAATTTTCTTATTTTATATTTTTATTCTTATTATATAATAGTAATATTTTATCTCATCATAGAGGGAAAAAATCTTTACACATCTTTTCAGACATCGGGATGCATATTTTTACATGTCATTTCCATAGCTTTATTGTCTCTTAATAACTTAATTTACATTTGTAATGCGTCTCACGGACTAATCCAAGAGGTAAGTTCTTTTCTCCAAGATACTAATTTAATGGTATTTTGATAATGCTATAAGTATTTTTGGTCAATTGAAAGTATTACGTAAGCCCATTTAAATTCTCAAACAATTTTCTGTTCTTTGTTCGCTTGTAATAACGTAATTGATCTGGAAATTTCGATACATCATTGCAAAACTCGAATGAGTTAATTTATAAAATATAGTTTCTTGCTCCATTTTAAAACGTCTTCTGATCTTCACATAAAGTTATTATTTTTATTTTTGTCCATAAACACATAACTCTAAAATCATAAAAAATTAAATCATATCTTCTTAATTATCTTGAAAATTTGAATTAATTTTGAGACACCTTTCATTGCAATTGAAATAAATAAAAATTGGCTTAGACACAATTCAATTGGTATATATAATATACAATAAAAATTAATAAAAATGAAATAAACAATAAATAAAAGTGAAATATTTTTTTTCCTTTCGATCATTTTTTTTTAAATTTCTGACATATATTCAGTACAAGCACAACAAAATTCATTATCACATCCATATTTCTGACATTGCTTTTAATTTAAAGTTGAGGGTGGAAATTTATACAATATTATAACATTCCAATGAGATTCTAACCAAGTAACGTCCATCAGATAAAACGCACACCTCAACTTATTGCCAAGCTGGTTCTGTACACTTCAGATGAAAATGTTCTGGCTGCGGTAAGTGTGTGTTATGTTTATTGTACGTCATAATTTTTAAAGTAAAGATCTTATTATTATCCACAAATTGGTATAATTTCAGAATGTATCACCAATTTTGAACTGCTGAACTTTGCATTCTTTAAACAATTTGCGAAGTTTATTAAAACAATTTACATTTTGTTCTTTACGTTTGTAAAAGTTATGAATCGGGTACCTGGCTTAGTTTAACACGCCTAGTCCGTTTTAAAGTGAATAATAACAAAAAAGTGATCCACTTATACAAGATATAAAAAAATTAATAAAGAGTCTGGTTTTCAATCTGCGTAACGTACTTCTGAAATTTCCAATTTCTTTTGATATCATAGAAGTATTTTTAATGATCTACCCGAAATATCATAATTATTACTTTTTAATGCAAACCCTATTTTCTTTCCAAGATCAGTGTATCTTCAGCCAAATTTAATTTTATAGTTTATTTTTAACAGTCGAAATTAAAGAAAATTATATTGATATGAAACTAAGTTTACCGTCTGAAAAGAATCTATAGACCTTATTCTTGCACAATAAATTAAAAAATAATTGCAGTCATATTATCTTTATATTAATAAATCGCAAATGTTGACTTAAAATTGGAAAAACTTTTTTTCTGTCCTCTTGTGACTAATTTTTCAATGATTATATTTTTAGTTAAAACGCTACTCCATACAACTGGCGCTCACTCCGACCGAGATTACAGCCAGCGGCTTCTTCAAGCTAAACAACTCCACGATTCTATCGGTCTGTGTGAAAGATTTTTTACTTTTAATTATCCATTGATTAGGGTATATCAGTTTTCGACTTAAAGTTTGTATATAAAACATTTAAATGGGATAATATTAAGGTTGTTTAATTAGAAATAGCGGACAATAACATTGGGATGCAACCCTAAAAATTTAATAAATTGTGATTACGTAATTTTTTACATTTAGAATATAATATTAAGTATAATTATTTTTTTAGTAGTCTCATTGCAATTCCCTTTAAGAATGTTTCGAAATATCCGATGTATTTATACACTTCTTCAGTAGATCGTTCTCCGATTTTGTTGAAATTGGAAGTAAGATTTAACTATAGTTCAACATTCGGGTAAATAAAATAAACATGCTTATTTTGTGTCAAGCCAAGAGGAAAAAAATACATATGAAACTGTAAAACTCTGACAATAAACAACGACTTTTCCCAATTTCTAGGTAGCACGGTAACACGCTGTCTACCCCCTGTCCCGTTCAAATTTCCTTATTACACATATTTTTTTATGCTACAAATAAATACCAGTGAATTCAGTTATCCGGTTAATCAATAGTGTTCGTTTTAATTAACTTTAGTATCCAGTGAAAGACTCTAGAAAAAGCAAGTCCTGTTATTATTTTATTTACTTAATTCGACATGCCAACTCCCTCAATACTTAAGGACTCAACACTCTGGGGCCTACTTAAACAGTATATGTGTAAATAGCGATTAATTAGACCTAAGTTTGTTAATTACAGCACCTGTGACATACACGATAGATATACTTACGTTTGAAATATTCTAATCACAAACAATTTTTCGTCCAATTATTAAAACATGATTATTTAAAAATAAACTTAAAATACACGTAGAGTTTAGAAACAAGGCAAAGGCGAAAATTATTACAAGCTACTAATCTCTAAGCTACTAAACTTTTTGCTACCAATCTAAGTGTAAAATTGAAGGAATTTGATGCAAAATAAAATAATCTTTTGGGATGTTTATAATTCTGCGGAAATATTATGGACACATACAAAAGACATAATAACGAACAGTTATAAAACTTAAAGAAGTAAACTTATTTAAATACGCATTAAACAAATAACTTAACTAAATGAATTATATACACACTACATAACAAAAAAATCAGTACGGTATTAAATAACTGGTAGGTCCATGTAAAATAAGTCGTTCCATAAAGTTTCCTATCGTCACATTATTAGTTTTAATTACTGAATTTGGTATTAAGCGAATTTGGTATTAGATGAGGACAAAATTAGCTCAAATTAAGATAAAGTATAAGTCAAAATATTCGAAAAACTTTGTGCCTCGTGCTAAAAATTATTAAAAAATTCTGCCCATGCGATAGAAATAAATAATTTTTTTATTTATCAATAGAATTCCGAAATACTGAAAATTTGGTTTGATAACTACTTAAGATTTTAAAACAAGTCATCTAGATGGCGCCGCACTTTAATTTATTTTTTGCAATATCTAAGAATATTTGAAGCAAATCAATGCACTAATTAGAACTAGATTTTTCACATTATTATTTGTTTATTAACAGTAGGGATAATCAAAAAATTTAGGAAACTAGGTAGGAGGTGGAAATAAAATGAAATCCTTAATTTATAAAAAAATTGATGTATTTATTATAAGTTATTCTCAGTTTTTCTTCCACATCTTAACGTGACTTTATTTTATGTGATGTGTATTTGCCACAAACAGTTTACTTTTAGAATATGAATTTTATGAAAATCAACTTGACTCGTTGTTAACTTACTAAAATAAGTCTAAATATAATCATTATTTTGAATAACTGTACTGCGAATGAGAATAATAAGTAATGCATTAGAGTCGATTTCTGTGTAATTAGTTATGGGTTAATGTATTTCATTCACATGTCACTCACGGTTTGAAGCAAGACATTACCAAACAGCACTTTTAATTATTTCCATTAAAAATCACTTCCCAAGGATTCTCCAATCTTTCGCAGAGGTGATCCTTGTCATGAAATGTGATTTACAAATTTGAATTATTCGTTTTAAGTTATATTCCTAAATTCTTAATATTTCATAATTATTTGTAAATTGTTAGAGTTTGTCATGTATACGTTATGATAAATAATAATTTTCATTATCTTTCAGATTTTTAGCATTTCGATCACAAACATCGTTATTATGTACCAGATATCAATGATCAATAAGCAGCAAAGTTAAATGAAAGTACTTTTTATAATTGTGTTTTTTTACAATTGTGAACAAATTTATGAAATAAAATAAAATTTTTGGTAATAAATTGAGTGAATAAAAAAAAGTTTCTTTTTTCTTTTGATATTAAAAAATATTCATTCTTTTCGGCGCAATATAACATTCAGATGAGCACAGCATAAGTCGACGTAATTTTAATAAACAGAAGCGTGATTAACGCATTAATAGCTAATTATATCCTATAAGACAGTTCAAAGAGGCTTATTTGCTTTTCTTTTCATTGGATTATAATGACAGGTTTTATAGATATACATATGTTCGAAATTTTTCATTTTAAATTCTGAAACCGCACCTTATATTAAAATATTTTTGTAGTGTTTATGTTTGAGAAGTTATCATACGAAATTGCTTACGTCGGATATTCGTCTACAGTAGTTAAAACGTGTAAATACCGACTCACATAATGCATTAAGCTTTAAACTAAATCAATAATAAGAAAATTTCATACGAAATTTTTCAATAGAAAAATTTTACATTTGATCACTCCTTATAGGAAAAATTATTGGAGTACTAAAGAGGGCTTGATATTTTTTAATATTTGAACAAAACGCATTAAATTTAGTTTATTAGATTTATACTTTGCTCATTTATACACAAGTACGGTTTAAGCTTTCACCGTCAAATATTTAGCATTTGAGGTATGTACATTAAGCAGAAAAAGAGAGGTTTTTCTAACACGGCGCATTAGGCTAACATCATTAGGCTAATATCATTAAGTCTAACTCAAAATAATTTCTTAACTTCTTCAAAATAACTTATGATAATTTATGATTTTTTTGTTATTGAATAAATCACGGAGATATAATTGAATATTTTAAATCTATTATTCTTTTTTACTAAAGAACCTACGCTTATACGAACCTACGTTTGTAGAATCCACGCTACGAATAAAGTGGTGCAGTTTATATGCTTATTCAAGCGTAGAATGTTTTCAAAAATTTCTAGAATTTTTTTAAGTTAATTAATCGGTTAAAGAAGAAAAAAATTAGACGACTTATTTAAATAATCATCAAAAGGACATTTTTAGTATCAAAATTGCATGGATTGGAAAATATATAACTAATTTTCAATTTAACTCCGCATTTATTTTTTATTGTGCCTATAAATTTTATTTTTATTTTCAAAGATGATCAATATAAATAAAATAAAATATAAATAATTATAATAATTTGATAAAAATGCTACTTCATGCTACTTCAAAAAATCGTAATGTTTTTAAAATTTCTTAGAATTCATACGATAACCCATGTCTGCTATCAAATTTACACCTATCAGTTATTGTTACCCTGTAATTCATTGTTACTTTTATGCTCATTAGAAATAATACAATTAAAGAAACTATACAAAACATATAATATAATGGAACAGTGGATCAACGGAGTTATAAAATGGCTCTTATATTAACTATGACTACTTTAGAGTATTGGGGGTATTACATTGGTGAATATTTTCTAATTTTCTTATTAAACCCAAAACCTCTATCGTCGATAAAAATTCTTAAAATGTCAAAACATAAGTTTTACAGCTCCATCTCACTGGAACGCCATCGTGACTTCGCCAGCAGGAAATTTCGTGTCGATATTTTAGCCATTGAACCATGGAATGGGGCACGACTGGTAAAGTAGACGCTTGATCAGACTCGACTGACAGTTAATGAGAAACAGTAATACATCATAACTGTCAGTAAGTCCGACTGACAGTCATGAACGTGTGTAATGTGAAAGACACTATTTACCATTCGATCAGCTATAACACCTCCTTATAGCTCTACCCATATTTTTTTCCTTTTATTTTGAATATGTTTTCGGTGTACGTAACGAATAATGAGCGCAATTTCTTCCACATCCATTCGACGAACGATGTGAGAGAGTGTTCTTTCTCAACCTGTGACCATTTTGGCGACCTCATACATACACACATACACACACACATATATATGTATATATATATATATATATATATATATATATATATATATATATATATATATATATATATATATATATATATATATGTATACACACACACAAATATCTCAGGAAATCATATACTTAACTCTAGAATATGTATAGGTTGAAGTAGTCATATTTTAGCTTTCGATATTTGTTGTTATATAAATTATTTTAATTTCTTGCAAAACTAGATTAATTAACTGATGACACAGTTTGTAAATATGAATACTCAAATCAGCCATTTTATTCAATAACGGAATGACACGTGATGGACAGATTATTGGATAGACGGGCGGAACAATGCATTCTTTTTATTTTGATTATTATAACTAGTTTACTTTGAGTTGTTTTTACACAGTAAGTAACGATTAACTTATATATGAAAGTGATATTTACAAATAAGAAATAGTAATCTCATTTCATGAAAATGAGTTTCAAAGGTATTGAAAGGTACGGAAAACGAATTGATTTCTATTCAATACAAAACTCCATTATGTTCAAATTAAAAACCATTTGTGGCTTATTGTTATTCGGAGATATTATTAATTCATTAATCATTTCAGAAATGTAACATAAATTACGCGCAAATTACATATTAAAAGCACATTAGTCAAACAACTCAACCTCCATTTAAATCTATACTCCACATATAAACGTCCAATGTGAATAATTGTATTTAAACATGCATTCGAACCGATTAAATCGATATAAGTATTATCCAAAAGAAATTGAAAATTTCTTATTCGTGTTAAAACTGTTCGGTTTCCTGTATCCACCTTTAATGTACAAAAACAAAATATTGGGATTTGAAATTGCTGGTAGAAGTGTGTGGTTATTATTGCTTGGATGCTTTACATGTTTTATCGTATCAATGGTGCTAGTGTTGCATTATATTTTCTATCCTGCAATGAATTATCGTTACGACTTCTCTTTTAATCTTATGTCATATGTGGCTTTGTTTGTTTTAATTATATAATTTTTCTTCATGTCTGTCATCTACGACGATCAGTACTCAAGTATTCTTCATGCCTTATACGATTTAGACAAAAAATGCAAATGGAGCAATAAATTCGTCCGTCGACTCATTCTATCAAAAAAGTATGCCTTATTTGCTACTTTTGTTAACGGATGGGTCATATGGCTTTGTGTAATTCATCTTTACTCATTAAAAACAATATCTAGTGTATCCACATTTGTAGGTTATATTTATTTCCAACTTGTTAATCTAATACTCAGTTTGTCAATCATAAAAGTCGTAACCTTATTAGACCTCGTCTTCACGCGACTTGAAAATATGAATAATAGAATGGGAAGGACAGATGACTGCAATGCTTTGATTGGAGAAATCAATATTTTGAAATCTTACTATCATACAATTACTTACATAATTAATCGAGCAAATAATATAAATTCGGTTTCATTATTTATTCAGTTCCTTTGCCGATTTATTCTTATATTTACATCGTTTAAACACCTTTTAAAAATTATGACAAAATTGTTAAACGGCGTCAGCTCTCTTTCGATCGATGAGATATTTTGGATTGCTAAACTTTCCGTGGGACTTTTACAACAGTGTGTTGACGTTGTAACACTGGTTAGGAGCTGTGATGGAATAGCCGAGCAGGTATGTATATTTAAACTTTTTACTCATAAACCAAATGCCGTTTTACATTTATTCAAATATCAATCAAATCATAGACAATTACGGGTGATATGATTGGGCATGACTGTTTGTAATTTCAATATTGCAATGATTACTAAAACTTGAGGAGAATTTAGGGAAAATTTGCAACTGGTCTATTTGAGCTGGCTTGAAATATTATTTGACTGCAATAACATCACAAAATAGTCTCTGTCCCTCCTCTTGTTTCTCATATCGACCGGGTATTAGAGTGCGTGTCATTTTCGCTACTAAATTTTACACAGGCAAGAGAAGTCATCGTTAACGCAGGTATTGCGCAAGAATAAGAAAATTGTAATATTAATACTGAATTCGTCAAGTTGTTTACTAGGTGCAACATCTTCTTTGTTTTTTGCATGAATCAGATGTTATGCTATTCCAATCGTGGGATAAATAATTACCAACCTGTGATTAGGATCAACTTCTTGTTTATTTATTTATTTTCTGTTTTGTTTTTATTGCTAGTTTATTAGTCCAGCCAAATGAGAGTTTTGTTACACATGCAATTTTTTATTTTAATATTGACTGGCGTTAATTGGAAGTAAAAAAACGGTTGATATGTGCCAATGTCCCCAGCACCATTTGTCGAAAAACACAGTATGGTATACGAGAATTACCGTACTCTGTTTTTCGCATAGGAGGTGACATTAAACATTTTATGAACGCCAAAAATGGAGCCAACCAGCAAAAACTTGGTGATGTATGATGATTTATGATAATGATGATAATATGACCACGCTTAAACTTGTTAAACTAGTTATAGACAGTAACGTGGGATCAGGATTCAATTAAGAAAATACATTTGAAATCAATCACAATTTGTCGTTCATTGAGATCACCACAAAATTCATAAAAAATCATCGAACGAAAATTTTCGCACGTTAAATTCATCTTGACATTATACAATTTCTAAACTACAACGAAGTTTTAAAAACAAATAATGAATTCAAGCATAACTGTTCAATGGATTATTAGGGTTCAAAATTTAAATTAATTTTATTACAAATCAACGCTTCTATGAGGTTTCACTGCTATCCTCGTGTTTAGTTTCTTATCAGATAAGTCGAAGAAAAATTACGTGAATTGACTTTTTGTAGGTAATCAAATAATAAAGAACGTTTGTTGACGACATTTTCCAATAGAAGTAATAATTACAACTTTGCAAGACGTATAAAATAAAAACGCTTGATAAAAACCTTTAAAGTGTCATATCGCTTTATTTTAAATTTTACGAGAAAATAAATGCACGTTTTTTGGAAACTTTTAAGACAACAATTTTGGAGTTACCAGGAATAATTCAAAGTTTAGTCGTGCATATAGATATAATTTATAAGACATTTAATTTTTTAAAATTCAAATTACAATAATGAAATATAATAATTTTTTAAAAATTTAATTAGGAACACTTTTTATGAAAAATATGCATTACTAACCTTTGATTTTTCTTCCTCTTTTGGATGCTGTGTAACCCAAAAAATTATAAGTAATTTCATTAATGAAAATACTGCCTATCTAAAATGCACACATAATCGTTTTTGGCTATTTAACTGTGTGTTTTAGCTAATTTTTTTCTCAAAGAAATAATTTGTTCTAAAAGAAATAATTTCAAACTAAAAAACTGAAGCAAGTAACCTATCATCAAGAATATGGCTTACTTATGCTTTAATGGAATATTTAATATTTTTATGATTTGTATTTTTAGTGTAAACATACCAGTAAATTTCTGCTTAAGCTGTCGATAAGGTTTCAAGATAAGAATCTGGATGAACAGGTAAGTCGTGATGGAGTATTCTTATTAGCTTTCATAGATAAAAAAAACACAATTTAAACTTTGTTCCTTTTAATATTTAAAAAAAAAATATTGTAAAATAATAAATGTTTAATACATCAAAGGACAACGGTAACCCACAGTATCAACTGATGGTAAAATAATGACTTACAGAAGTAGTCTTAATTATATGAAGGTGTGTATTTTCAAAACAACAAATTTGCACTTATAATCGTAACTATCATATACGATCTTACACTTGACAATGTGCATTAACCGTTTCAGATCGACATGTTCCTGGTGCAAATGTTGCAGAGTTCGCCCTGCTTCAACGCTTGCCACTTTTTCAATGTCGATAATCGCTTTTTTTGTCGGCTGTAAGTTTCTAATGTTTGTAATGTTTACGTAATATAACTAATATATAAATATTAAAAATATATATGTCAAGTGCATCTAGCATACGAAACAGGATCCACAGTAATTTTTAAATATCGAATTTAAAAACAATTTCCACATACGTTTTTTTTTACCTACACGCTTATTACATTAGTGTATTACATTTTACGCCTATTACATTATTACATTAGTGTCAAAACTATCATAAGTAATATATATTCAGCTGTAATAAATATGAATAGTAAAATTCAATCTGAACTTCTTTTTAAATTCTTCGATGCCAAGTGGAGCTGATTTAGTTGCGTCGTATTTATTACTTTCTTACTGTATATTTTTATAAAAATTATAGGTATTGAAAAAATGTAATATTATAAATATTAATATTACATAAAATTATATTAAATTATTTATGGAAAAATTTTTTGAAACGGTCCAAGAAGAATTCTGACTAAAGATTTATAACTAATAAATTCGATAAAGTAAAATTCTCCCAAACATTTAAATGATAAATGTAAAAGTTCAGTTTCAGCAGTGCAGTGCAAAGTTTTGATTCGAATGTGGCATCCTGTAAAGCATCTGTGGGCGAATAATTTTAGTTTATTTACTGTGAAAACTATATGACATTACAGTTAGTCTCAAATTATTAAATATTTATGATTATTTAGTGTAAAATACTGTACAACACATTGCAATTAAAGTTTCATTTTGTAAATTAATATTTTATAGTGAAATAAAAACTGGCGTGTGGTAGACGTAATCTTTTTTATCAAGTCAAAAATTAATTTCAATTTGTTTACTGTAAAGGGCTTTACGACACATTACAATTAGGGCTGTATTGTATAGTAGTGTTCTAAATATATATAATAGTGTATAGTAGTGTTTTAAAGAAAAACTCAAAACAGATATATGTTGACATTTTTGTTTTCTTTTATCCGGTCAGTCGTAAACGAAAAAGCAGTAATGTAAAATACCTTAGCTATAAGTGTAAGAAAAACGAATATTTTTTAGAATACAAAAACCAAATACATTAACGACTGACAATCAAAAAAGGGGAAAAAACAAAATAAAATCTGTAACATTAAAAAAAGATACATTCATTAACGCTCATACATCATGTTTTAAATCTACCAAGAATTGTAAATAAAGAATAAAAATAACAATAAAATGTACGAATTACACGAAAACTTTTTAGAAGCTAAATAAAAGATATCAGCGATCGGTTTCTTTTATTATGTAGCCATTGACTAAATTAATTAAAAGTAAACTATTAACTCACAATAATATTTTATGTTGTCGCAATGGATGTGTTTTTCACCTTTTCGCATTTTAGGTTACTTTATTTAACAACATTGTCAGGCCTGTATTTTATAATTTAATATGTTATCTTTATGAATACAAGTGCGAGATAATAACGGAATACGACGTGCACTGTATTTTATCTTGCTAATTCAAACAGTTCTAAAAAATATTATTTAAAAACTACTGTGTTTTGTTAGGGGAAACTAACCTGACTGCTTAAAAAATACAAGATTCCTCATTAATCTGGTTGCCTAAAACTTAACTAAAACTTTAACTAAAACTTTGAAGGGATTTACTTCTTTATTTTCTCTATATAAAAGTGTAATTTTTATTTTGCAACACCCGGAGCCAACCCTTTACGGAATGTCGTGTTCCTTCTTTCAGTTCTGTGTAATTTTCACCGGGCCCACAAACGGTGAAATTCAAATAATTTTGACTAGATTTATGGTATAAGGTAGATGTGGATTGATTTTTAAATGTTATGAATATTTCTTAGAAATATAATTTATATAGAAAAAAATGTTTTTTTTCCTAAATTGTTGATGGATATTATTAAAAAATTAATTTGAAGTTTCAGAGTAAAGGACTTGTGAGTGCGACCGCCTCCTTTGCTTTTTTTAACTATATATTTCAAACATCTAAAAAAATGACAGGCGTAGAGTTAATTTGGTTAGAAATTTGAATTGAAATTATTTCGATTAACTTACATAAACAATACGAAGAGATGTAGACAACTGCGGAACCCCACTTTATACGTGACTCGTACTTGATCGTCTTATTATATTTAATTTGTTCGTCTCTGAACTTTTTCTCAATTAACATACTTTGATTTTTATTTCTACTATTCACTACGTATGTTATACATGTTTATTGGTAAGGAGCTTTGGTTTTTTGTCAACGAAAAAATTTAATTACAATAATCGTTTTGATTGCAGATGATCATCACGCTCTTCGAGAACGTCCTCATCGCCTATCAAACGACTTAACTGACACATGAAAACATGAATGAAAATTCTACTGAAGCGTAAATTATAATTCTATCTTAATTTTCAGAATTAATGCAGTTCACATGTAAAGATTATATATGCAGTATACGTTATTTTAATAATATTATCGCTATAATAATTTACCATTCCATGCGAGCATGGGATAAAGTATTTGCACTAAAAAGTTGAATTGTAATGAATGTTTTACAATACTGTTGTTTGTTACGTTCGATTAAATTCAATGCTTTGATTTCAATCTAAATGAAAATACTTCATCTTTAACACTAATTTAAGTATTTAATGTTTTATTTGAATTGTAATGTAAATTAAACATTTGTAAATTTCAATCTATCCTTAACAAAGTTATAGTTAACAATATCGTTTTAATAATGCTACAACATTTTAACATATTTTTATATAATAGTATAAAGTAGAGAGGGAGACTGTTTTCAAAGGAAATGTCAATGAGAAGGGAACATACAATCGCCTACTCGCGAACCCTGACTTCCGAACAGTGTAAAAAAGTATATAGTTATATATATATATATATATATATATATATATATATATATATATATACATATATATATATATATATACATATATATATATGTGAGTGTGTTTGTGTGTGTGTGTGTCTTACGTTTTCAAAATATTAAGCTTCAAAGTGTTGTGCGCGAGTTCCCGCCTCGCTAGCTTTAAACCGTAGGTTTGAAAATCAGAATATTAGCATACGAGTAGAACATTGGAATAAATATATTTCGGTCTCCCGACTAACCCTTGGTCGATTTTATTTTTCAATAACGATACCAGTTTTTCACTTGTTTGTTTCAGAGTAAAGCTAAAGGAGCGGTGACAAAATGCAATTTTTTTTCTTTTTATAGGCACGTGTTCCTTTAAATAGAGTACAAATTTGTTTCTTGTTTTCGTTTTTAATTATTTTTTTTCATTTTTCCCCCCTAATCGCTACATTCCCGTCGTTACGCTTACTGACTCTCACTGAATACCAATCCTTACAAAGGACTATATAACGAGGTTTAGCAATAGGCAAATTATATCGTGGATATGTAGGTATACGTCTTTAGCTTACTTGAAATTCTGACAACAACCATAATGTTATATTATTTTATAAACGGTATTTAAATATATCCCATAAATACATTTAGTGAATAAAAATAGATTGGTCCATACATATGTGATTATTGATATTTCTTTAAGGAATTTACACTCCTTGATTGTATAAAGGTTTTCAAAGGTTTCTTTGGAATGCCGTATACTATAAAATATTTTATTAATATAATGTGGTATCTTAAGATACGTCAAAACATTATTTCGGAAAGGTTCCACATCTATTGATCAAGATCAGAAGGACGGGAAAATTAAAAGTTACTTTTAACTTTGCAGGAAGTACTAGAAGTTATAAGCCGTAAATTGGATGCGTTAACAATACTTTCATTTAAACTTGCTATTTTTAGCTAGCTAAATATTCACCAAATGTGGTCAGAGAAAGTGTAGCACCATACATATGTCTGGTTAGAAATGGATGTTAGAACTGGAACTTCAAAAATGGGGCACTTAATTTGTCTGTTGTTAACAAAATATGAATGTATGAGATTTTGAGATTAACTAATTTATGTTTGCAAGTATTTAAGAAGAATGACAAATTATTTGGTGGGGTTAAAACCTACTTTTCGGTAAAAACAATTTCCTAATAATTAATTATATTTCGGTAAAATTAATTACTGAATTTTTTACAAGTTGACATTTCAGCAGTAAAAAATAAGGAATTTATCAAAATATTAAATGAATTTTGGCTCAAAAAATGAACACCAACCAATTGAAATTTATTCTTATTACGATGGTTTCTTTTTGCGAAAATTTTTTTTTAAGTAAAACACAAAACTACTGTGGAAGTCAAGCTTAGATCTTTTTGCGGTCAAAGAAATTTTAAAAACAGTAATACGTAATAAACTCTGCATTGTACGTAAAGTACGCCAACGATTTTTCTATTTATTATACATATCCTACACTATTTATATTTACCAAAGAAAAGCAGTGATTTTTATATATTTTTAAATATAAAAATTGTTGGTTTTTGTTCATAGCAGCTGTGTTCAGGACTTCATTCGTACGGCACTTCAAAGAACATTAAATTAACGGTAAGATTGATAAACATAACGTAAGATTAACACAAAACTGTAATAATTTTATAAATGAATTTTATTTTAAGTAATTTTGGTTTAATTAGTGGAATTTCAAATATGAAATTATGTCATCTTTTTAGCTATTTTTATGGTAAAACGACCTAAAACAATGGCTGTTCTCATGTGTGTCCAAATTCCGATTGCTTACTCAAGTACCTACCGCTACCGCGTGAACTTCATACCACAACAATGGGCGTGGCTCTATTTCACCTAGGAATGTTTGGGCGGAAAACTTCATTGTACGTTTTAAAATACATATAGCGCCATACATCGATGTATGATGACTACATGTTTGTCTAATTGATACGCGCTAAGTTGTCAGGCACTTTCTTTTTATTTTTTACTTATGAATTTAAAACGTATTTCGGAAAATATTAAATTTGTATACGTTCTGATTGAATTTCATATACCTTCGATTAGATTAAAATAGAAACTGCAAATGACTATAAATTAACCTCTAAATTTTTCTATAACTTAGATCCAAATTCAATTCGTTATATACCATATAATAATATAATAAACCATTTCATGCAACTATTCATTACTTATATATATATATAAATATATATATATATATATATATATATATACACATTTAAAAGTAATGTATAGTTCCATAAAATGTTTATTATCACGTTTCAACCAATTATATTAAACATTTAAGAACCAATTATAAAAAGATATTTAGTGAATATTTCAATGACAGATTATTTCGTCAATTTTCATTAATAAATTAAGGAGGTAAAAGCAATCAAGTTGTTTATATAACGCTTGTATAAAATAAACTAGACAGTTTATTTACACAGTGAGAAATTTAATCATTACTTGTAAATAGCTATTTCAGATATTTTTTAAATATTTCAATTTTTAAAATATGTAAACAAGTATGAACGGAACGCTCAAGTTGCGAGTTCTACTCGTATTTACCCATTTTTACTTATGTAAAAAAAACTCTTCTTAATTTGATTCTCAATTTTAAATCTAAAAAACAAATATGAGTTCGTATATATTATAGTCTTGTTTTAGATTTTGCGAAAAATACTTGTACATAAATAGTATATTTTAAAGAAGAGATGGCAAGCACGTAAGTCGTATGAAGTTGGCCTGGATAGGACTGGTGCCTCTGTGTACCACAAAAAATAAGAAAAAGTGAAAATTGTAATTAAACCTAATGACTGTTGATTATTCATTTGAAACATGATTTAAAGCAATGACAAAATATTTAGTTCACTAATCATTCCATTAAAAATCTCAATCAATAAAGTTCAGGCCGATACCGATTGGGATTACATTATTTAGCCCAATTTTACAAAAACATACTTTAAATTTAATTGAAAAGAACACCTTTGTTATTAAGAAATTGATCATACATTTTCTTCGTACGGCCAGTTAGCTGTTTTTGAAATATTCGGACGTGTTTATATAGATGACGACTGATGAATACACCCCCCCCCCCTCCAGCTGATACCACCAGCGCTGTATCAACTTAATTTTATACTCGGGATGAATCCGCTAAGAAATTTCATTCAGAGAAATTACTGAATTTATTGTCTTCTACATCACATACGTCGTGTGCTTAATTATATTCATTTAGGCTGCATTATTAAAATTATATTGCTAAACTAAAATGAACATTTGAAAAAATAAATGGCTTTTACAAAAAAAGTATTAAATTATTTAAAAAAAAAAAATGTGTAAATGAAAATTAAACGTTATTATTTTCTTTCTAAAAAGAAGCATGTTTGTGTTTTTCCTAGAAAGTAAAAACTCTGTAGCGCATTTATTTTGAAAACACTGATTTTATAAAAATGTTACATTTGAAAATAAAAGACATTTCTATTTTGTATAAAATAGGTATACTCAGCCATTACATTTTTTTAATAAATGTTCCCAAGGCATTCACATAATCATTATAGCACTTTAAATATTTGTTCATAAAATATAATTACGAACTGACGTAAAAATATTGATTGCCCACTTAATCACTTTTCTTCGATGAGTTTACTTATTCTTGCTTATTTTTAAAGCAAATCGTTGATGTTAACGTCCCGTAATTAATAGTCTATTAGACGTGTCGAAGTGCTTTTGTAGACACATTTTTAAACAGTTGTTCCTAAAATTGTTCATGTTAAAATAATTAATTTCTCTCCTTTTATTGAAATTTTTTTTTTATTATGTAAAATTCTAATATTGTATTAATTAACAAAAACAATTATTTCTGTGGAAATAACGATGAACGGGAATTCACTGACATATCGCCATCTACAGAGTTTGTTTGAAAATTCAAGCTCCAGTCAAATGTACTGATTTTCAAAAAATAATATCTGCATAAACGTTAAATGGCGCTGGTTCTATTTTCAATGCCGAGTATTTTATACCTTCGCGATGCATGTCTATATTTGTTGTACTTATATTGTTTTTGTGGTATTATGCACATACATTAAAGATATGAATGATATTCATTTAACTATGCGTTTTACAAAGGTTATTCGCGTAGCTGTCTTAGAGTAAGTGGATGGTCGTATCGTGTTGATAATATTGTTCGAAACGTTTGAGTCACCCTAAATGGAAAATGTGCATTTTAACTTTAAGTTGCGAAATCTTCGGAAAGCAGGCCGCGAGCACGTCACGCGTTACTTACACGAGCCACTTTGAAGCGTTTTTATTCCTTCTGTGTACGTAAGTAACAATTGAAATAGGGAGCTAATGTTTTTGCTGGTGTAAAAAGATAACCAATGTTAGAGACAACTCTAAATTACAGCTATTTAATCACTTTACTGTGTTTCGAAGTGTGAACCTCCAAAAATAATTTATTTTCTCATTCACACACTGACTAAGTGACAGATCATCAGTCACTTACAATGTACATAAAACTTTGAAATTTGGAACACATATATATGATAGGAAAATTGAGAAAATTGTAAAAAGTTAAACTGAGAATTAAATAATTTATGACAAACTTATGTTCGCGGTATATTTGGAAAAGTATGCATGGAGTAGAGTTAAGAAAGTATGTATGTGTTATAAAGTAATTTCAACGTAGCTATAAACGTCCAATATCTTATAATATCTTACCCGCCTCTAACCATAAACATTATCAGAAACTATTTACTAAATAAACCATCATTAAAAGAAAATTTGTAATAACAATTTAGGAAGACAAAAATAGTATAACATTAGTAATTATAAACTTCTATCGACATTCTATGTTAGTACTAGTTGCAAGAAACGTAAGAAAAGTTAAGAATTTGACATTGTTATGTGTTTATTCTACAGCAATTGTTTTAAGTTGAATGAAACTAGGGTTCAAATTAGACTCTAGGTTTCTACAGGGAAATTGGTAAATCTCAAAATTGTTTTTTGGTGTTGCAGGAAATTAGCGCACGCAAGAATTTCTTTCGGGTTCCACGTAAAGTATAACAAAATTTTAATGATCTTATGATAAATTTGACCGGAAAATGTTTGTTTAATTTTTCATTGAAAGTTTGATAACTTTTACACATCTGATTATTGAAAAACAATTCTATAAGAATTTTATGTTAAGCATTAGCTATAATCATTACAATCAAGAATATATAATCACCAACGAGCATTGCAATCAAGAATATATAATCACCAACGAGCATTACAATCAAGAATATATAATCACCAACGAGCATTACAATCAAGAATATATAATCACCAACGAGCATTTCATCCTTTACAATAATAATGATTCAAATATAAATTGAACATATTTCATTGAAACAGAATGCCTATATAGGAGAGCTGACACTCGTAATATATTGTTTATCATGAATAAGAGCGTTAGAACAAAAGAAACTCATTTCTATAGATGGTGCTGAAATAGTTTTTATCGAAATCTCCATAAAATGTTTTAATGGGATATGGACCGAATAGATATACGATGAAAACATCTCAAGGATACTCAAACCGTCATTATATAAATTTGCTTAGTGAACAAATTATCAATAACGAATCAATTACAAAAATATTGTACGTAACTTAACAGTACTTACGATATTATTAATTTTCATGATACTGTTTGAATTGATATCTTAAAACGGTTGATCGATTGAAGAAAGTAAATAAAAATTATGGAATAAAATTCGTGAGCTCTAGTTTTGACAACGACAATTTTCTATAAAAATTATTATGTTTTAGTTTTTTATAAAAAAATATTAGTCTACGGCAAAAATTTAAGGTACTCTTCGGGAATTATGAAACTACAGTATCAGATTAAGGACCTATACAATAATCGATTTTAGTCTGAATATTTTCGAAGTCAATACGTCAATCTACCGAAATATGAAACAATATGCTTCCAGAAATTCTATAGTCACAATCTATAGAGAGAATTAGATTAGAAGTAATATTAGTAATATGATATATATAATTTAGATTATAGAGAGATTTACTCCTAATGTGTGTACAAAATGTGGACACTCTAGCTGGAATAC
The DNA here is from genome assembly GCA_039881145.1 of Druceiella hillmani. Lineage (NCBI taxonomy): Eukaryota > Metazoa > Arthropoda > Insecta > Lepidoptera > Hepialidae > Druceiella > Druceiella hillmani. Next base: position 26,993,925 of record JAYKKI010000010.1, read on the forward strand.
TCGTAGTTTAAAATGTAATGTGCTGAATGTTACTTGTAATAATGACATGTAATTACATAACGGTTGTTGAATCCCTCGCTAAAACTCTGCAAATGTTGTAATCTACACTCGGGTGTCTTCGTATTAATTACGGATGAAAAGTACAAGTACATTCTTATCGCCTGAACTGGTCTGTGAAATGTGCTGCACACGTAAATCAAATCTACAGCGGCCAAGAAAGTTAAAGTATAAAGGCGGAAAAAACATAAGAAAATTAACAAGTGTGTTCCTGAAAATTTCCAATGAAAACACAAAATTTATTTTCTCCATTATTGTGATCTATTGAAAACGATACTTTTACACTATTTAAAATTTTCCATGATACTTTTTAAACAAATTCCTCTAGTATTTTTGCTCTAAAAACGTTTCATATAGTGTCCAGTAAAATGTTATTGTGATATAAAGATGACCAATTCAATTGAAACAATATGTACATTTGTCTTTAAAACTGCATCTATTACGATAATAATTAAACGCATCGCGAAAACATCTTTGCTTCCTATGCTGACTGTATGCCAGCACTCCACCATTTAATTTCTGCGTCTAACTTTGAAACAGCGAGCGAAATAATGCATTTAATTTTCTGTTCTTTACTATTACCATAATCCAATCGATGGAAGATAAAAGAGTCTATGATGACGATGACAAACAAACGAATATTAGATTAAAAGTATCAAAATATTCAACGTAGAATAACACGTACATAACTGCTTTACCAAAAACAAATAGAAATGCCGTAATAATGAGAAAATAAAACAATAACTACACTATAGCGATGTAGAAATCTGTATAATTTATTTGATGTACCTACATTATCAAATCCATCTAAAAACGGCGTAAATAAAACAAAAAGTTGCAAAATAATAAAATAAAATTTGACTTCACCAAATATCAGTTGACATTTTAATTCCAAAATTATAGTGATTTTGTATAACAGCACTAAGTATTTGTAACCATGTCGAATTTATAGACGTTCCGAAATATAATAAAAACTATCATATAGTAGGTTACACTTAAACGCCGACGTAAACTAATTTTTGTATTCCCTAAATTAATATAAAACCTAAATAGTATATTCAATTTTAATCGAATATGTTTATCTTCATTTAAGAAAATAAATTGTTACTCAATCAAAACTGTTTATAAATGGCTTGTATTCATCGCCGTTGTAATTTGTATGTCATTCAAGATAACAAATAACTCAATATCCTATAATAATTAAATACCTCATAACTTGCTATATTTATGCCAACATAGCTGCTATTGTCGAATAGATACTGCAAATCAATGACTACTAACAGCTTTTTGTTTCACATTAGTAATATGTAATATTAGGACGGATAAGTGTATATCATCTAAACGAATAAAGAATGAATATAAGTATAAATGAATGTTTAACTTTTTACCCTTTCAATTTTATCACATTTTTTTAAATTCTTTCAGAAATATCACAGGAAAATTATTTCTGACATTAGTTTCATTCCTTACTTTTCCATGTGTTAAATTCCTAGCGATGTCGCAAAGTTCAAAATCCTCTTTGTGCTTATTATATTAAAATAAAGAAAGTAATCTTGCTTTTATTTTCGTTACGCCCTTTTGAATACGACGTCAGATTTCAATTTTGTCTATTATAAGTGTCGCCACATCTCTCTTAATACTTCATCAAAACAAATGATTGAACTATCATTTTGACGATTACCTTCACCGTTAATGTCGAAAAACCAACAAACAATTCAAAATATTTTTTTAAATTCTCTATATATTATTTCTCAAAAGTGTTTATATTGTCAACAGCGTATTGTCCCTCTACTGACAGACTCTTAAATATGTATTATATATTTTTCCTTACTCAATTATTTTAGATAATATTAAATATTTATTGCGCTAGAAAGTTCATATTAGCAACGAGTTATCATAAAAAAAAACAAGTTAACTTAAAATAGCGTACGGAATCCTCGATGCACCAGCCTACTCTACTCATATGAACAGTTCAACTAAATAAAATACCTTCCACTTGCTTATTTTCTATTCCGATCCTATTTATTATATTACAACTCGGTGGCTAGCAAATTATTCGCACGGGTCAACTGGTATTAAATAATAGATTTACACCACTCTACATATAATAAAACAAAACGTAAGTCAAAACTCTAATCAAAAAGTAACTAGCGACTGTTGTGTATTTACTTTAATCATGATTGTTTCAATCTTAATTAAAGTAATGACTAAACTTTTAATTGACAGATCTTGTCGTTGAAAGTATCAATGTTTAACGCCCAGTACTAAATGGGATGTCATTATTTAGTCCATTTGATTAATGGCCATTCAAACTTTAGTGCCTCCGACAAAAAACCCGGCAAGTGCAAGTCGTATTCGCACACGAAGGGTTCCGTAGTACAAAGAATATTAAACCTATTTCGTGTGCAATGAGGTATAATCTGACTTTTGTAGATATAATTTATCAATTAAATCGGTTGGGGAACAAAAAAGTGAAAGTACATATTTTACCTCAACATCACTTTTTGATTTAAATAAATGTAAGAATAATTGAAATTAATATTTATTTTTTAATAATTTATAGTCTTTTATTATAAGTTGAATACAAGATATATGTAAATGATTTCTTTCTTAAGTAAATGGTTTTATTAATGTGTACTATCGTGCTACATAACTATACGAGTGTCCATATCGGTTTGTGATAACTGAACAGAAAGTAACCTATTACAGTTTCACAAGTAAAATTTCCGAAAACATTACGAAGGTTCCTTCTTGCTTGGTGATAGTCCTCGGGCAATCATTCTGCTTGAATGTAAGATGCGATTCTCATTAAGAAAGTCTTCATAAAAATCTCCGAAAACTAATGCAGACATAATAAGTTGTACAAACGTATGTTAACATGTTAGTAACTATATTAAAATTGCAATATTGGACATTAAACTTTCAGATATATGTTTGGAATGCCATCTCTTACATAATTTGTTTCATAATTCCACTATTACATTGTAAAGTGGTTCATACAAGACACCTACCATCCAAATTTAATCTATATAGTATCAATAGTCTCCGAGTAAAATGATTGTGATATACGTACAGATAGACGAATAGATTAACAGGACGAAATATCTCAAATGGTGAAAATAGAAACCTTATAGGATTCTATTTTTACCATTTGACTACAAAACTATTAAAAATGACGTGAAGTTTGTAATTATAAACAACGTTCAATTAGTTATTTACAACGATTTATTTCGCAAAAACTAGAAAATAAACATTTTTGCGTCAGTATTTTATAAATATTGATTTTACCAAAAAACGCCTTAAATTTAAGTGAATAATAATGTTTATTTATAAAATTATTCTACGTTTCCTTCGTAGAATCAGTTATATTATTCAATTATATTTTGTAGAATCAGTTACTGTTCTAGATACATTTGCAAGTGTTTATGGAGATGGCGACTGACTCATATCTCCTGCTCTGTCGCCTGCGTCGCACCATCTTACTTCCGTACTCGGGTGATAAAACCGACACACTTCATTTAAAAAGCACAAGTGAAATTATAATAAGTCGATTAACACATAGACTGCGTTAATCGACTTATTTTATTTAGAATTAAATAGCCAATTTAAAATATAGATAAAAAATAAATTAATTTCCTAAAAAAGTATTAAATTATTTTCAAAATATGTTCTGAATAAAATTCAAATATCATCCCTTTTCCTAAATACAAATATCTCTTGTACTTTCTTTAGAAAGTAATAATTGTGTAGTGTAATTATTCAGAAAATTCACTGATTTTTTCAAAAAAACCTGCTTCATATAAGGATAAAAGATAATATTGTTTTATACAAAATCGGTGTGTTTAGCCGTTATTTTTTTAATAATTACTCCAAATTTAATATAGCGCTTTGAATATCTGTCTGTACAGTATAATTATGACTTGGCGAAAACCTGATAAGATTTTAGTTATTATCCACTTGATAAGATTTTAGTAAATTTTAACCTGAATTATTGACCCTATCGTTACGTATTTAATGAAATTATAATAGACGTCACCAGTTTCACAAATACATTTAAAAAAAATAGGTGGAAACATAATAATTTAACTATGCGTATTACACAGGTTATTCGCATAGCTGCCTTAGAGTATGATGATGGTCGTTTATAAATTATATTGAAACATTTAAGTTCCATGAAACCGGTAGATTACCTATTGGTTTTTATGGGAAAATTAGTAACTCTCAAAAACGATTTTTGGTATTACATGAAATTAGTGCACACAAGTGTTTCTATCTTTACGCAGTCTTAGCAAAATTATGATACGTCTTTAACAAAATATTTAAAATGCCACCAAAAATACTCACGTAAAAGAATGTTCTTGACTCTTCTCAGACACTAATTTGACATGTCAAATTCTGACATTTTTGGCAATAAATCAAAATTTTATATTTTATATTATTTTTTTTTATATCAAAATTTTATGAAACAAAATAAAGCATTTTTTAAATTAGTTACAGAGGATTGAACTTTGCAATTTCTTTAACTTAGTTACTATTTGGGATTTCCAGATTCTTAGCAATTAGTTTGTGTTTCAAATTAGAACACATTTATGTTAATATCCCGAGAAAATTATGCATACCATCCGGATGTATATACCATTAAAAATATTTAATATCCCCATAAATCACGTGAGCGAAGCCGAGAGAAACACGTGTTTATTACACAAAAAATCGTGCGTATATTATAAATTTGTTTCGTTATTTGTTCTGATTTCACACCTCAACTATTGAAATAATGTATTTAAAAATTTTCATGAATATAGCCTGTAACATTCAGATATCACAGATAGACACATTTATCTGGAAACAGAATTATTTTTTCATCTGTAATTAAATATGTCGTATTCGGTAGATGGTCTTGAACTTATGTAACAGTGTGAATATAAATATTTAACAGTATCACGGCAACGTGCCAACATAAGACTGTCTACTGCAGAATGTAGGCTTTTTCTTTTCGCGTGATTTCTTTGACTTTGCGCAACTCAAATAATTTTAACATTTCCATCGCTAAAACTCATTATTTCCAAAAAAGTTCTTTTTTTAATCTTTCCCAATCGTTTTTCGTTTTTATTAAAAGTTTGCATGAATTACCATAAAAGAGATTGTATTTGGATCCATAACATGAGATACTACAATAGTTTTTATTATGACAGTATTTTTATTTAATTGTTCTTTGAACGTTTCATCTTATGAATCGATTTTTGAGTTCTATACACACTTTGGCGAAAATAAACATTGAAGCATAAATAGATTGTATTTTTAGTAAACTATTTAGAAATATTAATATTATTTCTAACCTAAACATATGGGATACTGCCCCATATAATTTCACCCACCCCATTATTTACCACAGACGTTAAATATAGTATATTTCTCAAAAATTATGAGCTTAAGAATCATGTCTATGGTTTTCCTGCAATCTTTACGTAAAATGCTCTTTTCTCAAAATTATGAAGTTAGAATTTGGGTAATAGAGGGAGGGAACATACTTTTTTGAATGTTTTTATTTATTGACATCTCTACAACAATTTCAGATAAAATTAAAAAAAAAACGGTTTTTGTATCCTTACATTTTGCTTTGTCAATTAGTACCCGTACCTATTATATCGCGTGTGTACAGGAGCAATTTGTCATCAAGGGCAGACCTTGGGACCGGGCTTTTCCTAGTTCTGGAGAAGGGCCCTAACCCTAAGGCTGTAATTATTCTTAACCCAACTGGAACGGGTGTCCTCTTCTTGGAACACTTATCCACTGAACATTGTGAAATGGACTAGAATTTGCTGGGCCGACTAAAGATTTTTGTAATTAGTCTACATTTTCAAGATATATTTTCACCGAAATTTTCTGCAAGAATTTGAACTACGGACTATTATATAACTGTAGACATGTAGTTATCTGTGCGGATGCAAAGGTACACACTTGTCTGTGCTACTCAAAACGTCCTAATCTGCGTGGAGAAATCTTGAAGGATTTCATCCAGTAGAGGATCTAGGAGGCGTTCCTGGTATAAAATCTGCACAATCTGCACACAAAATCTTCGGGACTCGTTGTAAAGAGTTATATTGATATCATTCTCATCTCAAGTGGGCTTGCTGGGAGTGTGCGCAACTGGAGTGTAGAATGGGACGTTTTCTCAAGCGATTACAGAATAATTTTATTCTTTATGAAAATCCAGGCGCGTCCTAGACCAGAACATGGGATACGAACCAACAGCCTATTAAGAATGGATTGCTAAGCTTGGACCCGATTTTTCAAAAATTTTCACCGAGAGCTCGATGCCTTTAATATAATCTACAAGGGATTAGTTTGGCTAAATGAGTTGGCCGTTGAATTTCAATATAGGATGAACATCAGTGCCGAAGGGGGTTTAGGACGGAGTCGTCCAGGCCAAATAAAGAAAAACCCACGGTGGGATTCTACTCTGGAGGCTCTGCGGGAACTTGTAGAAAGAAAAGACGTGATTAAAAACACGCTAAAGGTCGCGTATCGCTAAATGGTGAATTTGTGTAGGCTCACCGGCTTGCCTTATTAGTCGCCCGGTGTTATTAAAATAGAAAGTTTAAGCGGACTAGGTACTTCTATTTTTGCTGTTTTTTACCCAAATAGGAAAGCCGGGCGCTGGAGTACCATATACAGTGTATCAAGAATTAATTCATAAACATGAATAGAAATCACCTAAAATTACGCACCGTACTTTCATACATATATGAAAAAGTTAAACGAAATTCACCGTGATCTATAACTAGTCATTCGAGTGTCAACGCTAGCATAAAGAGATTTGAAGGGGGCGCTCTGATGCTCATTCCACTTTACAAATTTATACATTATATCTTTTTACTAAGAATCCACGTTTTGATTATTGTGTTATTTATGCGATGTTCCATTTTTGCGTATTTTCATGTACATAGTAAAATTTACATTTTATGTGTTCACCTGTAACTTTTGTAACTTTTTAAATAACGATTGAAGATATAAACGTTTATGTGGTCTATAAAACCTAAATCTAGATTAAGTTTGGCATATAATTTGCTTATGTCTATAAATTGCTTTAATTACTATTTTTTTACATTACAGATAGAATTCCGTTTTCTAGTTAATTTTCAAGCAAACAACGTCTACTTATTTTTTATGGTACAGACTTTTAAGATTTATATTTCATATAATATTTTTAACAAATGGTTCAGGTAAAAAGATTGACCGTTCATTGATAAAAGCTAAAATGAGGAATATATTAAAGCTATATGTTCGAAATTGGAAGTAACGACTAACTACTAATTTTATATACTGAATTATGCTTTATTGTTTTCTTTTGTCCATTCAATAGAAAATGGTGTATGCAATCTCTCATCATCATCGGAATTGATGGACGTTTGGAAATAGTAGAACCCTAATTTTATGATGTTTCACACAGCGGATTGCACTTGTATCCGAAAAATTCTTGTAGGTTATTATAATCGTTTTATTTATTTAAATATTGTAGTTAGCTGTAATCGTGTTCTTAAATTATAAGATAACAATCTGCTTTGTTAAATCATAGAATACAATGTGCTTATATAATTGCTATATTACAGTACTACAATAGATACATATTTCTTGTTATATTAGGATGCGGTGTCAACGATTATTCGTGTTAAATATATGTGGTCAAACAGCAAAAAATTTTCTTTCTTCTTTTGACCGATTCAAAGGAAGCGAATATATAATGAATATCCTTCCTGCTGGCTCAGAAGCATGATCAATATCTTTTCATCACCAGATATTCTCCAGCCGCGTTTGGAGTAGTTTCTATTCTCCAGAAAGAAATATAAATTTTCAAAATATTCCTTTAAACGAAGAGAGTGTCCAACAGGAAGAAAAGCCCATGTGTATTATCGTTGTGTTATGACAGTTACTACGTAATGAGGTTTCATTTCGAAATATCTCCAAAAATTCTTCAATCATTTGGACCGTATTTTACACGAAATATTTTGGGTAGGTCAGGTATAACAATATAAAAAAAATTTCTTATGGTGTAAAACGAGGCTGGAAATTCTATTCTTTATTGTTATGCTAATAAATGCTTTATAGCATTATCCACCAAGTTTTTATTTCCTTTTAATCTTAAACCAACTAATTCTGCGGCATCTGTCTGAGATATCTTGATAAACCAGTTAGTTCGTTTTGAGAAAACAATTGCAGATTATGGTTGTACTTACACACACTTACGTCAAACAATTTTTATTGAGAACCAATTTTGTATAGGTTTTAAAATCGCTCACATACACACACAGTTGTTCTAGACATTTAGAAATAACTTGTTGTTGGTTTTCTTTTTTTTTTGTTATAACACTTACATTTATTATAGCCAAGATACGTAACTTTAAATAAACTTATAATCTCAATAAACAGCAACAAGTGAGAGTAGTTGGATACTTAAATATCAACACACTCGTTAACATGTATTTCTTAAACAGAAATTGGCGCCAACTTTAATAGTATTACAAAAACGGAAAAAATGTTTTTCTGAGAAAACTTACAAGATATAATTTTTTTAAATATTTTTATCACAAATTGTACTTAATCTGTCTTGAAATTACCACTTTATTTTGTAAATAAAAAAGAAGTCTTGTTACCACGCTCATTAATTCCTATAGGTATTTAAAGACTAAAACAGTATTATTTTCCGGGTTTCGAAAGAAAATGAATTTCTTTCAGTTTTTTTGACAATTCATGGAAGTTTATTTATATTTTCAATAAACATTGTTAACATGGTCAGACGCAGACGTGGCTTGGGAGAATATCTAAAAAAAGAGAAAAAATGAATCCATAATAATTTTTCTTTATGATTTCTAACTACTGAAAAATATGAAAAACAAGGAAACGTCTGAGTAGCAATAAGTTTATGTATTTTATCTTTTAACTGCAAAAATAAACGGTAAACCTTTTTATTTCTTAAATATTTTCATAGGAAACTATTTATCTTCGTACAATTAAGCAACGTATTGACCGTCTGTCATTGTATCCTAAAGGATAAAAGATAAAGAAAGCTGTTAAATTGTAGATCAATATGTAAAATTTATACAGAAGGTTTTATATCATTAGTCTACAGAATGAATTTGGAAAGTAATTTCTGAAGTCTCGACTCAAATTCATTTCGAACATTGTCCAAATCAAATTCTTCGTATACTCGGATAGCATTGATGTATAAGCTCGAACGCAAAGCAATTGTTAAAGTTCTTGGAAAAATAGGATGAAACTCAGAAGGACTAAAAACATACCTCTTATTTATTTATATCAATTTATCTCCTTCGTTACTAACTATCTAGAAGAGGTTAAGTGAATATAACACCAACAAAGAAAGCGTGGAAAATGGCTCCACCCGGGGTAGTTTCAGAAACGCTGAAATTTATAATCATTTTAATATAAGACTGAAGTGTCTGTCACTGGTTATAATTTGTTGCGTTGAACATTGTTGTGTATGCATACAATATTAGTTTTCTGTTTTAGAAAAGAAACGAGCAATCATTTAACTTTTTTCCATATGTTAACGGTCTAAATATTGCATAAAACCGGTTAATAATGAATAAAACAAATAGATGTAAAATATTATAAGTAAAAGAAAATTATAAGTTTTCGACAAAATATTATTTCCCGCCACCAAAATACGGTCAAGAAAAATTAACAGTGACTTGATTGATGGTTTTTAAAGCAGTTTGGATGATTTCACTAAAATAAATAATTAATTTTTCGAGTCCCGTATCTCAAAAGGAAAAAGGAAAGCCTTATAAGATCAGTGACGTATCTATCCGTCCGTCATATCCGTCTTTCTCAGAAATTGCTTGACGTGGAAATTTTAAATTTAAAATAAACAATAATTAAAATTGAAAAATAATAATTTGGAAATTTTTGGATTAGGGGCAAATTTAAAACTCGAAATTTTGTTTTTATTCCGTATACAGAATGTGGAATATCGCTTGAAAAGACTAATTTCAAAAAAGAAATTTTCATAATTTTTTGTATTATTTGTTCAGGTATAAACTGAAAACATTTAAGAAAATGTCACTACTTCTCCCTTATTTCCTAAACTGCTCACCCAAAGAGTTATTAAAGAAATACTGTTTTTAGAAGCCGATACTAAGATTATAGGAATACTGTAGCCATGATTATGGATGGTATAATTTTTGAAATATATACCAAGTTTTTATACATGTTAAAAGCATAATAAACAATATATTTACGTTATTAAAAATAATTATTTTTAAGTATAGTTATAGAAATTCAAAACAAATGTTAACAAATGCCTAAATGTATACGGCATCTTAGTAGGACCAGTTATATTTTAGCTTGACAGGTTTTGAAGTGAAGTGTGGTGTTAAGGCGTGGCGTGTAAACTAAATCAATGCCATCTGTGCATATCACGCGAGGTTCACTTAAGGTTTCCTTGTTATACTTTTTTAAATCTTATGTGTGGATCAATAAGACAAATTGCAAAACTTGCGATGATTTGTTCCAAATATTTAAAAAACATCAGTCTATGATAGGCAGTTGTTGTATAGATTCTTATTTACCTTCATAATTTTAAATTTAAAAAGCAACGTACGTTTTGAAATGTAATGAGATGAAAAATAATTGTCAAGGAAAAAAATAAAAAAATTCTCTAAATTATTTGAATGTTTTGGGGGTACTGGAACACTATATTATAAATTTCAAATAAAGGCGTGTCAAAACTTTTTACTCCTCATAAATACTATGTTTATTCATTAAAGTACATTATTAAACTTGACTCTCTGTCATTAGCATTATTTGAAATATTATAATGATGTTACTCATCAAAGTGCTGACGATCTGAAAATTCCGGAAAAAAAAATTAGTAAGTCATAGTTCTTAAAAAAAATTTTTACAGTAAACAATAACTCTCATCTCATAACTAATTAGTTGTTGGACCTCATTATGTTTTATAATACCCCAAATATCTAGGCAATTTGATAACTCATTACTCTGTTTAAATGACGGGGTTATAAATGGATTCACTAAGTCTTGCACAAGATTCCATTAATTCCTAATAAAATTTTCTACCAATTTTTCGTTCATCTCCTCTTTTTAATTTAATATTTTCCAAGTGAAACAAATACGAGTATTTTACATTTATCAGTATTTTGTCAGTATTTATGACCAAAATCAGACACATACGAGACTTGTGAAAAAAAATTAGTTTGTTGATTTCTTACAGGTAACATTGAAAATGTTCGCTAAATAATATAGTGTTTAGAAAATAACCTTTATATGCTGTAATTTTATTATAAATCTCATACTTTACAACTAAATTTTATAATTGTAATGGATTCCTGAAACCAAATTATTTGAAATAATTGAATTATATCTCTGGATAATTAAAATTGGAAATTAATAATTAGATAAATATTTTATACTAACCGACAGAACGGTAGCGCTATCGAGATTAAAAAAGCCGCCGGCAGTGACTTCAATCGGAGTGAGCGCAAGTTGTATTGAGAACCGTTTCAGCTGAAATCATAGCAGCAGTTGGTCAATGCGCTGATAGTCTTCACAATAAAGATGATCAAATATGACAGTCAAAATCAGTAACGATGCGAATGGAAATTGTAAGATAAGTTAGTAAAGACATATGGTAACTCTTCACAATTCGCGCGGATCATGTTTAAAAAATTACCGCGAATTTCGAGACTCCCAATCAACAGTGACTTGAATTCTCGATGAAGTTTTAAATAGTAAGTCATATGGGCTTATAATGAGGGTTAAACTCTTTAAGTTTGCTGTATTATTGATATAAAATTTACAAATAAATTATCGTTATAATGAACTAATATTTCACTTAATATACATAATTTATTTTGCAATATGTTTTAATTGTCGACGGCTAAATTAAAAAAAAAATTATTTAACTCATTCTGTTGTCTTTCAATAAATAACATATACTAATGCAACGGTTTACTCGTATGTCTGTGTACGTGCGTGCATATGTTGGTACTGATCATAGTGAAACTTATCGCTGTATTTGTGTTAGTAAATACAATTTCTAAAACCGCAGACTGCGAATGCTTTGAGAGTGGTAAACCGCGGGATTACTACATATAATTAGTAAGCTTCGTTCGAGAAACTAATAACGCACACAAAAATATAATTATGTCTCATGCAGTTTTTTTGTTTCTAACGTATATTGAAATTGTTTTTAGTTTTGTAGAAACCAATGTCGACAGGATTTATAACTAAAATAATTAAGCAACGAAAACTTTGAAAAATACATAATTATGTAGTTAAATAACGCCTCTCATCGCAACGATTTGAGTCGAATGAATATTTATACGATTATTCTCTCTCAAATGTAAGCGAATATAAGCTTTTAAATATGTTGAAACAATCGTATTCACTGTCCTTAAAAGTCTTGAAAGTGCTGTATAAATAAACTTATACGGGTTTTCACAACTTGGATATTCAAAATTTTGTGATTGTATGCGATCACAACTTACCGTGTCCAGGAAATTTTCGTCTGACGAGTAGAGAGTCAGCTTATTGACTAATCGAGGCGTGCGTCTTGTCTGATGAACGGTATATGAAAGAAGAAAATTATAATTATTGTTAAGGATTCGATATAAAGGATATTTATATCCAATATAAAGACTGAAAATTGTTATTTATTATTCGAAAATGACAATATAATAAATATGGAAAAAACACTCCAAAGAAAATCTCGAATTGTTTCAATGAAAAAATTTGTAGTCTAATTAAGGTAATTTCATATACATTGAGGAAAAAAATGGTTCATTTTATCGAAGTTAAAGGTAAATTGATATTAAAATTAACCTAGTGATTGACTAATTGTGTTTTACACTTCCTGCCATCGTAATTCTCAATTGAGGATGTTATTGAAGATTGAACAAAGAAGAATTAGCGTTTTGTTTTATCTGTCGTCATTATCATTGCGTCACACGAAAAAGATGTAAGTACGCAGTAAATTTCGCTGAAAACTTTACCATGAACTTTTTTAGGTAAAGAGATGTAACTATAAACCAATACACAGTAATATCGCAATGTAATTATTTTATTATTGTACGCAATTTATTATTTAAGACTATCAAGTCATCATAACACGATTTTGGATGTCATACTTTAAGCAATCGAATAGCTGTAAACTGAAGAAGGTTAGAAACAACGCGTCCCCTGTTTGAAGATAATATAGCTATTGTTCAACATGTCACCGAAGTGAAGTCGCGCAGCAAATATTATCCTTTATCATATAAAATAATGGTAGTGAAAAAAAAAATACTTCAACTGTATATATTTTAAGGAATGTAGCATAAAACATATTATTGTTCGTGTCAGATGCTTAAATACGACTACCATCTTTCCTGTGAGAGTGTCGTTTAAAGTAGCCCCGTGAATTCACTTGTATACTAAATATTGTCACTATTATAATACAATTTTGCTATTAAATCATGTCGATTTCACACACTGTAACAAGACGTGAAATGTCCAACACTGAACTATATATGTGCATTGATATGTATGTGCATGGCCAGATCCATATTAATGTATTTTAATTTTCATTTGGTTAAGTATATGCACCACTTAGTGATAGAGAATTTTCTAATTTTAATTACTACGTTACACACACACACACACACACAGACACACACGCAAGCATGCACACGCACATGCGCATGCACACACGCACGCACGCACACAATTAACCACCTCCTTTAATACCTGTAACATTTTATTAAATACATTTATTACTTTAGTTCATTTTTACACTTAACATTGGTAACATACACTTATGAAATGCATATTTTTGAAGGAAAAATATGCACAGATGTGTATAAATATAATATATTCGAATCCGGTATAGCTAAATATTACAATTGCGCAACACATTTGTAATATTTAGTTATGTCGGATGTTTATAACAAATATATGACTAATGCACATAAACGTATATTAAAACCATTAATTACTAGATCACATGTCCAATATAAATTTTCCCATTTTACTTTTTTTACGACTGTTAAGTCCTACGGGTTGGACAATTTTGTACTAAAATTATGATTCTGAATTCACGTTTAAATTTTAATTTTGCAGTATAATTTGTAGCTAAATTTTATATCTTATGTAACAATTCTAGTTTGCGGTAAATATCTATTGTGCAATATTTAAATTTTTAATTCAAGTGGTAAGAAATGTGGGGATAATCTAATCATAGATTTTACTCACTATTAATGATGGTTCGACCACAAATTCATCCTTACCTCATCAATTAGCCCATCAGCCGTAATGAAAATATAAATCAAATTTATAGCTGCCAAAGAAGCTATAGACAAAAAGTCTAAAAGTATGAAAAGCGAGATTTGAAGGGATCTATATGTGTTTTCGGCGACAAGGATAAGATATGACATATATAACGCAAAAAAGGTATAAAAATATAAAATGATAAAGTTTAGAACTGAATTCAGTAATATTTCAGTTGACTGCATAGAATTCATTTTCTTTATTATTGTGATCAATTCCAAATGATAGTTTCTATGCGAGTCCAATATTTCTATGACATCTTTTGGACTTATGGGTTCGGTATTTTTTTTGTAAAAACCATTTAATTTTGTTTCTAACAAAATGATATTTAAATTCAGCAATTTCATTCTACACCGAATGGTTTCAATAACGCAGCCTAGCTTGAAGAATGCCAAGAAGTACCCTATGAATGCTACGTAGAAAACAATAAATTTAATTATGCTAATCGACAAATACGTCCTTACAACGATGTTTGTGATGAAAGCAATCAACCAAATCATGACGAAAACGTTTGTCCTCTGTACCGGTCGTACACCAGCAGTCCACCATCTGCATTTGGAATCTAACTTTGAAATATCGGCTAAAATTGAATTGAATTGTTTGCTTTGTGCAATTGATATAATCCAATTAACACAAGGCGGCAAGCATTCTATACCGATGACGATAAAGATGCGAACTGAGGCGTCAAAGGTATCGAAATATTCATTGTGGAACAATGCGTCTGAAATTGTTTTAATAAAAGCAGATAATGACACCGTTATAACGAGAAAATTGAAAAATAAACACATTAAATTACATGTAAAATCTCTACAGTTAGTTTGATATAAACTTTTAAAGCCGTTTAGAGGGACCTTGTAATAAAATCCGAGAAGTTGTAATATTGTGAAATAAGGTTTAAGTTCACCAAATACTGCCATTGTATTAATTGGTATCGTAATTTTTAAACTATATCTTATCGATTTTATATCATGGCACTAATTACTAGTCACTGTGGAATTTAACCATATACTGATGATACGAATTAGAATAACAACTTTTTTCTAATAATTGTTTTGCGTAAACTGTAATACATGCAGCTGGGATATAACAGACAATTGTATTCCATATCTAATTTTAAATGATTAATGGCAATTGTAATTTAATGCGTATCTCGTTTGTCATAATTACACATAGCCGTTGAATTGAAAACCATTTATAAAAAGTCTTTTATTCAGCTTCATAATTTCGTTGACATTCAAGGTAACAAAATCAATAATAACAGAACTTTCAGGTCATGATTAATCTGTGCCAACTTAACGGCAAGCATCGCACGCTGTTTATTGTGTTCAAATATGAATCGATTAAATGCGTTGCGTAATTGTAATATTTAATGTTACGACCAATGTTGGTAATCCCTATCATTTTTGATCGATTCGTTATTAAATTAAAAATTCAGTTATTACATTTAATGATGACTAAGAGGATCATGATAAAGCAATTATGTTTAATATTGAGTAATTACTCATCTTAAGTTTTGATTTCAACTTCAATTTTGGCAGAATAAGTTTTTAATTGTTTCTTTAGACAATTTCGTATTTATCATTAAATTATGCAAAATGTGAAACAGAACAGGAGCTTAGCAACTGACGCAAGATGAGACAGGGCAGTAAGGGCAGGTGCGCAACTCACTGGCTCGCCCTCTCTTTCTTGCCAGAACTAATGAAATAAAATTTTTAAGTGAAATTATTTTCTTGATTGCTAAATATGTTTCATTTTAAATATTTACCTTCTTTATATTAAGGAATTTGTTTCCTATCTGTCAAGTTCAATAAATTTTTAATACTTACAATTTGTGAAAAAGTTACATCTGTTACGTACATGGGTGACTGCAAATTTAGAAAACAGAAAAATTTGAAACAAAATTTAAAATTTAAACTGATTTTGTAGTTAATTTTGACACCGTTGAAACTAATCAAATCGTGAATCGGAAGTTATAACTACGTAAGTTTCACTTTTTAATTACCAATCAAACTTAATTACATCCAACACAAACATATTTCACATAAATTAATTAGATGAATATGGAAAGTGTGTCTTACATTAAAATAGTAGCTTGAGTAAATTTTAGTGCATGTAGCTGACTGGCACCAGAAATTAAAAAATGAACAAATTATTATAATCACATGCTCTATTATGGCAATTGTTTATATAACTGTATGTTATATCTTTGTGAAAAGTAAGTAAAATACATGGTACTCACCCTTATCCTCGCGATATTCAGTACAAGACAATATACATGATGTAGAAAATTCTCAAACATTTCAGAGGTAGACTTGCCAAGTTTTTCGTTTTTTTTCTTTACTAATTACATTTAATTATTTGTTTGAAACAAACTATTTCTGAAATATTGAAATTGGAGGTGATTTTTATCACGTTCATTATGCACTCGTTAGTAATACTCAACTAACTTTTGTCTACCTAGCTTGTTGTGATCGAATCCACTGTACAGTGGTATGATGTAAGTGCAAGACTCGAACTTAGGTGAGACCGCCACCCAAACGAATCTGACTACTAGCTTCAGCATCTCTAATTTTTTTGCGCCAGAAGCAATATATTTCAAGATATTAGCTCAAAACACATGTCATATAATGACAAAGACATTAATTTTTTTAATAAATTACAATTGAATAAGTATATTAAATATCGGGTCTCCACTAATAATTAAAAAAATTCGTTAATAATAATTGACCAAATAAACAAAATTTCAATGGCAAAATGTCATTTGAATTGTTTAGAAATATTATTATCATTAACACCTCTTTGCAAATACATCTTTAAGTAGTTTAATTATATGATTACGCAGTTATTCTAAATAATTTATATTTTGGGAATTATACACACATACATGCACACACACACAAATATATATATATATATATATATATATATGTGTGTGTACACACATACATATACACACACACACACACACACATGTGTGTGTGTGTGTGTGTGTGATTAAAAATATTTGCTAAAATTTGCTACGTCACTATTTACTGCATGCCAGAATGCTTGTTTTCGTGAAAAATATCGATTCTTCAGGAAATTAATGATAAAACGTAACAATAATTTCTTAAATTTAATTCAATTATGACATTTCATTTGTAAAAGCTTGTTCTTAACAAGATACGACCACTTTTTTCAAGTACTCGTATTTAATAAAGTAAACAAACAATACATTTATTTAACTACGTACCTTGTTAGTAATTGATATCTGAAATATTATTATGATATTATTTGCTAAGGTGTTTTAAAATCTGGAAGATAATATTATATAAACACTGTTTCATTTGTAAATCTGCAGAAGTTGTGAGCTGCTAAAGCTACAAAAAATTAAGAATATATGAATACACCCTAAAAATAAATTTTAAAGGATAAACTACGGAAGGGGAAGAGAACCGCTAGGAACGTTTCTCCATGGAAAGAATTGAGAGCGCTGCGTTTTGGTCGTGAGTTTTCTTAACACAATCTGTAACGCGGGTAATTTGTGAATAATGAAAATACGTAAATTAATAAATAACTACACACTGGCGCTCGCGCTGGTCGCTGGGGACACGAATATTTAAGACGTGCAATAGTTTAACTATCTAGGCGGTATTGTAATGTGGGATAGCGGGACTTAGGGGAAATTTGTTGTGAGGATGAACAAATTAAAGGTGACTAATGTACATCTGCACCCGGTCTGGAACTACACGGATATATAGAGGGGGTGAATTTTAAAATGTCACAAAGCAATGTGTTCTTGATATTAATTCATGCTAGCAAAACTAAGAAAAAAATGGTTTTATTATAAAACGTAACAAATGCTTATAGATTTTGAAAATAGATTTAGAACTCTTTAGAAATTTATACCTTAAAATAAATTTACGTACTATATCTTGCCAATCTATTTTACCATCATTCCGAAAATTACTTCCCTAGGTCATTATTTTGCTTGATATTTTAAATATCAATCTAACAGTACGAAAAGAATGTCATGTGTAAAATATATGTTTATTGTCAGACTGTCAATCCAGCACCGCTCGACGTGCAGCCGGGAATTGCGAATGGCACATGCCACCATCTTGAAACTCAAAAACATTGTGGAATTCGAAAGAATATCCACAATTTTTAAAACTTATGTATAATTGGTGTAGCTTGCCAGAAACCAGAAAGCATTTTCAAGTGTATTCGGTGATATTTCTTTATTAATTTCTTAATATATTTAAAAAAATATCGACAGATACTTTCCTCACATTGTATTTTTTGCATCTAATAACACGAAACATGACTGATATTTTGATTGCATATGATATTACATATACCTGTCCTACAAATATTATGTCCATTTATTGTGAGAAAGATAAACCCTTTTATTGTATCTTAATATTTCGTAAAATTCACATTCAGTGCTCTGCTCTAATGAGTCGGAAATTTTTTTACCCATCTTTATCCTCTACACTGTTTAAAAATATATACAGGATATATTTCTATAAAATTTTTAATTCAAATATTTAACTAAGTTTTTAATCATCTTTAAAATATATTTTTATTTTCTCGTTATATCAACTAAACCTACGTTAGTCAATAAAATGTGTACATAAAATTGTGATAAAAATATAACTGTGCTTGATTCAGTTTACGAAATTTATGTAGAAAAACAAATCCTCCCGTGCGGAGAAAAATGAAAATACTCCCACTTCGGAGTCCTACAGGCGAAAGAAAAACAAATTAATTGCGAGCGCGTATATATCGTAAGAAATATGTGAGCCGCGTAGACATCCGATTCTGTGCTATATTATAAATAAATTTAGCACGGCAAATAAATACAATTTTCAAAAAGGTTACATCATTCGCGAAGAAGGTCAATACAGTACGTAGCATTTTCGCTTTTTTATAATTCTTGTTTACTTGATAACTTTGAAACGATCTAGACATTTTCAAAATAATACGATCAATATCATGGAGATGAAATTTTTGTTGGACAGAATTTTTTAAATGAAAGGCATATTACAGTAATCTGTAATATGTCTTTCATTGTCTCTCGTGTATTAATCACTACAGTGGGTAGTCGTCTTCACGTGCAATAATTTTTTTTTAAATAATTTCATATTTTTGTCTCAATTTAATATACGTGACAAAAAAATTAAATTTTTGGAAATTTAATTGGCTACAAAACACGAAAATAGTTCATCATGAACGCGTGCAAAAACAGAGTGGCACTGCTAGTAGTTTTTACGAAGTGTTTTTGAATGAGTTGACAGTTTTCAACAATCTTGATGACAAAATAAATAAAACGAAAAGTAATATTTCATTTTATATATAAATAGCGTTCATCAATTGTAATTACAGGAATGTTGCAGATGATTTTATTTTGGACAAAGTTAAACATTTTATCAATGTTATGATAAATAGTAGATGTAATTACAACATAACTGCATAAACATAAAAAAAAACGAAACCTCAACATTAATAGCGTAAACGTCATTTCGGGGACATTCTCCGACTGCGATAGGTGTCCCAGAAGTGATCTATCCGTTCTCAAAATGACTTTTTTAGTTAAGTATTATTATTTTTGCATGCTAAGATAGATGCATTATATTTATATATGCTATATTTTATTTTTTTTAAATCAAGTAAATCCAAAAACATAGTTTGATGTAAAAAGTAATGAAAAGAAAAGTTCAGAATTGTTTACTCAAGGAAAATAGTTCTGCGTATATTAAGAGAAGATGAAAGCTAAAGTAAGGAAATGGAAGTTTTTTGATAATATAAGAAAAAATAAGAATAAAGGCAGCAAAAGGCAGAATAGACTACAAAAAAAAGCTGAAAAAGAAATAAAATCTGTAAATAATGTGGAACAAAGAGATAAAGAGAAGGAAATAAGCTGCCGTCAACAATATTTATAAACCTTTCCCTCCCCTCACGATTCAGAAAATTACATCTTAACTTGTCATTAATTATAGAAAAAGAACTAGACTATAGATAAAAATAACAGAACTAAAGCAAATAGAACGACAAGTAAAAATGGTATAATAACGAGATTCTGGCGCGTGATGGAGAGACTCGGGAAGAAAATAGAAATAGGTAAACAAAATGTAAAAGAACTTCTATCACATTAACTAATAATGACAAGGATACATTGCAGCGGATGAGTTAGTAAATAATTATGCGATCACGCATAAAGGGTGGAATTAATTTTTCACGAGGCAATTTCAACGTAATTATAGAAAAATGCTGAAAATTTACTAAAAAGTTCTAAAAGAATTGAGCTCTTCGCGAATGTGTGAGTGGTAATGTTCTTAATATCTTTATGTCTTTAAAGAAAATCTTTTAATAAAAAATTACTAAAATGAACAGTAAAGAAAGACTATGTCATGAAATGTAGAGTATAGAACAAGAGCATATTCTTTGGGACAATGTAATTGATTGTCGGCAGCTGCTTTAACTTGGAGAGATTATTAAATTGTTTTTACCCCAGAAATGAGAATTTTGATTCACGATTACTAAACTCAACATATGGAAAAAAATCTATTGCGAAAACTATCTCAGAACAAACATTTATATGGTATTTACCCAACAAATAGAAAAACAAAATGAATGAAAAATTATCAACAGCAAAATAATGATACAAACAATTTTTTTAAAAATTAGTTCATTTAGAATGACAGTAAAATTTAACCCACCCATTCCGGGGCTCCTAAAAACCGACTATCGATTCATACCAGAGTTTTGTATATGTTATCTAAAATGTGATGGTGATATGACACAAGCACATTAGTTTACTAGTAAGTCTTGATCTTGGAACTCGTACCACTTGGGCTCTTGTGAAGTTTATTTTACAGATGCACAGATATTTACAGACATCAAAACCATAAATCGACATATTGTATAATTCTTTTCAGTTGAGCTTACCAGTTAATGTCATAAACGAAAAACATTCCCTTATGACTTAAGAAACTAATGAATGACTTTCAAATATTAAAAGCTGCGTGGACTTTTAGCGAGCCCGGTCACGACAAAGGGAAGGCAAATTACTAATGGATGGAACAGATGGTACTTTATAATAAATGCAAAAAAACAGCATATCTATACAATGCAACATAGTACAGATATGCTGTCTTTCAAGACGATTGAAAAATATAGCGGAATGAACGATAGCGAGAGAAATCAATTATACAATTTATATCCCTGTACGTGCATTTACATAGAGGCAGGTAAAGTAATAAAATAATCTCTCTCTAGATGAATTGGAATTTTCCAATTCATATATTGAATAGGAAAAATATAAATAAAATTATACTTAAGTGTATTGATAGCCAAAAATAATATTTCGTTCACGTTGTAATTTATTATTATAATCACTTGAAACGACAGAGTGGTAGTTTGATCAATTTTTGAAGAAAAAAAATCGGCGTTGAACTAGTTTGTTTATTTTATATCATGAAAAAAAAATATACACGCCAAATATTCTACCACAAACCGGGGACGGCTTAATTTCTAATGTGGATTTACGATTGATCAAAGTATCTAAAAGGTATACTTTACCAATGTAAATATCGATGGCAAACATTTCTACCGATAGGATGTTTACATTAGCAACGTTTTTTGCAATCTAATTTCCGCAGTAATTATTGAAATAATTTAATATTATTACAAATATATAAATAAGTATCACCGTCGTATCAAAATAACTTCGCTATAAGATAATTGTGATCAAGATGACACAGTCAAATAAGATGACACACTACCAATACTAATTTAAATATTCGCGCTAAGGGTGGTCTTTGACGTTTTAGGGAGTGCCTGTAGATGTGGTTATTATTCAAATTCGGTATGGTAAAAAATGAGCGCGGATTGGAAAGTTGTGCAGGTTTTTGTGATTTTGATATGCCAACAATTTTTCGTGTGCTTTGGTTTGGTGGTGAAAATACACGTAAGGTAAGGATCTTCTAGTTGAATGCATTTTAAATATAAAATAGGATGATTAAACGACACGATTAGTGCTAACAGGGCATTCTAACCTAAAAGTTTTTGTCACAACGGTTAAAATTAAACTTGCATATCCATTGGGTAAGATGACATACAAGACGTGAGTATAAGATGGCATACTATGTCATCTTACCCTTATAAAATAGGATCGAGGTACTAATTTTTTGACTTTCCATACCCACAGAATGCCTGGCAATTACAAACAAGCATCGACGCGGAATAGTTGATCACAAGTAGACATGGATAAAGCTATTGAAGCTGTAAAAGAGAACAGGATGGGTTGGCTTTTAGCATATAAACATTTTAACGAGCCACAAGCAAGCAAGCTTTCGTCGTCATTTTTATAATATTCCAGTAAATCTTGATCGTTTTAAACTTAACTTTAACGCAGATATGGAAAAAAGTACACATGGTTCATATGCTCTAGTTCTAAAGTCGACTTTTTGGGTGTAATACGACTGATAAAAGAAAATTAGCGTTGAATTTGCGGAAAAATGGGGCTGGATTACATATTTGACAAGAATAAAAAAATAGCTGACTGGGATTGGCTGAAGGGATTTAGAGAACGTAACCCTAATATCTCACTTAGAGCTCCAGAACCAACGTCAGCTGCTAGAGCAAAGGCATTCAATAAACCTCAAGTGACGAAGTTTTTTTGTCCTTTGGAAAAAGAAGTGACTGATAACGGGATCCAGCCTTATGGAATTTACAACATACTCAAAAGCCCCGAACGTTTTTACATCGAAAGGAAAAAAAACAAGTCGGTGCTGTGACGAGTACTGAACATGGTGAAAATTTCACAGTTGTTGCTGCTGCTAATGCCATCGGAAATTTTGTTCCACTTGCATTAATTATTCCGAGAAAGAGTCACAAGATCGAATACTTTGACGATGCTCATCCAAACACTTTAGAGCTGTGCTACCCCTTATTTGCATAAGACCGCATATCCAGTGCAGCACAGCTCTAGGGTGCGGATAAATATTACAAAGATAATTCACTCTATACACGACTAGCTACAAATATTTATATGAATAACGTTTCATTTAATAAACAACAGTGCAGATAGTTTCATTGTATCCCACTTCTGTCAATTAATTTCGACGTTAATGTTGCTAGGAAACGCAATATATTTATTGAAATACGATCTAGACTACGTATCCATGTTTTGTAAATTAAAACTTTAAGGCTTCAATATAACGTTAAAATGTCATTTCGTCCTGTCAGAAATTGTATAACAAATCTTGCTTTCTATTTGATAACTATTTTTAACTGTTCCAAACAAATATATTACTTTGTCTATTTTATTAATTCCAATGACTGGCTTTATCAAAAAATATTTTTTTCGTTATTCAAATTTTTCCTCTGGAAATCTTAACCCTTTAAGCTCTCAAATCATTATATTTAGTCACAGCTGTACTAGATGTGTACCGGGGACTCACAGGTTCAATGAAAATAACATGTATTTTACAAAGGAATTTCGTCATTTAATGAAGACAAAATGTGTGACGATTTATAACACCGACAATGAAAAGCTTAAAGAAATAAATAAATTGAAATGACTTCACAATAATTTGAGAGAGATTATTTGGTTTATTAATGATAAATTCTCTGTAACAATATTTTTAACAATACTTAGCAACTATCTGGAATTTTTCCGGTTCTTCTATTTTTGGCTATGATTCGATTCCAACTTTAACGTCAAAATATAATTTTATGTTACTTGACGTGGTCGAACGAATCTTTAGCTTGATATTATTAACCGATACTGCATCATCGATGACGATGATGTATCGAAGAATCGGTAAGAAAACTTTATATATTGTTGAATTTTTAAATTATACATATATATATATATACATATATATAAATATATACACATATATATATATATATATACATATATATATATATATATATATATATATATATATATGTATATATATATATATATATATATATATATATATATATATAGTTGTCGTTATATAATTAAGTACGATTAATTAAAATTGAAGGCTCCATGTTTCACTTCTTTTGTTGTACAGTTTAGGATTCAGTGCTTGGTGAGCAGGTCGACGCATATTATTTTCCATCCGAACCTAATCAATTTATTACCATTTCGTCGAAAAATAAGATATTTTTTCGCTGCCTTTCTGTCCATCTGCTATACTTATCCACGCAAAATATAAATGAGTTTTCCGGTGTTCCTTCATCAAAAGCGGTACTCTTCGGCTAATTCTGCCAAATAGATTCACCACACCATCCACAAGGTCTCCGTACTGGACGTGTAGGTTAACTATGTTGCTAAAATGTCGTTTCGTATATTTTCAGGTCCCTTGAACGGATTAGCCTTGCCAAAATGGGTGATAAAAGAATCTTCGCAAGGTGTTGCTTTTTGTGTTTTGGGCTTCCGAATAACTATAAGTAGGATTTTATCTTTTGAAGTAATTAAGCGCGTTGAAAACTTTAATTTTAGAGTATTTCGAATGATCAACATCTTTATTGCAAGATCAATATCTTCGTATAATGCCATGATAATTTTTCTAATAGATAGGCTATAACTCCTATATTTGCTCACATTTTTAAAGTAAATAGATATCAAAGTATATTTTAAAACTAAGAAAACGCAAATATAACGACAAAAAAATAGGCAGAAATGAAAT
Organism: Druceiella hillmani; assembly: GCA_039881145.1. Classification (NCBI taxonomy): domain Eukaryota; kingdom Metazoa; phylum Arthropoda; class Insecta; order Lepidoptera; family Hepialidae; genus Druceiella; species Druceiella hillmani. Next base: position 27,018,992 of record JAYKKI010000010.1, read on the forward strand.
TTAGTGTAATATACATTTCAAATTTAAATTTATCTGCCTTTTTTTAAGTGTCCCTAATTATTTGTTAAATGCGACCGCTATGCAAAATCGATAAAATTATCCTGAGAGTTTAATTTTTTTGCATCGCCTAAGATGAAGTTAAAAATCTACGAAATTCTCATTATTTTGATGAAAATAAAACTAGTATCGGAAAGTTAGTACAGACATAATATTTAAAATTACATGTTTTCCTAAAAGTGTATTCGATATAAGTCATTTCTGATTATGTGACCACAACTGTATATTGATATATACACCTATAACATATTAATTATAAATTACATATTTAATTTAATATATTTCTTATGTATATATAAAGTTTATGACTATTCGGACCTTGTTACAAAAAATATATCACAGTCGATATATTTCTGTTTATAAAAAAAACTGCAAATAAACGCGCTTTGTGTAACATAACAATAATAATTACAGAAAAAAAATTATCACTAAGAGCTTCCTGTTTCTTACAAAAAGTTTTTCCTTTGTTATTTCCTCGCTAGATAAAGGAAAATTAATAGAAATACTCCCCGTAGACATGTTAACGCGTATGTTAGATATGTACCGGTTGTTCAGAATTTTTGTAAAATATACGTATAGTAGAAGAAATGTGATCATAAAATGCAAATTTTGAGTCTGATTATGGGGTATTTGTTTACTTTTAGTTATAATTACATGACCATTTCTTTATATTAAAATTACAGATTTAAAACCTGTCTCTGAACCTGTTCCGCAAAAATCATCAAATATACATGTGCGATGTGTTTCCACTAGATTATCCTTTCATCGGCACCGTAAGTTTAATTTAATTCAAGATTTGTCTTTTGATAGATAGAAACATCTTAATTGAAATAACATACGATAAATCAAATAATAATAATTGTTTATGTATCGTCGTATTAACAGATACTCATTTTAAGAAATAAGTTACAATAAGACTATGTGTATAAAGACGGCAGTCATCCTCCTTCTCGCGTCATGTTCATCATTCTTGAGGGTCGTGAGCTCCCCACTCGAAGTCAGCTTTGCCCGCACTATAGCTCTCCATTTGTTACGGTCCTTAGCCGCGTGGAGTGCCTCATGCATGTTAGTGTCCACACCGAACTTATTTGGTCAACATATGTGGGGCTGTTGGTCTCCGCCCCCTTGCTCATTTGCCATCCACCTTGCCGGTAATCAATAGCTGCTCCAGGTTACGTCCTTCCTTCCGTGCGATGTGTCTAAATAATTCCAGGATCCTTCGCAAACAGTTAGTGGAAAGCCTGATTTTGATGTTAAGCTCACGAAGAATGGACTTGTTTTTACGGAACGCAGTCCACGGAATCTGAAGCATCTTCTTCCACCACCACATCTAGAAAGCGCCAATGTGGTCATGTTCGGCCTTTTTTATCATCCATGTTTTCGAGTCATAACTAAAGATAGAGAATACCACGGAGTTCACAGGTAAACACTTCGTCTTCCGTGATATGTTCCTTTCCTTCCAAATCCTGTTAAGCTTGGACATAGCATTTTTGGCCAAACCGATGCGCCTGATTTCCTTTCCGCAAGATACCGTATTGCTGATGCTAGTGCCCAGGTAAATGAAATCATTCATTGTCGCGAACGATAAGGCACTTTTCATGTGATGTGAGTTTATACAGTCTGTTACCATGATTTTGGGTTGAAATGATTGATTTTAAGACCCAATTCCATGCTTATTCTTTCCATTTTGTGTAGAAAAGTTAAACTGTAATTGGAATTAGCTCACAAATGACTAAAGGGTTTATTCTTATTAGGACAGATTTTGCTCTGGTTATTTTCGAATTCTTAAGTATTTCCGTTCCAAGTACGTAATCAATTCTCTTGCTCTGTAGACCAAAGTCAATAAAATTACTGGAAAACGTGAGATGGTAATCCATAATTGTACTTTTGGGTCTAATTCTAGTTAACTCGTACTGTGCCCATAAGGAAACACTTAAGAGGCAGCTTATCATCATTGTGCACCTGCTCATTTTAAAACGTAGCTTATTGCTAGGATTTTGATGGAACACTGAGTTGAAGTCACATTGAAACAGATCTGTGATTGTTATTGCATCTATCAGCAATCATTTCAACATACAAGAAGACAAGAGACCCATAGTCGGTAAACAGAAAACAATGAGCAATATTGACGACTCAGTGTCAGTCATTTTATCATAATGTGAAGAAAAATAAAATTTAGATTACTTGTCACTTGACTGACTTCAGCTTAATTAGTGTAAAACTGATATTTTACACTTCTAAGCTTCTATGTTTTTTATCAGCAATCTTTACAAATCTTGTGTAAATATCCAATAATAATCAACCAATTATATTCACTCATTTGCTGGTTTGATTTCTGAAAATACTATTAACGAAATTAAAAAATGTCTTTGTTTCTGTTGGATCTGGATAAAGTTAGGTAATTATTGTTAGCAAAGAAAAAAAAACTAAACTGAATGACATAAGTTGAATGAAATTTTATTTCTGCTTGCTGCTCCAAGTGATTCGTAGTAGACTAGTGTATACCTTAGGTATCGTTAGGTATCGTGTATCCAAATTTATAGAATTCCAGTAATTCTCCGCGATTACAAGCATGTAAGTTTTTATTCAACAAGATCGTAATGTACAATTTACTTATGAAAGCAAAATAAAACTTACGACAAACTTTGCAGGTTGTGTATTCGATATTAGATCGTATACAATAAGTAAAATACTCAGATAAAATTGCGTAGATGGTTAAAAAGTTTCGTTATCTCCAATTTCTATAAAATTACTGAAAGAAATTAAGCAAAATGAAATGAACTGGAAAATTTACTGGAATATAATTTCGAGTGGATGTGCAGGTATAAAACTGGAGATAAGTAATATCTTTCCAGTTTGCATATATATGTATATATATATAAATATATATATATATATATATATATATATATATATGTATATATATATATACATACACATATATATATATATATATATATATATACTGGAAAGATATTTACATTTTAGTTTATTTACTTATTGATTTACACTTAATATATTTGTCATAACATTACGAATTACTAATTCATAACGAATAGAAACTGATTATGATCGAACAGGGCAGCCTTCGATTATTGCAGAAATTTTAGTGAAAGTTAAACACGGCGTGAGAGCTTAGATGTTATTGATTTACTTACTCTAATGTCATAGAAATTTTTCGACTCAATGAAAGTCTTTCAAATAATGGTTTTTATTGGAATGGTAATTTATCATCACTACTAACAAAAACACATTTAACTACAGTTTCTGATTTCAATCTTCTTACTTTAAATGATGTACGACTATTGATTCATATCTCACGTACACGTTTTATTTTATACGCAAAATATTGTCAGAAATGTGTGGTTATTCTACATAGCAGTATTAACAAAAAATCCGTATTCCCATTTTAAAATGAAACCGTTAATTGATACTAAGGCAGTATTTGGTGAACTTAAACCATATTATATTATTTTACAACTTCTCGGATTTTATTACAGCGTTTCTCAAGAGGGCTTTAAAAATCTGCGTCAGATTAACTGTGAAACTTTTGGTTGGAGCATAATGTGTTTATTGTTCAACATTTTCGTTGTAACAGCGTCTTTATTTGCTTTTGGCAAAGCAGTTGCAAACGCTCTGTTCCATGTTGAATATTTTGATACCTTCGATGCCTTTCTTCACATCTTTATCGTTTGCACAGCTTGTTTGCAACCTTGCATCAATTGGATTATATCAATAGTACAAAGGAAAGAAATCAATTTAATTTTACTGGAAATTTCAAAGTTAGATGCAGAATGTGAATGGTGGACTGCCGGGCTGCGATCAGTACAGAAGACGAAAGTCTTCATTGTGGTTTGGTTGGTTGTTCTTATCATAAACATAGTTGCAGAGAGAAACGTGTCGAGCAGCAAAATTGAAATTATTGTTTTCTCCATCGTATCAATCGTGCACTTCCTGGAATTTATCAAGATAGGCTGCATAATTGAAATCACTTTGTTTAGAATGAAATTACTGAATTCAAATATTGTTTTGTTGGAAAAAAAATTAAATGTCTTTTACAATAAAAATACCGACCATTTTTCTTCAAGACATTTCGTACAATTACTAAATTCATATAGAAACTATCATTTGAAATTGATCTCAATAGTGAAGAAAATGAACTCAGTGTATTCAACCGAGATATTAATAAATACATTTGTAAACTTCTTTCTATTATATTTGTATACTTTTTATTCATTATTTGTATTTTACCTTATTCTCATGGAAGAACGTACTTATAGATCACTTGAGGTTACCCCTTACGAGTTTTTAAGTTTTCTTTCCGTAGCATCATTGGCAGCTGTAAATTTAATTTACATTTGCAATACATTTCATAGACTGATTCAAGAGGTAAGATTGATTTTTTATATGTACGGTCTTAATTAATAGAGAATGATTTTTTTTACTATATTACATAAACTTCAAAAATATGAACGAAAACCTTAAACTTTGCAGCTCAGTGATATTTACTACATACCAGTATTTTTAGTGTGATAAAAAGTTTAGCCAAAAAAATTTACATTAAAATCAGAATATCTACGTGTTCCCATTATCGTAACTAAAGTATTTTCTAAACTGTATATATCAACAAACACTAAAGAATTTGGTTAATATTATATTGAATAGAGCTATCGAATGATAATTACATAGACAGGAAATTATACAGTTTGTTCGTTGACGTTTAATTCGATACATGTTTACCTTTTATCATCTAATGTCAGTAAAACCGAGAATTCTCCCTTTAATTTATATAAAATTTCACTCAGTAAGTTAAAAACATTATTTCAATGAAGTATTCTTTTTAAGTGCCGGATATAACAAAAAAAACGTGTCTATTGTAAAAGGGATTTTGTGTGTCAAACTATCTGCATAGTTTGACTTTTATAAAAATTTGTATTATAACAAAAGAGATTTTATAACGATTTGTTTAAAAAAATTCAGTTCAAATTGAAAATCTATTGAAAAAATTAAATTTCTTCTAAGGAAATTCACATTCAGTTTGCCGTCCAGATTCATAAATATGAATAACAGACACGTTCTTTGTTACACTCCGTACGTTTCCAACATTTATTATATCTTCACTTCCAAACAATAATAAATCTGATACGATACATCCATATCAAATGTGGCTTAATATACTCGTACATCCTAGACAATTGTTGCTATACTACTAGATTTTGTAATGTTTACCAGGTAAGACGCACGCCTCGACTCATCAATAAAATGGCTCTCTATGTAACAAACGGAGATATACTCAAAACGGTAAGTTTCAATGTTGTAATTGAATACAACCACACAATTTTAAATATTCATAGAATAGTCATAAAACCCCATATGTACAGAGAATTGACGATGCGTTCAAAGATGCATCCAAAAACCTGTTCAATATTACACAGTATTTGTGTGTCATGGTTTGATTTCTATGATACGTCCAGTCTATTTTCGAATCGAAATTGGGGATATTTATAATATTAAAAGAACATTCCCATCCGAGATATTATTTAACTGTTTATTTATTAGCGTTCCTTGCTTTAAGGGAGAAAATCGAATCTCACTTGTCCATTCGTATCACCGTTTCACAAACAGGTATTTCTTTTCCATGCGACGTAGAAGCTTAAAGTTTGACCTAGGGATAAAGCATATTAACTCGCACATATTTCTTGAAACCCAAAAATAGTCTGCTAATAATTATAGATAATTTTATCGAGTTATATTTTGTGCTGTATTTGGCAAACCAACATTTTATAAAAAAAACACTAATTAACCTGTATTAGAAAGTCTTAAGGCCTGTGTTTTGTCAGTCGCGAAGTACTGAATTAAAATCATCAATTTAAGCTAAAAAATCGCTAATAAGATTACAGTAAATCGTAGCAACACGGAGCGAGTCGGTAACTATTTGATGAAATGCAACCGATGTCTCTGTTTACTGGAAGAGCTGCATCACTAGATTGGGTTTGTACATAGCTGAAAGCCAAGATGGAAAATGGATAAAGTAACTTGAAATGATACTCAAGAACTTAAACTCATGACATAGTTCGTTCTATTCGTAGCTGGCGGGATTACATTAAAGTAATAGTGGCTGTTATCTGAGATACTGCTCGCTAAAGGAAATTTAATTTATTTGAATTTTAGCTCAAGAATCAATACTCATGGCAGAAATTGTTCTCCGCTTATCTGGTAAGATGACATGAAAGTTACAGTGGCTCTTATCTGGTGGCTTACCTTACTTAAGAAAAGAAAGAAGGTGCACAAAAATTATACAAAAATCTGTTTCGAGGAGTGGATCGACACATGGGGAAAATCACAAATATTTGAATATAATATTTATATTTACACTTAAGTGGTGAGATAACATGAAAAGAATAGAGCGTGTTGTCTGGGATACAGCTGACTCAAGACAGACTTATAAGAATATAATAGAAGAGACTTATTGCGAGGAGTGGACCAATATATGTGGAAAAAATTACAAATATTTGTACTCATTTTAGAGACAGTCAAACTCATGGCATGACTGGTGGGATGACATCAAAGGAATAGCAGATGTTACATGGGATAAAGTTGGCTCAATATATATTTACAAGAAAATTATAGAAGAGACTAGCTCCGAAGGGTGGACGGACACATGTAGAGAAATACTCACAAATAACAGTAATTTAAGAGTCGGTCAAAAAGGATAGTTGGTTTTTATAGTAAATTATCTCACAAATTAAATTTCTTTGTCTGCTATACCAATAGTAATGGTAGTTTTAGAATACACCTGATACATATAAATACTTAAACAGAAATCAACGTGAGAGCCGCGACGAAACTGATTTTACTATTGATTTAAATTTAAAAGAACTTATTACTTCAAAGAGAAAAAGATATATTCATATATCGGATTTATGAACAATATTTATGGATAACACATATTTACATTTAACCATGACTTATAAACTCGTTGACTAATCAACGCTCTCATTTCAGATCAAACGGTTTTCAATACATCTGGTGCTTACTCCGATCGAAATTACTGCGAGCGGTTTTTTTCAACTCGATAACGGTACTATTATGTCGGTTAGTATAAAATTAATCTTTAATTTTTAATTTGTATTTCCGAATTGAGAATACTAAAATTTCATTCTAAAAAGTATTTTCAGGAACTTTACTAAAAATATTATTACATACATGCAAGTATTCATTTTATATTTCATAAATTTTAAATACACAACAGGTTTTTTTAAAACTGGCCAAGTAATAGGTGTTTATATTAATTGCCAGTATACTAAAACTTTTAAGAGAATTTAATTTTTTTATAATTAAAAAATATTGTTTTGATTACATGTTTATCATTAATGCATTTTCTTGTACCTCTAAAATATTAGAGTATACTCTTTAATTAACACGTGACTTAAGTTTTTATTAAATATATATATATATATATAGATATATATATATATATATATATATATATATATATATATATATATATATATATCTAATATATATATGTCAATATTTTCTAAAACATTACGGTTACATATAATTGTTTGTCATAGTTTTTAAAATTTTCTCCGTTTCAGATCGTCAACACTTTGGTAACTAATATGATTATAATATTTCAAATAATGGTAATGAACACAAAGATGAATTAAATGAATGTAGTATTAATACCAAGAAATGACGAGTATAGTTCCAGTGAATGAAAAATATTTCTAATTTACTTGTTTCACATTTTTTTCAATATTTTTAATGTACACAATATATAGATATATTAAAAGACTTTGAAAAAGATTACAATTTTTATATGGCATCAATCCTCTCCCTCCATAGCACAACTTCTCAAAACGTATGTCATATTTTATAGGTTCTATAAATGAGAAGGCACACAGAAGCCCTCCAAACAGAGTTTTCTGCCCGTTTATTGTCACTTGATACTATTTAAACCATAAAGCGTAAAATCTGTGATTTCAGTCGTTCGAAAATATCATCATATAAAAGACATCTTCCGTAGATAAAAGGTGCAATTAAAAAGTTTTAATACATTTTTTCAATAAATAACTAAAAATATAATTTCTATGTACATTTGCTAAAATAATTTTTTTCTATTAATTTATAGATACAAATTAAGTGCATTATTTAATACGTCTGGATACAACATAACATTCATTAACGCTAAATTATTTTGTTGAAGCATTTAGTACAACTAATATTTCATCGTTTTGTTTTCAATATATCTGTTTCGGATTTCTTAAATACCTGTCGTACGTCAAAAATCAAATATACCAAGACAACACAAGACAATCAATATACATAGACAACACGTTTGAAGGGTTGAATTCAATCCATATTTTGTACTATTTTGAAGATGTGCGACGCAATTGAATTCTAATTCTCAAAATATTATAATTATCTTTTGAACAAAGAGGTTATATAAACCAAACTATTCGTTGTTTACAGGATCATGATCATACGATGTGACCTTTTTCATTTTATGTACGCTAAGTTTTTTTTATATTCATGGAGCAACTTTTTTATGTTCATTTTAGAAAAATCGGTAAAGTACTCGATGGATATTTATTTTCTTATGACGCTCTTTAGAGACTAAATCTCTAATTTTACTATGGTTAATTATTCAGTACCCACAGGCCACATACTTTGTTAGTACGAGTATAAGTCTGTTTTCATTGTTGTAGAGTAGAGGCGGTCAAGTATTTCGGATGCTGCAAATGGCTTCGACTTAAACAATAACGTGAGAGATATGTAAGTTGAAAAGGATTTTGCTAAAAAGTTTCTACGTTTTTATTAATCCCTTTTGGAATAAATCATTTATCTAATCGATGTGTCTGAACTTGACTTACATGATTCTTCAATAACATGTTGCCTCCCTTCTTTCAAGATAAGAGGTCTTCTGGTTATGAAACTTGAACCTTCAAATCAACTTTACATATCATCCCTTAATCTCTGTTCTGCAGTTATTACATCAGACTATTTTATCTATGATCTTCTTGTATTATTTCCTTATCTTGATATTAAATTAAAAATGAAGATATCATTTTTACCATGTCCAAAATAAAACCTCTGCGTATCTAATATATAACGGGCACTACTTACTACAACTGCAGCTTTTACCAGCGTTCATATCTTATGCATGGAAAATGGTAAGTAACAAATAGGAACTTTTTTGAATGTAAATGTTATTACGATCACAATAAGGATGACAATCATCTCTACTGCCAAATAGTTTTTTGGAATGAAATCAGGTGTGTTTTTCAATGAAATTAGTTCCATTCATATATTTAAATCCCAAGCAATAATTGATAAAATAGGATGTTATAACCTTGGAGCATTTATGAATACATTTACTGATTATAACACTCGACATTTTTTGATTATAACACGCGATAGAAAATACTACAAGATAATATAATATATACTAATACATATACTAATGTACTATATATTAGCTGTACTTAGCAGCGTGGTATGTTTTATTGTCATATATGTTTAAAGATTAAAACATTATAGGTGAAGACCGGTTAACAACATGGAAAGCATTATCGTTGGCAGTTTGGGGGGATCAAAATCAAGTCCTTCATTTGTTGTTGAATCTTTGATTGTACAAGTATATTTTAGACAGCGTTATTCACTGTTGAAAAGTAGTTAGGGGAAGTAGGAAAAGTAACCTTACATATAAGATGTTGGCTTCATCAGCAATAAGGTTTGGGTAATAAAAGTGATATATATATATATATATATATATATATATATATATATATGCGTGTATGCGCGCATGTATGCATATGTATGTATGCGCGATATACTGAAGAATAACATGTATGTTAATTAATCTTAAAAAGAATACTAAATATATAAAAATATAAATAATTTTAAACGGGCAGACACTGCTAGTGTAGCAGAAATGCCCAAGCCCCATTTTTTTATAATTTATTCGCCAAATTTCACTTCAACTGAGTGACTTTTTTTAGACAGTCTGAAGTCATTAATCTGAATAAATTTTCAAACTTTTTTTAAATATTTTGATAAGACATTAGCGAAGAAAATATGATAAAGTGATTTCCATTCACAATTTAATTTCCTTGCTGTTTATTTCATGTATGAACACCACATATATAATAATATAGCAACATAAAAATAGACTAACTCATCCAAGTTGCATTTTATAAATGTCACAACTTTTCATGAGAAACGTTCAATAAATTCTTGAAATAGATAAAAAAAAATAATTACACATGAAGAGAATTTTTAATTTTTCAAATTTTTCGCGATTAACATTAGTACAACCCTTAGACCGATTAAGATTTCTTAATGATAGACATAATACGCTAGTTACTTTTCTATAATAAGAAAATAATAGGAAAAAGTTATTCACTCTACTCGAATTTTTGCTAATTACTCGTAACTCTCAATTTTGGCGACGTTTTCTTTATTAGTGGCTTTGACCAATTTAACTTATTTGGTTCTTTGCGATGAAATTCACCCAATTGGGAATATTGGAAATCTATATCATCTGTAAAATAATTTTTAGTCAATGCAGTCGTCCTTGTTTTCATCCCCCTGTAGCTTTTTCCTGCTTTGCCATGACTTAAAAACGGTTTTGTACTCGAATATCTTGATTGTCAAGAAGTTGCTCACAGTACACATGTTGAATGGACGATTATAACAAGATAAGTTCAATAATTGTGATTGTTGGTGTTACCATTTTTTATGGGTTCTCTGGCAAGAAAAATTTCACAATTCCTCAGTTTCATATTAATTCATTGAATGACTCTCGTATGCGAACTACGTGGATCAAAATTTCGTGCTACTTTCATATTGTATAAAATATTTCCTTACTTTTATATTAAAAACACATTACTTGATAGCTTAACTATTCTTACTTCACTTGAACACTGTGTCCTCTCATTATTTAGTTTTACATTCTTTTGTTATCTTGATAACCTAGAGGTAATTTTGATATAATTGTGAAATCGTGCAACTACCAATGGCGTTGTGAAATAAAGTAAGCATATACCTAATATTTCATGTCCTTTATTTGATATTTGATTATTTGCTTTAATTTTTTTCATAATTTTAGCACAAACATTCAATAGAAATATTCTCTATCCGATGCCATCTTGTTAAGAGAAAGGGAATAATTTTATAGCTATGGTTAGTCTCATAAACGTGAATAATGCGGAACAGAGAAATCACAATGGCGTTACAGGAAAACAACAGACAATACACTATTTAAAAGTAATGTTACGACATAGATCTGTAACGAACAATAGATGTGTGTGGCATATACAATTTATCATTAATCCCTTTACAATTTTAATGTAGACTTCCTTAAGTAAATGACCATTTCATTCGGACGTTTGGACAAACATAATTTTACTCAAGCATGAATTATTACAAACTGAATACAGACTTATTCATCCAATATTTTGTTGAATAGAAATTCTTAGTCACATTTACACACTAATAACCAGGTCGATTTTAGCAAAATTTCACTCAGAGACCTGCCGAAATATCAAATTTTCTGGATGGATATAAATGTCAAAAACGTTAAAAAACCATTTGCATGCTGATTCTTCCACTCGTTTTTCTGATACATTCAAATAAATTTGGCGGACGTGGCCGTCAAACATTTTTTTCCCCAGTACTTGTACTGAATACACCCAGTAGATATTGCACACAAAGATGACAAGATGAACAGTGATTTTAAAATGTATTTTCCGCCTACCGGAGATGGCGGACATGACTTCAAACATAACTTAAAAAAGCTCATCTTGTCTGCCAATATTGCAAGATATCTTTTTGGCAATTTAAAACAAAAATATAAAAACCCCACCCCTATCATAACACTTGAGGTGGATAGGACACCTTCACCGGAAATAAATTCTGACAATAAATTAATAAAAACTTTTACGTGAAAATTGCTATACCGATACAGCTGTTGCTTGCAGCATGACAATAGTCATAGAATTTGAAATTATATACTTGATACCTCTATCTAAATTTGATCTTAATGTTCCAAAAGTTTTCACTAATGCTACGAATGTATACGAATTTCGACTCATTAGGTCTATATTATGTCACGCCCTTTTCCATTGGTACAAATTTTGAAACGAAACGTTTTTAAACGTTTAACCCGATAAACACTTCAATTTTGCACGATACCACCTCCGCTGTGAGATAGAGATAATGCCCTATCTGATTTAAAGCCCTATCTCACATGATTTGTGACACGGCAAGTCTATTGCTGCATATAAAAAGTATATTTTATTTCAGTGTGTGTGACACGTATAGTAATATCGATTAAAATTAAGACGCTCCTAGGCATTATTAGCAAAATTTTCGGTGGTACAATAAATCCAGCTTTTCATGCCAAGCTTTTCATTGCATACACTCTTTAACAACTTTCTTTATGTTTATTTCCGACATATTTAAAATATTTATCCAATCATAGCGCAAAACATTTATCTTTCTCGCTATGTTTATCTAATAATATACCGACACATGTAATTTTAGTTTCCAGAATAGAATATTCTGAGAAAAAGCGTGGAGAAAATTGACTATAAAACTTAGAATTCGTTGGTAACATTTTGTTTTGCAGCAATTATATTTAATTCAGGTTACAAGTTATTTTCCAAAAAATAATTAAAGTATAAATGTCGCACGTTCCTCACAGGAAGAGAAGAGCTATTGATTCTGCAATCGTATCGTAATTGTCATCAGCAACAATTCTTTCAAGATCTTGTATTATGCTACTCATATGATGTATGCAGTATTTATTAGGCAACTATGTTCCACGTTAGTTCTAATAGCTTTACTTAAAATACACCGTTTTCTGTTCTACGTCAATTCCAATAGCTTTACTTAAAATACCGTTTTCTGTCTGATGTACCAAAATCACGTTTGATGCACTTTCCTGTACATGAAAGACATTTATTAAAATATTCACTTATTTTCATGTATTTTTAAGGAAATGATCGCATAATATTGTCTTTTTAAGAATATGATTTGTCCGTTATCACTATATACGATAAACATATGGTTGGCCCTGGTACAATTTCGACTGGGAGAATATCTTATTGTCTTTTCCGAAAACGTGTTCAAAGTTGAATTATGGAAAGTCCCTCCATCACTTTGTTTGCCTTTTCCTCGTGCTACGACGGGAATATATTTTTATTTGCATCTGCCATACCTCGAAGTATTATCGAAAAATATTTGTTATGGTTACAATATGAAAAAACAGAATTAGCTGGATATTTTACATTGTAGTACTTGTAATCAAGCAAGCAAATGCATAATAGAAACTGTCATAGTCTGTAACAGTTACTTTATGTCATCTTTTAGTTTTAATTGGTTGGATGTGGCATATGTAATATCAAAAAAACTTACAATTTTTAATTAATTAATTTTTAGGACTATCGATTCCGACTCTATTGAGTAAGCAATTGTCGGTAAATTCGGTAGTGTCATTAACTATTTAGAAAGCTGACCTATGGTTATAAATTGAAACTTGAATCTAATTGGAAGCAATTAAAACTTGCTGAAGACACGATAGATTCAATGTAGAAAAAGACGTTTTCACCTAAAGTGTATGGGAACACTTACTAGGTTTTGAAATTAAACTTTTAGGTGAAAAAAGGATTTAAGTTTAAATTATAGAAGAGGGAGAAAAGAGAACAAAAAAGTTGTACAAATATTTTTTTAAAATACCAAAAATTACCTGGATTAAAAGCAAACTTCATTAATGAGATATTCACGAGTTTTTGTCGTTCTGATTACCATTGTTTTGTTTTATTGTGGAAAGTTTCCGAGTCTAAGTAAAAGAAATCATATTGTGCCTAACCCACCAAAGGGGACACTCGCCTCAAGGTTTAATAACAAACATGCATCTTAATATGAATGTCAGTCGAAGGTCTGCATCATATTGAAAGTACTTTTGTTTCAAATTAGCAGCCATATTAATAAAATTACTTTTTTTCTAACAAAAATTTATAGTATATGAGTGGAAATATATAAAACTCTAGAACCAGACTGTTTAATACTATTGGCTTGGAAACAATTCCAAGTATTGTCTAGGAGTAACGAGTTATGCAAGATAATAAAAAACTTTCGAATTCACAAAACCAAATTCACTTTTATTGAAAAAGTGACAACTGCCGATTTGACTGTTAAATCTATGATTTTAAACCTACGCTTTCCTGTATATTTCGCCAAGATTATGAACATATACCCTTGAAAAAGGGCCCCTTCTTTTTCAAAATACGATGCAACTTATGCAAGCAAATGAAAATCTAATCACACTTGAAAAATCGTTAAACAAGCTGTGTTAAATTTGTGTACACCCCCCCCCCCCGTGACTCGTCGCAACATCACAGTATAAACGCACGAAATTAATTTAAGTTTTGTATAAGAAGCACTACCATATATTTTTTCCTGAAAAACACGAAATAGTATAACATTAAGCTAATACTATAATACTTGTAATAAGAAACTATGAAAAAATCTTCACACCCTTTGAAGACAAAATTGAATTATTACCTTTATAAAGGTTTAATATAGTAAAAGGCAAAAAAACAAACCACCAATAAGATCTCGTACATGTCATTTATCTATTTATTACATGCGTTTTGTCAGAAATGGTAGTGATTAAAAATGAAATATTCTATACGTATTGTTGAAAATATATACAAAAGATGTTTTCCCGCTATATACCCCCTATCTTGGGAATGGTTACAATAAAAATTAAGAAAAAATCAAGGTAACTAGAAATTTATTCATAATTTATCAAAAACTATTCCAATTATTTTAAATACCAAATTTTAAGTATTTTAAAAATATACTATGAAAGATATTGGAGGCAAATTATTTGTAGGTTTTGGTTGAAAAGTAATATAATCTCATAATTATAAAAAGTTTAAAGGAATAATTATGTTTATGCGTGCCTAAATGTACGGTACAAGTATTGGCATATTGTACGTAAATGGAATCCTCGCAATGCGAGTTGTACTGATAAACGTTTTATTTAAAAACACAATAATATTTTTTAGGAGACATGGTGTCACGTTTACAGTTGAAAGTACCTTTAAGTATAAACCAAATGCAATTGTTAAGAATTTGTTTAAAATATCTATAAAAATTTTTCAATGGACGAAAAAAATTTGACGGTTGTCCTTGTTTAAATTCTATATACAGTTTTTTTTTCAATAGGTATCTTTTTGTATGAATCTTTTATACATTTTGGTATAAGTCTTTATTTAAAGATAAACATACAAAAATGTGTAAAAAATATTTAATAAAAATTAACTTTCTACCAATCATGTGTCGACTACCAATAATTTGTGTTCATTTGTACTAAACTTCCAGCATAAATATTACTCAAAGTGTACCAGCAGGAGGAGGTTACACGGATGAGACCCCATAACTCATTACTCGCTCAATATATATATATCAGACTCAACCAACCACAAAGTCAACGTACATAAGTCAATATACAACAGCAGCCAGAAGAGATGAGGTAGTGCGGGTTGCCACTTTTACAGTTTTTAACTACGTCTAGTATTAGCTGCTTTCTAGAAAATCCCATCGCACAGACCATTCCGCGTGGTAAAGCATTAACCCATTACTGCACAGTGATTTTGATTAGAACAAGCTGACTGGATATAATTACTTACTGTATTTTTTTGCTTCTAATGTGTTTTCTGTATATTTATATGAATATTTTTTTACTATAAGCATAATGCTGCCAAAACAAATGGCTTTTCGTAGACTATAATATTATAAAAATACCTGATGCTCAGCAAGTATACTCCATTTTCATACATACGCAGGTGTGCCCCGTAGATTAGGGGTCCATGTATTATGTCAGACCCTTGTGACTTATTAAGCACCATTGCTGCTTTCGTTTACGGCACTTGAGATTAATATATTTTTCAGAACACTACCTGATCTCTCGGATACATTTGACTACGATTCGCTTGCTTGAGAGTAGAGAAGGTATCACAGCAGCCACCAAAATGTCTTCGGAACATCTGTACTTAAATAAAGTATCAATACGTTGACGTTAGGGTGCGGCACTTACGTTTATTATGTGCGTTGTCGGCCTTCCAGAAGTATGAGTGCGATGAATTATATGCCCCTGTAAGTTCATAGGATACATTAAATGTATATATTACAACCTTATCATTATTTGTTGATGGTTCCATTAGATCATTGAAATCATGTTTCGTGGAGATTATCTTGAAAAACGCGATGTTCCGGTCACTCTTCGATCGTTTCAACTATTTTTCGCAAATCTTCTTTTTTGTAACTTTGAAACTGCCTCCTAAAAAAATTACAAAGATATATTTTGGTAAAAGAGAGCAAAAACATTAGGTTTATAAATAATTTACAAGAATGTGCGTTTTATTAAAAAAAAAACACAACTCGGAGAATATTATCACGTCCTTTTACGTTTCCAGTATAACTTTTTGGTTAATTATTATTTATAACCATAATTATTACCATATCACATTATTATTTTTAGTCGTACATTTGTGGTAAATAAACTGTATATTTAAGCATAGGTATCAATAGTCATAAAAAGAACAAATTCATTGAATTTCAAAAGAAACAGGTAGGAAGTATTAAAAAACCCTTAGAGACAAGGCTAAAATTAACTATCAATAGAGCAAAAGAATTAGAAATTAATCTTGCAGTTGAAAACGACTGTTCTACTTTTCACCCTTAGAAAGATAAAAACATGGTGTGCCACAAATCACTGCCTCCCAAGAGTTTTGATCAATAACAGTCAGAAATAAAATGTATAGCCCGGAATTGAAAACATATAAAAATGTTATATCTAAATTTATCAGATGTCGATAATGGCATAATTCTTCATAGATATAAATTGTTGTCTTAGGAAATAATTCTAGAGGACCAGTAATAAAAGTTAAGTAGAGAAATCGATGAAAAACTTACTGGTGCTTTCGTTGTATATAGGATGAAACTTGCTTTTCAGTGAAAGTGCAAAGCAAATCCAACATAAGTTGCACATAAGTGCATCCAGACGAAATATTTTGGGTAACGCTCTGTTAGGGTGGAAAGGGTCCCTTGCATATAAATTACTTAACCTCAGCAATACGATCTTATTGTAAAGGCTAGATTAGCTTAACTTTTATATAATCATTTTATATAATTTGGGTGATTTTTCTACATACACATACTAAAATACGGATAGAATAAAATTAATGCATTTAGATATATTTTATATACTGCGAGTTGGATAAATAAAAACGCCCGTCGATAAGTTTCTATTTATTAAAGCATAATGTAAGCTATCGGGAATTTTATTGTGTACTTAAATAAAGTGTTAGGTTTCAAGGGAACCACCACATAGTCTACCGTTTTTTAAGAACTGCAACCATTAACTCTCCTTTTAATGTAACGTATTATAATACATTTGACAAACTACGAAAAAATTAAGAAATATATGTAAATCTTTTGTTAAAACCAATTTCTAATATATCGTTTTAAACATAGACAAATTGACAAAATAAGGCCTTTACACACATATATTAGTAAAAATATATTTTTAACATGACCGGTATGTTTAAAAATATATTAATATTCTACATAAAATATCGTACGTTGTGTTTCACGTTCTATTAGATAGGTTCGGATTCCACGTTCTATTAGATACGTCCTATTAGATTTTGTGTTTATTTTCTTTTTTGAAGCGTAAACAGAAATTTCTAAGGACGAATACAATTTTCTTATATTTTCTAAACTACACATCAAAGATAAATTTTCCAAAAACTGAAAATAATATTTTAATTGTTAAAAACTCTCACTGTTGCAACGTTTTTAAACTTTCATGCAGTTATTTTAATTTGCAATAAAATGATGAGAATTGATATGACGTCGGTGTTGTAATGAAAAAAAAAATGTTGGAAAGGTAAATATTTAAAACAAGTACTTAAATTACTAATAGGACGGCTGGAAGTCTTTCATTGATCTGGGGCACACACTGGTTTTCTTTTTGTTCCAATAAATAAGCTAAATATGGAAATTTCTTCATTAATAATCGAATCAGCAAAAATAGTATGGAAACATTAAATACGTACATGAATTTTAAAAATAATATATAAATAAACACAATTAACTCAAACCTTCCTTGCCGAAAACATTAAATGAGGTTAAAAGCTATTTACAAACTGTCAAAATTGTATTTATTATTTATTTATTAAAAAGGAAGCAAGTTAAGTTCACGACGATCCCGCAGGAGATATTATGGTGAAAATTATTTGATCTACGTACGTGAGAATGTTAGCCGTAGGTCCATTACAAGACCATAATATTATACTTTTACGAAATATAATGAAATAATGAAATTGTATTTTGAATATTTTGTTGCAAAACTATTTTTTTTAAACAAGTAGTATTTACCATTAGATAATATTAAATGTTTAGGAATATTAATCTGTCCAAAAAAATAACTCATTTCTTTGGAATGGATATTTAATTTAACCATAATAAGCGTATTATGAGAATATTCGTGTTTGGTCTGTAGCGTTAGTGTGTGACCATGTCAATATTGCAGAGTACAGAGATAATTACAAAATCACTTCAAAAGAACGTAAAGTAAAAAGCCACATGATTGATTGATTTTCGTTCACACCTCTATCAGTTATTTTTCTTACCCTCGGTGCTTTCCATCAGAAGATTCCAAAGATTTTATTTACTTTCTATGGCCATAAATGTTGAAATAACTTAATATATGGTATACTATTTCAATAGAATATACATGCAGTAGATACATCTCTGTTTGTATGTAAAACAAAATTAAAGTGTCATTTGTATTTAATATTTACGTGTATATATTTAATGAATGGACTAATTTTGTAAAGTCTCTATTTTGTTCTAGTTAAATTTTATAGATAGTTAATTACTACCTTCTTTAAACAATTAATATCAAAATATAATGTACGATTATGTTTAGAAATATAACATATATAGAATATCATTTAATATTATTTGACGTTACGGTCATGGTTATGGTACATGGAAATTTATACGAATTTCATCGTAACTCTATAATCAATCAGTTTTTACATTATACGTAACCTTTGCGCATGTAACTATGCAATATAAACATTTTACTCTCCATGTTTATTTCCTCAAAATAACATTTAGGAGCGACTCAAGCATTTAAAACTTGCGCATCCAAATTAGTTTAATTTTCAAAATACCACGATAATTAAGATCGGGATAATAAAATCGTTGATGATATGTAAGGTATACGCAGTGTAGTCTGTATCCTGCGATAATGATTCAGAGCTACGAGATTTCGTTACGAAATATATACTTAACATACCGCGAATGGAGGAGCGTACGATAATCGGAACAATGTTTTGTATTTCTGCAATTTTGAATAACATAATTTTGGCTTCTTGAAGTTTTGTATTATAATTATTTAATTTTTTTTCTTATCTTAACTTCTTTTTAAAACAATTTTCGATTACGTATTTTATTGCTATATGAATTTGTTTTTCGATTCATATATTTAAAAGTGACGTATATTTTAAAGCTGTGAAAATGAAAGTTAGTGTAAATAAACTCTAAATTTCTAAAATTAAACAAATTAAAAGTTATCTCTTCAAAGGTAAAGTTCTTAACATTCTCTAAAGTGATGTCATATTTTAAATATATACCGAACACATCTTTTGACGGATAACTCAGAAAATTCTTACGGTGTTTGACGAATTTTTTACGATTTATGAATTGGTCATTAGTTTGTGATTGTCACTAAATCTAGGCAATCTTGTAATATAAGGAGTATAAATTCGTTTTTCATTGGAAGCTAAACCAGATACTTCGTAAAAGGGCAGAAATTGCTAGTGATCTTTGAATACGGTCTATGAATATTTTACACTTGTCATACTTATTAAAACCCAGCTAAATCTAAGTGTCACGAAAAATTTATGATAATGGTGCGGTATTAAAATTTTAAATTCCTAATCTATTTACATACATGATCAATTTTATATAAAACTACTTGATTATTAATTACGCGCAAGGGTCTTTTAAATGCAGGAGACAAAAGTTTCCTAAATGAAAAATATTGAATATGTCATTGACAAGCGTAATAAATTGCACAGTGGCTTCCAAATCCTCATATTGAGATGAGTTAAAAAAAACATGGCAGTGCTGGATAGCTCTTTCATCAGACTAAGAAAGTAATTGCGCTGCTAGTATCACTTTCATTTTTGTTTGAAATATTTAACGTGCCTAAATGTAATCTTCTTTTTCTTTCGCTTTTATATTTTCTTTCACTTGATTATTTGGTTAACATATCGTTATAATATGTTGATAAAATTATGTGAATCCCTATGTGCCAATTCATATATATTTTTACTTGTATTACATCTCATGATTTTATGGACAAAATTTAAAAATAAGGAATGAAACTTAAATTAGAACATATTTAATGTATTAAGTGCATTTGACAAAGTCTAGTTAAATAATAATTTAGCAGAAATTAAGTGATAAAAAAGTAAGTATATGTATTGTATTTACTTATGAAATGTCTCTTTATTTGGATTATTCCAATATGCCGCTTTCCAATCCAATGCTTCATAACATTCCACTGTTTATTCCATAATCATATTCTCAAAATATTGATTGAAAATACATAAAAATACTAAAATACGGTGAGACGCTAACGTGGAAGTGAAGGAATTTGGGAGAGATTATCTGACAAAATAGTTTTATCTGTGAACGTATTGCTATCTCTTTTCCATTCGTGGTAACGAGAATATATTACTTTTGAGTAAGATATTCTCGCTCGCATGCTGTATTCCTCTATTCGTAGTATATTAAATCTACGGACGAGAATAATGACAAAATGCTACACTAAATTTTATCTCTAACGCGAAAATTTAAATATGTTTCTGTAGTAACAGTAAAATAGTTCTAAAATGTATATTCATAATGCATGGTTACGTCTCAATCATTTAGCAAGTGGACACGTGGCAAGGGGTTGTGGTAAATCCCTGAAATTTCTATTTTGGAATATTAGGCTCACTGGAATTTCTGAAACCGTGTACCTTCACAATTTATATCAACTATTTATATATATGTCAAAATCAACAATTTTTTTTACAAAATCTGTAATTTTATAAAGAATCAAAATTCCATAATGTTCCGAACAGAAAGTTTCCATATGGCGTTTCATTAATTGCACTGTATAGATTTTATCAAATGTATCATTAAGTATTTATCTAACGTAAAATATTTAATTTATGTTTGTTGTGGAGTACTCAATTTCTTACGATTTCTGATTTAAAGATTTTTGGAAAATAATTAGTTTATGTGGTAATTTTCATCAAGTGTTCTAAAAATAGTTTCTTTTAATATGTCGTTAGTTTTATTTCTTGGTATTTCGAAATATATTGGTATAAATTATTTAATACATTAAAAGGTGGAACTTAACACTTGGCATAGTAGGAAAACATATTAATTCATAGATATCCTAATTACTGGAATTCAATAATACTAATTTGGAAATTTTGGGCGTGGATGTAAATTTATTACTTGGAAAAATTTATTTTTGTTACATATCTAGGTCGTTTGAAAGAGCTATTAATAAGGGTCTCGGAAATGTTGTTTTTCTAATTTTTAGTATTA
Organism: Druceiella hillmani; assembly: GCA_039881145.1. Lineage (NCBI taxonomy): Eukaryota > Metazoa > Arthropoda > Insecta > Lepidoptera > Hepialidae > Druceiella > Druceiella hillmani. Next base: position 27,040,748 of record JAYKKI010000010.1, read on the forward strand.
TTCCTTCAGATATATACGGAAAATGTGTGAGAAAATATGTCACCCTCACCCCCTCTTTCCTTATTTCGGAATCCATTCAACGACCAGTTATGAAAACTACATTTGTTTTTAGAATTTCCTCAAAGATTATAGAAAATTTATATAGATGACACTAAAAGCCATAATTTTTAAAATATGCACCATGTTTTAACGCATATGAAAGCCATAGTAGGCAATATATTTCCTTTCTGAAAAATTCATGTTTTTAATAATAATATAAATACGACGTACCCTTAAATATGTATGAATGCCTAAATGTGTACGGAACCCTCGTAGTTCAATTTGTCTCTGTGTTTGACAGGTTTACAGAAACGCTTTTTAAGGCGTTGCACATCAACGCAATCTTCGCGTTTAATTTAAAGGTTAAAATATTGTTAGCCCTAGTGCTTCCCTTTTATTTTTTTTTAAACATTGCTTGCGTTTTAATGAGAAAAATTTAAAAACTTACAATAACTTGTACCAATTATTTAAAAGACCTGAATTGTTATAGAAAGATATATAAATTTATCTTTCCCTTCTCATTATTAAACCTAAAAAAGCATTATGTATTTTGAAATGTAATGAGATGAAAGATTGTTGGGATAAAAATAAATAATTAATTAAATTCTGTAGATTATTCAAACATTTTTGTCAAACTGGAACATTATATTTTAACAATTAAAATATGGACGATTCGTGTTGAACTTTTATTTAGTGCAAATATTATTTTCCCTCATTAAAGTTACATAAATTTAACTTCACTCTGTGTTCATTACCGTTAATTGAAATATTATAATAATGTTAGCCATCAAAGTGTAGACGATCTGAAAATTTAAAAAAAAATTTTAATCATATCATTACAAATATTTTTGATTATGCGGAAATAAAGATAAACCAGTAACTGACATCGCCTAAAAAATTGCCTTAAAAATATCTCTCAGCTTATAATAAATAAGTTGTTGGCCACCATCTTATTTAATACCAAAAGGATTTTCGTAGTTCAATTATGTGAGAATGGTTCAAACTACGCTATTTTACCTTCTCTAAACATAGGTAATTAATTGTTTTCTATATAGCGGTCGCGACTATCTATAGACCTAAATTCAGTGATAAGTACATTTGCTTAATTTTAGGCCCAGACAAATGTCGTTCCTGTTCAAATGATAAATTTCACTTACTCTTGTACAAGATTTTTCCACTTCTTGGTGGATATTTTTATCAATTCTTCGTTCATCCTCGTTTTTTTAGTTAACATATGCATGTAAAGTTAAACATTACCCGTGTTTGACATTTATTAATATTGCGTCTGTGTTTGCAATTTAAAAACTTTTCACTGCAATAAGTGATAAGCAGGAACATAGAGGATTTGTAGAAAAATCTTTATTTTTGTTTGGAGATTTTTAATATGTAATATCAAAACCGTTCGCAAAATATTTCATTGTTTAGAAAATAATCCTGATTTGCTGTTATTTTGATATAATTCCAATTTAAAATTACTGTAACATTACTTTCAATTTCAAAATTTTGCGACTTTAATGGATTTCTGATGCCAAATTGTTTGAAATAATTGAATTAGATTTCTGGGTAAAATTCAAATAAACAATTAGATAAATATGTTTTACTGACCGACAGAAGGGTACCGCTACCGATTTTAAAAAATCCGCCAGCGGTAATTTCGATAGGAGTGTGAACAAGTTGTGTCGAAAACCGTTTGAGCTGAAATGGGAGTAGCAGTTGGTTAATAAACTGATAGTCTTCTCTATAAAAGTTACCAAATATAATAAAAGAGATCAGTGAGGATACGAATGAAAATTGTGAGATGGTTTAATAAAGATGTATAGTAATTCTTCGCTATTCGCGAGGGTTATGTTTTACAAATTTACCGCAAATAAAGAGACAATAAATCAATAGAGAAATGAATCTTCGACGAAATTTTAAATATTAATTCACATGACTTAATATTTAAAATCATTTAATTTCAGAATATGTTTGGCATAAAGTCACAAATAGCCATTCATAAGAACAAAATTAAATTTTACTTGATCTATTTCTTAACTTCTTTTAATTATCGACGGCTGTATTTTTTTAATTTATCTCATCGACAGGCCATTTTTTTATAATATATTATGGGTACTTGTGTGTCTGCTTAAGCGTATGTCTGTGTACGTGCGTGCGTACCTTGGTGCTAATCATACTGATGTTTATGAGTGTCATTGCGTCAGTACCGTCACAGATTTTTGGTAAATACAATTTCTAAATCAAGGGAATGCAAATACCCAAGACGGCGAATGGCAAATTCACGGGATTAATGGATTCTATTCGTAAGCTTCAGACATTTGGATCATCACGAAATGAATGTGTGTCTAAAAATATATTTATTTCTGAAACAAATGTCTTTTAAACTTTAATTAAAATTTTGGTTCATTTTGTACAAAAAGTAAGCAATTTAACACGTTAAAAATATATATAGTTAGATGACGCCTCTCATCCAAAATATTTCAATGGAATGAAGATATATAAAATGTTAAGCTTTCAAGTAAATGCCTTAAAGTACAAGCGAATGCAATCAAATTGGAAATGGGCTGAATTTGTCATATAAGTTAAACCCAAATACTCAGTTACATTTCCAAAGGCTTGGAGGCGCTTCGTATATAAACACAGATAGTGTTTAAAAAATCGGACATTCAAAATTCTATTCTTGTGGCCAAGCACAACGTTAAAACTTACCGCGTCTAGGATATATTCATCTGATGTATAGAGGCCAGTTTATTGATGAGTCGAGACGTACGTCTTGCCTGATGAATGTCACATGAAATGAAAATCAAGTTAAGGATTTTATATAAATTATTTTTATATCCAGTGTGAAGATTAAGTGGTTATTTATTATAGGCAACTGATGATAAAATAAACAGAAAATATACGCAAAACAAAACCTCAGTTATTAAAATAATTTGTAATTGTATTAGTATAATTTGACATTACCGAAGAAAAAAAAACGCTTGGTTACACCAACGTTTAAAGTGTAGCGATATTAAAAGTTAAGTTAGCGATTGACAATCCGTCAAAAGGAAATTTGAGTTTAAGTATATTGTCGGCCATTAGCAATATAAGTGTCACATAAAAGGCTTATTACTGTGCAATAACTTTTGCTGAGAACCTTACAATCTTTTTTGAACTCTAAACTAAATATAAAGTAACATAGCAATCTAATTGTATTTGTTAATTATGTAAGGGGTATTTAATGTATTATTTTAAATTATTAAATTGTCATAACACTATTGTCAATACCATTAATATACTTTATGCAATCGATTAGTGGTAATCAGAATAAGATTCGAAATAACGCGTTTACAGGAAACGTCCCTATTGATCATTATGTCACTGAAGTTAAAGCTGCGCAAGAAGTAGCATTTTTGTAATATAAAAAAATTATACCATAAGAAAGTAACATTCAGCTGTATACAGAGTAGTCAAGTTAGCATAAAATATGTTATTGATCGCGTTAGATGTTTTGTGGGGACAACCAATTGAGCAATTTCCCCTTTCATGTAAGCATATCGTTTAACGTAGCTCAGTGAAATCACTTGCTCGTATATTCTAAATATCATTTCTTTCATTCTTATTGCCATTTTGTTGTTAAAACATGTCGATTCTGCACTCTGGGACAAGAAGTAAAATTACGAATAAATTAGGCGTATTGTAATTAGCGTGTCGTTAATGCATTTTAGTGTCCATCGGTAGTCAGTAGATATACCATTCTTAGATAGGGAATATTGTAATTTCATATAGGTACTATGGTGTAACTGTAATATTCAACTAATAAGTAAATGTATTTTTCTAGATAATAGCCCAAAATATATTTGTTAATCACGCTAGGAGCAAACGTGCTACACAGCCCTAATCTGAACCCTGCCCTACAAGAATTTGTAGTTAGCAGAACACCAAATAGGAAACAGAAATTACTTTACTACAAGTAGCAGAACTAAGTGTTATTATAGATCAATAATAATTAATTTTCACCATTATTTTTGAATATCGATCATTAGTCATCTTCATTTAATTCATGTACTATTTTTTAAAGATGTAAATATTTCTGTTCATTATTTCAATTTCTATTTCCATTGTTATAATTAACGCCAGCGATACAAATTTAGTGAATGTATAGTTTTGAGAAAACATGCAAGGATTGACCACAATAACATAGCCTGTTTACTTTATAATACGATCTAAGTAAATATATCCTCTTCTTTCTCTATTCGGCCATAGGGCTTTAGCAATTTTGTACTTAAATTATGATACTGATTTCATGTGGAAGTTTTGATTTTGTACCAAAATTTTTAGGTGAATTCATTGTCTTAACACAGAAAATACTGGCGCGCGGTAAATATAATTTTGGTGCAAATTTTTCGTTCAAGTTGTTGGAAATTTGAAGTGATCTAATCACAAATTTATTTATAATTTAATGATAGTCCTACCACAAATTCATTCTTACCCCATCAATCAGTCCATCAGCCGTGTTGCAAATGTAAATAAAATTTATAGCTGCCAAAGAAATTATGGAAAGGAATAAAAATATGTAAAGCGAAACTTGAAGCGACCTGTATGCGTTTTGGTTTAGGAGGAGAAGATATAATACAAATAGCACAAAAAAGGTGTGGAAATATAAAATCATAAAATTCAGAACAGCACTCATTAATATTTCAGTGGAATACATTGAATTCATTTTCTGTGTTATTGTGATCAATTCCAGATGACAGTTCCCATATGTGTTTAATATTACCATGACGTCTTCTGGACTAATAGGTTCCGTAATTTTGTTGTAAAAATCGTTTAATTTTGTTTTCAAGAGAATAATATTTGAATTCAGCAATTTAATTCTAAAGCAAATGATTTCAATAATGCAGCCTATCTTGATAAACATCAAGAAGTACCCTATGTATGCTATACAAAAAACAATAAACTCAATTGTGCTAATTGACAGGTTCACCCTTACAATTTTGTTTACGATCAGAGCAATCAACCAAATCACGACGAAAACTTTTGTCCTCTGTATTGGTCGCCCATCAGCAGGCCACCATAAGCATTTTGAATCTAACTTTGAAATATCGACTAAAATTGAATTAAATTTTTTGCTTTGTACTATTGATATAAACCAATTAATACAAGATGGAAAACAGTTTATGCCGATGGAGATAAAGATACGAACTAGGGCGTCAAAGGTATCAAAATATTCATTTTATAACAAAGCATGTGAAATTGCTTTAATAAAACCAAGTAATGACCCCATAATAACGAGAAAGTTGAAAAATAAATAAACTATATCAAAGTGAAAATCTCTAAAGTTTATTTGATGTAAATATTTAAAGCCGTTTAAAGGGGTGTTGTAATAAAATCCAAGAAATCGTAAAACAGTGTAATAAGGTTTTAGTTCACCGAGTACTGCCTTAATATCAGTTGAAGGTTTCATTTTAAAATGATACGTTATTGATATTATATAACGGCACTAATTACTCGTCGACATTAAATTTAACTATATATCGATGATATGAGATAGAATTATAACTATTTTCTGATGAATATTTTGAGTAAACTATTATACAAGCACCTGTGATATGACCGACAATTATATTCCACCGAGTAAATGGAAATTTTATCGGTATTAGAGAAAATCATTTATTAAAAGTCTTTTATTCAGCCTTCATAATTTCGATAACAGTCGAGGTAACGAGATGAATGATAACAGAAATTTAATGTTTATTGTATTGAACCATGACTTGAATGATTGCTTTGCGCAATTGTAAATTGTAATAAGTGAAGTTATGAATAATGTCGGTAATCACTATCGTTTTTTTTGTGTTCATTTTTCTAGTAAAAATTCAGTCATTACTGTTAATATTGATTAAAACTGTGTAAGTACTGGTTGCAAGTTTTAATTATGACTAGAATTTTTGCTAATGATTTTTTTTATTATTTCTTAGAGACGTGCATATTTATTATTAAGTTCTGCACAATATGAAATAGAACGGGAGCTTAACCGCTGACGCAAGATTAGATAAGACTGAAAGGGCAAGCGGGCCATTTGCTAACCAGCTCTTCCTTTACATAGTTAATCAAGTTATAAATCGATGTATTAAATCATCTGCTTAACTGTAATTTTTTTGCTGAACATATGTTATTAGAAATAATTATATTCATTATGGCATGGAATGTGTGTCATATTCATGAAGCTCAATAAATTTGTAATAATTATAATTCGCAAACAACAACAATCATAATCTCTTAATATGTGTTTGTTTGAAAATTTCGAAAATACGAAAATGTCATTCATTTAACTTTATCATTAGTTATAATTACGCGCGTAAGTTTGAGTTTTTGTTACCGATCAAACTGAATTTTATCCAAGAAAACCATATTCCACATGAAGTAATCAGTAAAGAAATTAACATGGCTACGCATATTTCAATATTTCTTTAATTAGAAACTTAAAAGTGTAGTTAATATTAAAATAGTAGCTTAGGTATTCCTGCGTACATGTAGTTTACTGAAACTGGAACTTGATAATTGAAAAAAGTCATTAAAATCACATTAAGTATTATTGCATTTTTTTTGCATAATGAGATAATATTCTAATAGAGATGATATTAAATAATATGGTACGCTCCATTCTCCTCAGGATCGGTAGAATATTTTTTTACGCATCCTATTATATTTAATGAAAATATTAGTAAATTGAGAACAAGATGTTATCAAGTATATGAGAAATTCACAAATATTTGCAGGAGTTTAGTGCATTTACCTCATTTTATGTTTTTGTTATGCATTCGCTAGTAATACTCTAATCACTTTACAATGGTCTCTTCTAAATGCAAAACGTCTTACTTAAATGGGACCACTGACCAAACGAGTGAAACTGCTTCAGCATACATAACATACCCATCAAGTAATTTTCTAACGTTAAACTTGAATTGTTTGCGGCAAAAGCCATACATTTAAAGATATTTAATTTTTTGTGATATTCATTTTTCTAATAAATAAAGGTGGAGTAAGTATGTTTAGATATCTGGTTATCACTAATCTTTAAATACTTTAGTTATCAAGAATTGGCTGAATACAAAACTTTTTCATAGCAAAGTGCCCTTTGAGTATATTGTCTTTTATACACATTATCCAAGTGCCTCTTTGCATTACAACAAAATTTTATCCGTATGGCACAAAATGCAATATACTAACTATATTAGTTGACACTGGCAAGAATCTTTGCTGATGAAAATTAGGTCAATAGAGTTATGTTCGGCATACATATATTAGCTCTTGTAATAATGTCTTAAAAATAGGGGAACATGGTTTAGTTCATTTTCGGCAAAATTTAACATGAATGATGTGGTAAAAAAAAAAGAAATATATATATATATATATATATACATACATATATATATATATATATATATATATATATATATGCAAACAATTGAAAATGAATTGTTAATTACATTATTTCCTTTAATTGGCTCATTTTCATGAACTATAATTTGACAAAATTGAACTTTGTCACTATTTACTACATGTCTGAATACTAGTTTCCTTGAAAAATATCGGTAAGTTGGAAAATAATAAACGACGGAAAACAATAACTTTCTAAAATTTACTTAAATAAGGGGCGTTGCATTAGTAAAAGCTTATTCGGGATAAGACATGACCAATTTGTTTACAAATATTAAATAAAATTAAAAAAAATGCATTTATTTAATTACGCCATTTGCTGATCAATTATATTTCATACATTAATTTGATATTATTCATCAAAAATTTTGAAAATCTGAAAGATAATATAAATATGGCTTCGTTTGAAAATCTGCAAAGTTAGTAGTTACCTGCAATGTTAGTAGTAATCTGCAAAATAACTATAAATTGATATATCTTAAAAAAAGAAAACAAATTTCATCGGACAGTTTAAACTTTTAATATAAACATATATGGTGGTAAGGAAAAACTACGGAAGGGGGAAGAGAACCGTTGGGTTCTCCATAGAAAGAATGAACGCTGCCTGTAACGTTTTAATTTTGAATTTTTTTTAACACGGTTTCTGATGAGGGTGATTTCTGAATAATCAAAAATACATAAATCAATAACTATGCACACATCGACGAGTAAATGTCACCTATTAGTAACTTCTTTCTTTTTAAATAAATAAAAATATGACTAGCTCATAAATAATATTTTAATTTGGCAGAAAGGTGTTTTGTAAGTTACACCAAATACATCAGACACAATACAATCAAAATTCATCCTAAATTTTTGGTTTTGAATGTTAATTAAGAATAAACAAATTTGTTTTATACATTTAAATTTTAACGAACTATTTATTATATTTTGCTAACCCAGTCATAAACATTTTGATCAAATAAATAAATAGATGTCGGGCAAAGAGTGTATCAATGATCTATGAGAGATATGAAATACACGTTTCAAACAGTGGTTCAAGGAAACTAAAAGGCTTTTATACACATACACAAAAAACATGCAAATTTTATTCACATAAAATATTATTGAAATATAAAGTAAATTTAATTGTTATGTGAAATCAGTATAAAATAAGTTGAATGGTACTACAAAACTAATTTGGAACCGTTTTATTGGTTCCTATTGTTTTACTAGGTTTCCATCCCTTAAAATAGAAAAATCGGAACAATTATAAAATCACTTGGCTATCCGTCGGTCCATACTTCTCTCTGTCAAAGTCCTTTTTCTCCGAAACGGAAACTAATATTATATTTGAAATTAATATCGTATAGCAAGGTCTAAACACTGAAGTTTTTTGGTTCACATGACAAAAAAGTATGACCCTTTAAAGCGTATTTTTTCTTTACGTTTATCAGTCTTACTAATGATCAACACCTATAGTATAATCCGGTTGACACACAATCTTGTAAGTCGGCGTTAAGGAGCAGAAGAGAGGTTTTTTTGATTATATGTAATTCTGTGTGAAAAATAATCCATTATAAATATTTTTCAAACATGCGTTTGTGAAAAATATATAAATAGGCAATATTTATCAATAAGCAATATTTATTACACACGTTCAGAAAAATTAAAATTGTATTAATAGTAATTTTAAATGTTTATAAGTTTACTCTCGTAATGCCAATTCTTCTCGAGTTTGACAGGTTTTATTTTTTTAGGTACATATTTGTCTAAGACTTAGGGTGTATGCTTGTCTAGTTATCTATATCCTTCAACATGATGCTTTAAACATAGTTGTTTTTATACTATGGATACATTATCATGGATCTACAGCCATTACAAATAATTGTTAAAACGTTGAAAAATATAAAAAAATATTTTTAAGAGCCCATCATATTTTGAACTTCCGAACATCCAAAATAGAATTTTATACTTCATTTCTATGGAAATAAATGTCAGTTTGAAAAAAATATTTTATGGTTTAACTTATTACACTGTATTTTGATAATATTTGCTTTATGATTCTAATAGTATCTAATAGCCGCTTTCAATATTAGATGAAAAGACCTCTTAAAAATTTTATAAAATTTTAAAAACTAATTTACCGGATTATGAGGCTGAGAGATTAAATTATTCAAGAAAGCAATGTGATACTTAAGTCAAGACAATTAACGATAAGATATAAATGAATGTTTTCAATGGTGGACGAAAAAGTCTGTAATGCTCTCACAAAACAAAATTAGCAACGAAAGGTTTTATATGTGGTGCGATCTCAAACCAGTTCAACAACAAAGACGAAATGGTTGCAAAGGATTTAAAAACTGACAATTTAGAATTCGGCCTATCAGTGTTAAATGATTCATTTCTTCGAACGACTTTTACACTTGTTTTATAAACTACCCATAGGTCATAAAATAAACCAATTTTGTCTAAGAATGGAGCGCGGATACAAAAAGAATTTAAAGATAAAGGTGATCTTATTTTGGGCTAACCAAAACTTGAGTCCGGAACTTCTAATGATGTTAATGCTGCCAAACTTTTTTTAATCCCAGAACTGTCCGCGCAAATAATTAATAGACTTAAATTGAATAAAAAAAAGTAAATTTAATTTTGATTGTAAAAGCTAATTGATACGAGATAGATATTAAAAATGTCGTATTTTTGCAAATTATAAAAAATTTAAAGATATTTCGTTCCAAAGTGTGCTTAGTAAAATATGCCACTAAATTTACATAAACATATCGTGATCCACGGACCGGAGTTTATATTTTCAGCACTTTTACCTATAGGTCAATTAAGAGAGGAATCCTAAGTAGCAAAAAATAAAGATTTAAGAAGGGACAAGGAACGAAATTTAAGAAAAGACAGTCAAGAGAAATCCAATAAATATTTTAAACTTCTTCTTTTTAAAGTTAGATCCTGCAATCTGAAGTAAGCAGAAATTAAAAGAGAAAAGCTCCAAAATTTGCCAAAAAAGCTACATTTTTACCAAAACCATGATCATTTAATGTATCTTTGGATGAGAAAAATGGGAATAGGAACAAAACTGGTGACAAATGTGATGAATATGGTGATGGTGATGGTAATGATTTTGATGATGATGCATTGACTTGTTTTTAAAAATAATGACATTAAATCTATAAATGTGGTAATAGAAAATTTACTGCTAACGGCATTCAGAAAATTAAAACGAATGAGCCTACAGGGTAAGAATACGTATTAGTATGTAGTTCTATAAATAATAATTATAAATAAAATATTTGAGTAATTTAATATTATTTAATGCTAGCTTCGCTGGTTCCTTGTCTCAGCATGTAAGGGTGATTAAATATCAACTCTAGAAAACATTGTTTCTATATGTATGGAGATTTCAAAAATAATCTTGAGAACTTGAAGGATATTGCAATGAAAACAGCTCCGTTATTAAATTTAACGCTAAAACGTACAATAGAAAATGATATTATTGATTCCAAGATTATAAAATCAGTCTTAGAGAGTTACAAGAAAAAACAATAACAGTTCTGTATTCTATCCCATCTACCATAATAGACCATAATACATTTTTACAATTCATACATTATTTTTCTGCCTTTCTCAGTTACGATATTTCCAACACAAAACAGCGTACTCTATTTCAATAGAGGATTATAAGGAGGATTTCATAAGAGGATTATAAGGGAGTCATTCATGCTGATCGAACTACGCATGGAGAGATTTATTAAAGATACATTTTAACGCATTTTTAATTAATTAAATCGTTCCAGTAGTGAGCATAAATTAGGTTTATTAGCCATTATCACGAAAATAATAATTTTATATGGGTAACAGACATGCACAAGTTTTATGATGCCCTGCATTACCCAATAACTTATAGCAAAAACAACAAGGATAACTTCTTTAAGTTTCAGTCGTGAATGAAACAGTCAGTTCCTAATAAAAAAATAGTGTATACATTTTTACCCTTATCACATTGTGTTGCGAGAAAATTATTTCAACCTTCTCTCACGGTGCACACACATTTTTCGTCAATTTCTGGCCGATATTTATAAGTCCATAGCGAAACTAATGTTAAAGTTCATAGGGAAATGTATAAAAGAAATGATAAGGTAGTATTTAATCCTATAAATTAAGGCAAGTTACAGTCCGTCGATAGAATGCAATCCTTTTAAGGAGGGCGTTTTGCTGATAGCAATGAGGCAACGTGGTAGCTTCTTGGTTTCCCCTTACATTCGCCGCATCCAACTGTGATTCATATTTTGCACTTGTCGAATGTTGAGCGTATTTACTTTAATGAGAACAACATCCCAGAAAGGGTCTTACCACCGTCCACTATCACATTAATAGCCTACTTCCAATTTTGTCAGAAGGTTCTTTTGCCAAACTTTGTTACACAGCGACATCCAAATTTACTACGCTCGGAATATCTCAAAAAGAAAGTGTTTAGTAAAATATTAATATAAGAAATGTTGAATGTTTTCCTTTAAACTGTTAATGAAACTCTCGGTTAGGAATGTATTTAGGAATGTGGATGCATGTAAAACTCTGCTCTCTGTTCGAGACTGTCTGTTGGTGAATGATATCCTCTAGGTCGAAACTAATCGTCCCGTAGGGATCACCAAAAATCATGGAACTATGTACAACACTTTTATCATCTTGTATTCTTTCAGATCCACTATAAATTAAGGATAAGAACCAAGAGTGTATAGCGAAAAACATTTTACGATGGCTATAGCAGACACACGTGAGTGTGACATAAAATAAATTCATTTAAAACAAAGACTTTATAAAAGCTGAAGATGAAATAAAGACAGTTTTGTTAAAAAAATTAAAAGATTTCGAAACAGTTAGTCCTTCATGCATACAACTTAAATGACAAAATTATTTAAGAACTGAACTGTGATGTTCCAGCGTAGCCAAAGGTAAGTGATTTAAATGATGCTTCAGTTACTGTCAGAATATAAATATATGTTCGACCAAGTGTTATGGCATGTAGGGTCAGGGATTGGGAGACTTTTCTCTGATTGTCCCTGGATGGTCGGAAAAAACATTTTTGGTAAATTTATGGCTGGCCCAAATAAGAAAAGATAATGATATTTCTGGAGCCGTGGCTTTATCCACTATAGCCGTCACTCCATTTAGCGGGACCGTACGGCTCATTCCGTGTTAAAGTGGTCAATAAATTTCGCTCAGGAAGAGTCTTCTGTCTAGAGTTTAATTAAACTTATTGCTCGGGGTATGATGCTGCATAAATATTAGCTGAAAGAGTAGTACAAAACCAATCTCTACAGAATATAATACTGCGTTCGCACATAATTGTAATATGTCGTTACAATGCAACTATTTATCCTATCTGAAGTCCACCGTATACTTTTGTGGATGTTTACTCATACCTTTAGCGTTTATCAACCAACTTGGACGAATCTTTTTTATTGGGCATATGACATCAGGGTCGAATCAGTTAGCAGCAGCAGCCTCACGTACTTATAAAAAATGAGCGCAACACCAAGCTTTGGGAAGACTCCAGGATGTGCCTGAATGCTTCACTACTGGATTCAAATGATTAATTGCATACCGCGCGTCGACGTGTGGTTTTCTTCGTATTTTATTATTTACTCTTTTCTAAACAATATCTTTTTTATTTAATTGTCTGACATTCTTTTTAGAATAATTTATTATTGTTTTATTGTCAACAGTATTACTAAGTATGTGGAGCTACAGTATTCCCTATAAAGCAAATTATATAGGCAGTTACATTATACGCACAAAAGGTGTCTGTAGTGCTGCGGGAAGTGGAGTGGTGGATAATGTGCTCGAAAGTTTTGTTTGCTCTCTATACCGTGACATATTGCTGGACAATTGATCCTAGGGGTATTTAATGATTACTGGTTGTTATTACCTCTGAGTGTGTAGACAGTTTTCAGGTAGTCAACGAAGATTGTTGCCTATTTTCTTGTAGTTGAGTGAAGGATATATTGTTATTTTGCTTAAGTATCTTGTAGGAGCCATTATATTGTGGCTGCAACGGCCACTTTACCGAGTCTTTGCCTATGAAAATACATTTGCATATCGAGAGGCCTTGATGTATGAAGATAATACACTGTCTCGAATGTGGTTGTGTAGGTATGAATGACTTGAATGCGATGAATGAATTTCGCAGTTTTGATCGTTGTTCTAGTCTGAGTCTGTTAGTTTATCATAAATTGGCGCATAAGATAGCGAGATATATTGAGCACATGAGTTAGCGGCTCATAGTCTGTAGCCAGAAATTTCCGGTATTCTTAAGTTAGAACCGTAGGTTGGTTAGACTGTACTTACTCCGTCGTCTGTAATTAGGGCGTCTTGTATGCAGAAGATTACGTTGGGTAATTCATGCTTCCATATTGTCTGATGGCTTAAAAGAAATATTAGTACAGTTTTAAGTGAACAATGTTGACGTTCGACGATTCGTGTTGTTTTAATACCTCATTTCTTTAATACTTATGCAGTGTTTCAGTTTGACAAAAGTTGTCTCTCCAAGTTTCTTCCTTTGTTGCTAGTTATTGTTACAGGGCATACAAATTTCGGTATCCAGTTTTTGTGGAGTATCTTCGTAACTGATTTGATGCTCATGTCATCATTTAATATTACTTTGAGTCGTCTAGTATCTCGATTAATAATTATAACAATGAACTAGTCACCGCTCTGTGTAGTAATAAAAGTCTAGATGATTCCGATGTAGATATGTTGAAATCGTTCGATTGGCCGGAAATTAGAAGCAATGCTTGCAGCATGGCGATACATTTTGATTTTTTGGCAGCATATGCACGCTTTGGTTCAATTTATGGCGTCAATATTCAAGATCGCCAAAAAAAATTCTATGTCTTGCGATTTCTCTGGATGTTGGCGTAATAGGTCCGGTGAATGTACTGAGACAACACATTACAATATAGTTTGCAATCCGTGTTAGATAAAGTGACTTGCCTGACAAGTAAGTGATTTATTTGGAAATAAACTGTATCACTCCGTTCTATTGTTACGCTTCTGCTATTTTTGTGTATTCAAGATTTGTTATACTGAGATCATTTTCATACGAGAATATCGGCGACAATGTTTCATTGCACGCTGATATGATATATGACGCTTCAGTAGATAACGGTTTTTATAAGCACATAAGTTAGCGACTTTTAGTAAGCAAAAGTAATGAAATTGTGATATAGCTAACATTTTTCTAAAAAGCTTGAGGGCCGTTCGCAAAAAATCATTTAACACCTCTGTTTTTATAACGTATTTAGCGAATGTCTTTAATGATTCAAAGGTCGGTCCATTCTCAACCAAGTTATGGTAATTAAAGAAACTTATGCGAAAGAATATTCATTTTAATGACGTAAATTTTTTATACGCTTCAACTATAATCCACATACCACAGTATGCTTATTAGAATAATTATGTAATTTATTATATATTTTATTCAACACACTGCAAGTCGTGCCACATCCAATTTCTGTTGCTCCTTTTAGATACGTGACGAAGTTTTTACATTTATATGCTCTTTTAAATCGTAACGTTCCAATTTTTTGATTTTCATTGGCAACTTCACACCAGAACTTTTCTTTCTGATGCAAATTAAAGTCACAAAATGGAAGATTGGGAATTTTGCTTTTAAAGCTATAATATTAATTCTTTTGCTTTTTTTATATCTTTTATTTTCAAATATGGTACGAGAAAACAAAATTCATCATCGAATTTTTACTGTAAACTTTATACTTTAGGGCCAATATAGACTATATAATTTTTTTTTCAATGGAGACTGAAACGTGAAATCGTTTATCAACAGTTGCATATCGTACATTATACTTTTTATATATAATCATCTTTCAGTTTTTTATTATTTATAGCTATTGCGAGTAAATAAAAAATATTTATTTTAAAAATCTTAACCTAGGCAGAGAAAATAACGACTCGAAAAAATTGAGACCAACTTTTTTATGCCTTTATGCAACATCGAATGTTAGTAAAAAGATTATAAACGATTTAAGAAAACATTTCAATCGACCGAATAGTTGAAAAATATTGATTGTTTAACATATACTTCTCTTTACATTTCAACCTTAAATTATATTACGGGAGATTATAGTATTACAAGGATTATTACGAAAATCGTAAGTCTACTATTAGTTTAATTTGAAAAAGTTTTCTTTTCATTATTTCTGATCCATATTCCATGCGCCAAATGCATATTTTAAATACAAAATGATATTTTTAATAATTAAAAGTTAATAAATTGCTTTAATTTTGCTTGTAACTTTATGAAAACTAGTACGTTTTTGATCTCTACAAAGAATTTAAAAGGGAATGGAAAAATAATAAAGAGTTAGGTATACAATAAAAGTACAGATATTCGATCGGAGTTACTGTTTAAAGTAAACGAGGTAAAAATATTAGTTTATTTAATTTGTCGTAGGTTTATGATGGAAGTTGGTTTATGATAGATGACATAAGTGTTTAAATCAATTAAGGAAGAGGAATATTAATATGCGCTTATGTATTTATGTGACGTATATCTTGATACAACATATTACCACAGTTAAACAAAATACGCAAGTTGCGGTTGATAGATAGTCAGTATTCCATAATTGCTGTTATATTCACACTAATGTAAGTCGCGTAAAGCTTTAAATATATCCATTTAGTTACCTTGAGTAACGTAGAAATTGTAAAGACTGTATACAAGTCTCTTAATGACCGATGAATAAAAAACAATTAATTATTAAGCTAACATAAAGACACATTTAACCACCACATGCTTATCCCATTTAAGTTCAAAATGTATTTGACGAAACACAATGGGTTCATACCTTGTGGACACGTATTAATGCTCACATAAAACATTTGTCAGAAAATAGTTACAATTCTGTTTAGAGTTATCAAAAAATTCATTTTTACAATACTCAGATTAGTTCTATAAAACTAACACAGCACAATTTTAAAATGAATCCTCTAAAAGAGGCCGTACTTGGGGAACTAAAACCATATTACCTTATTTTGCAACTTCTCGGGTTTTACCACAAGGTCTCTTTAGATAGATTTAGAAATCTAACTCAAGTGAATTTTAAAGATTTCGATTTTAATCTAATATGTTTATTGTTCAACATTTCCATTATGGCAATGTCTTTTTGTGCCTTTGGCACAGCAATTACTTACGCTTTGTTCTATAATAAATATTTCGATTCTTTTGAAACTTTACTACGTATCTTTATTATCGTTATCATCTACTGTTTTTTACCTTCCATCATTTGGATTATGTCAATACTAAAAAGCAGTAAATTAAATTCAATATTTCTCGATATATCAAAATTAGATGCGGAATGTGAATGGTGGATTACCGGCGCACGGTCAGTACGGAAAACAAAAGTCTTCGTTGGTATTTGGTTAATTTTTATTATCATAGATGCAGTTTCAAAGGTGAATTTATCCATTACTGGAATTGAATTGGTGGTTTTCTACATCGCAATCATCACGTTTTTCTTGACATTCATCAAGATTGGCTGCGTTATAGAAGTTGTTTTGTTTAGAACGAAATTGTTAAATTCAAAAATTGTTTTATTGGAAAGAAAATTAAACGTTCTTCATGGCAAAACTACCGTACCATTACGCCGAAAAAAGGCCATACAAATGTTGAACTCGTGTAGAAACTATCATTTGAAATTAATTACATTAATAAAACAAATTAATTATGTTTATTTAGTGGAAATATTCATGAATACGGTTGGAAATTTTGTTCTTTTGTATATTTACACTTATTATGTAATATACGAATTTTATTTTATTCTCATGCAAGAAAACATGCACAAGTCTCTTCAAGTTATGCTTTATGTAGTTTTAAGTATTTTTGCCATAAATTCTTTGGCCGCTGTAAATTTGATTTATATTTGCAACATGTCTTATAGGCTAATTAAACAGGTAAGAATACTTGGAATATACAACTAGACAATATTAATAGAGAATATTTGACAATTAGAAGAGCTTTCATAGCTTTATAGCTTAGAAAACTTAACAATTTTTATGTCTGGATTAATCAATTAGTATTTTTGATATCATATGAAATTCAACCGACTTAATTTAGCCTTAAACTTCACTATGAATTTTTACGTTGAGAATGCTGAATTTAACTATAAAATTGTCGGAACCGTTTTCCTTAAAATCCGTGTTAAAAATGATTAATATTTTTCACAACCTTTATAATTCCACTTCTAAGATTAAAACTCCCATATTAATCTTAGAAGGGCAATTATACTCTTTCTGCAATCGCAATGGATGTTGCAGAAAGATGGTGGAACATTTTATTGGTTGATTAATTTATTTTTACTTCCTATATCCTTTTTGTCGATTTAATAATTATTAAGCAATTTTTATTTAATTTTCTTACAAGTCCAAGCAAAAATCATCAATTTTCTATATCATAAATATTAAAAATATTTTGTAGACGCCTTCCGTATTTATAGTTATCGTAATATATCATATTACCCAATAACATTATTCAGGTAAGGCGCACACCTCGACTCGTCAATAAACTGGCTCTCCATGTGTCAGACGAAGATCTTCTGGACACGGTAAGTTTTATTGTTAAGATCGTATGTAATTGCACAATTTTAAATATCCGTGTTACGAAATACAGCACTTTTATGCATAAAGTACCTTTCATATGAATACGATGTATTTCCTTAGGTATCTTAAAAAAAAACCTGTTTATTGCGACACCACAAGTTGGTATGAATATTTCATTTGTTTAATATATACTGAGCCTATTTAAGAATTGACTATATTCCTCTCACATACAATGCGTATTACGTGAAAATCAAAATTCCGCCTTTATCTGGATTAATCAAACGTTAGTGAAATTCATATTAGTCAAATAATATTCGAAGATGTCAATTAAATACTTAAATATTTAGTATCATCATTGTTTAGTTTTATGTGTCGTGAGAAGAAGAAATAGCTGCTTCAACAATAAGCTGACTGTTGTAGGTGCAGTAACTGTCGGGATAAATAATATTTTTCTAAAAATTTACATTTGGAGGTCGTCTTCTATCGCATCCCTATTGTGATGTGGTATTTCTGGTTTTTCTTACCCTATTGCGATGTGGTATGCATACCACTAACACCATACCTTGGTTATAGTACGAAACACTTTAGATATTTGTTACCTATTAAATCAGTGACTAAGCAACGGATCACTGCTAAATGTACAGCGGATTAACACACAGATGCATTTTCCGCAGTTTCGCGGAAAAGGTCTTTATATTTTAATAAACTTTCTGCGGTTTCAGGCATATTAAAATTTTAATGCGTGCAGTTTTAACGTATCAATAAATGGCGCAGCGCGTATTTGTCGAAGACTTAATTATATTACGATTATTATATTATATATTCAATTTGTTGACTAATCCTTATTTAATTTCAGCTAAAACGGTTTTCAATGCAACTTGCCCTCACTCCAGTAAAAATTACAGCCTGCGGCTTTTTCAAACTAGATAATGGTACCATTTTATCGGTGGTATAAAATGTTTATTCAATTATTTATTTCTGTTTTATACAATTTTAGTATTTAAATGTATTTGTGGAAACATCAGATTAACAATAAAATTATGTAGATGCAATAATGAAATGATGTGATGATAGAAGTGAACAGTAAGATGCAATGGCTTCCGTTACAACCAAGTAATTAACGAGCGTTTTCTATGTTATATATAAATAGAAACTGAAGAAAATCTAACTTTTCCCGAAGCATATTTGTCTGTCTAACATCCGCTTTACTAAAATATCAAACAAACCGTTATTGTTAAAATCCAAAATTAATAAATATTTTCTTGAATTTTGGAAAATTCAACAAATTCAGAAACATTTAATAAAATTTTTTTCTGAAATTCAGAAAACGCACCAAAAGTTGCAAACGAAATCAATACGATTATTGATAAGTAGCTGATAAATATCCTCTAATAAATAGATAAATCTTATAAAATGTTTTATACTCTTATCAAGCGAACAAAAAAGCGACTACAGGTATCGCTCATATGTAAAAAGAAAGAGGTAAAATTAGATGAGACAATTAAATTGTCTTTTTGGGAAAGCTTTTAAAACACTAATGGTCTCCCTATTTAATATAATGTATTTGTATGAATTGAATGAGAGTATACATTTAATGGTACTCTTCGTAACATTAAGAAAGTTCATCTAATTATCTCTAAATATATGTGGATAGAATTAGGTAATTACGATATGTGAAACAATTTATAATATCTTATTAGTAAAGAAAAAATACGTATAGTAACTAATATAAAAACAAATTAGTTTCGATTTTCGTTCAGTCTGTTTCAGCTGTTACGCTTTTGGATTATTTCGCTTTGTAGAAGATGATAGTTGTTTTTACATCTATTGAAACGTATCCGTATAAGATACATTTTTTTAACTTCTGTAATCATTATTTCGATTCTTTACTCGAATATACTTTAAAAAGAAGTGTTTACGAAATTATTAACATTTATTTTATTTTCAGGTATTCAACACGCTAATGACTAACATCATTATACTCGGTCAACTGTCGACACATAATGGACGATTGGAGAAGTTAAGTAAATTTATAAAAGATAATTGAAAAATAAATTTAAAGTAAATGAAAGGACTCAGGACAAACAGTTGTTAATTTTCTCCACAGGAATTGAAAATTTAAATGCATTGTATTATTTTTCAAGCATATAATTTTAGGTATTTGATAAATTACATGGAAAGTTGGAATTATTGTGCTGCAAATACAGCTCTTTTATTCGTCCAGCATCAGATTCTACTACTATGAATACATGTAATACATACTAATATTTTAAAAGATAGGTGGCCCGAAATTTTTTTTTAATAATTGTATAATAAACTACTTAAAGAATATATATATATATGTGTGTGTGTAAATATATATATATATATATATATATATATATATATATATATATATATATATATATACACATATATATATATATGTATGTATATATATATATATATATATATATACATATATATATATAAATACAAACGGTTAGACATTTCGATGAAACGGCTGAATATGTATTCTGTAAACGGGTTTGGCATTTAACTTGGATAAAATATTTAAGGTTTTATTACATCAATAGTGGAAATGTTGGTGATTATTAATAGTTTGAAAATAAATAAATTGAAATGGACTCGTAATGACTTAAACAATTTTTTTCGTTCTTTTAATAAAAAAATATTTTTGCAAAGAATTTACTATTAAAAGAACGAAAAATTTTTTTTAAAAAAACAATTGAATCGAAAAACAATTGAAGATTTGGCTTCTGATTCCTGTGTGATAAATTGTATTTACAAATACAAGTTGTCAATTAATTAATACACATTGTTTAAATATTCACATAAATGATAATTTCTTGCTTGGATCAAATCATAACATACAATTGCAATACTATAACATGTTAATGTGTATTTATAAGAAGGTAACTGTATTGTATTGTGACAGAGACAATTTGTATTTCATTCTTGAAACGATGAATTTGTGCATATACACAACTGGTTAAGGATAATTGCTGACAGAAATGATAAATAACATAATTGACGATACTGCAGTAATAAGACTCGTACCGAGTAGAAAATCTCGTACCCCACGATAGAAACAGGAAACAGGGTTAAACCTGGACCTGGATTTATTTTCTTGCCAAATTTTTCCACATCGTCGGTTCTTTTCTTGAAGAGTTGACATGCTTTTCAACGCAATATTACTACACTGGAAATAACTAATTAATAGGTCGATATAAAACCAATGGCAATCCATCATTTTGAAGCTATACTTGCATATATTTGGCAAGGAAATAATAAAGTAAAATCGTAGAGCGCTGCATGAGAATATTATGGTTTCGAGATGTTTTTAACTTCATTCGAAACGCGAGTGATATGTAAATAACAGAAATACGTTAGTCAATACATACTTACGCGGCTTCGATGTACATTATTTGTGAGTGAGACTTGTATTTTTGAAGACATAATAATGCCGCAAAAACTTTTAGAAATATAAACATGTAAATAGCTTACTTTACATAAACGTAAATAATGTTCTAAATCTTCAAAAAGTTGTTTTGCTTGTTATATCAAATACAATCATGTTAATAAGCGAGGAAAATTCCACAAGTAATGTGAAATGATTTTGTTAATGAGTTTGGAATTTGATTTTATTAATTTGAACTAAGGTAGAAAAAAATTCTTCAATTTGTCAGTAACTAAAGCCGACAACGTGACTACAGAAAATTTAATGAAACAATTTTTAGATGGAGTTACTAGTTATCTAATTCGATGTATTATAAAATAAAAATAATTATCACGGAAATTATCATTGTATTGTGAGTTACTTAGTAAATACATTTATTTTTTTAGCAACTATTTGTCTAACGCATTATTGAGTCATTTCAATTAATTTTACGCAACTACTTAAATTTGTCAGTCTAATGCTGTTTGAACGTAAATATTTTACGATATTAACATTAATAACATTTTAATAAATTTTCCAAATTATGCAATTTTGCTTTTATATATCCATAGTTTAAAATAAAATACGTCGCCATCTCTCTATATTTTGCGTGTGTTTTAAGTTTTTTCCGTGTAATTTTTATATTCGCAAAACTCCGTTTATAACTGTTTATAATTACAACTTAAGATGTAAATAAATATAGCATCCCAACTGTCGGTTCTTCAATCGACAATTACAAAACTAATTAATCGTCATATATGTGTTTATTGTTCAAATTGAATTAATTGATTACTAGAATCAGATGATCAGATTTTTGTAAATTTGAATTACGTCAATAAAACAAAATTGTTTTTTTTAGTGTCTTTCACTAGATGTGAAATCTAATAAAACAGGATAATTAGTAAGAAAATAAAATATATTGGCATTTGACTAGTACTGTAAGAAATATGTGAATGAATACAAGGATAAAAGAAAACTAGTTACAAGCAAGTATTATATAGGTAGGAGTGAGCGGAAGCCTTTTATTAAGGATAGTTTTTACTTATTGCATTGTTTTGTATTTCTATTAACAGTGCCTTAATGCGTAGCTTCTTGTTTCTAATTTATATATGTTTCGTTTACCTACCTAGGTTTCACATGAAATTGATGCATTAAACAACTTACACTTATCTCACCGAATTAACCTGAGTGATTTCAAACTCAAAAGACCATAACTCTATTAATATTAACAATTCAAGCTTAAACATATTAAATATAAGCGATGACAGGTAAAAGTAAAGTCTGACTTTGAAGTGCATTGAAAAGGTGTCAATTTATAATTTAATAAATATAAATATTGAATGATAATCCGATATTTTAGCAGTACCTAGGAGACAATTTCCATTAAATTATTGTTAATCATTCGTGGTTATATTACCTGATAGTGAAAAATTTGGCGTTAATTTTAGAAATATTAAATTTAGTTTTATAGAAATTCATTATCACTCAACATTTTATTAACAATTAAATGGAAATACTAAATATCTTTACAAATTGTCCGCCTGAAGATGTTGTCATACAACGAAACCTAGGTCGTCATTAAGAATTTAAATAAAGTGGAAATAATACTACATCACGTAGTTTCATTTAATTGCGAATAATGAATTTCTACAAAATTAACGCCAAATATATTTAATAATTAAACAGGACATTAAAGGTATATAAATTGTTCTATTTCTCATTTCATACTCGTATCAATGCAGGTAGCATTTCATCGTTCCGATTCATACGCCATTCAAATAAATCAAATGAATGTAGGTAAACTTCCGCCGCGTTCGTAATTCACTCGAGTTTAACAGTTGTATGGAAATAACAATTAATACAAAATATAAGAAACGTTACTTTGTTTAATTGGTAATGGTCACGTTCTTATTTATTTCACAAGTTTTTGTATCACTACTAATTTCATGGTTACATATTTATCAGTATTATGTTCTTCACTTTATCTAGGTTATATTTATATTTATACGAAATAGTTAATCCCTACCTTTTTTTTCGATACTTGACTAAAAACTATGACGAATGGTTTTCCCTATTCCTAAATGTATCCCTAGTGTTTTCTAATTTTACTGATCGGTAAAGGCTTCTGATTGTGTTTATATTTACTTTCTTCTATTACTTATTTCTTATTATATATTAATTATAATATGTATCTTATCCTACATGAATGCTTACAGAATGCATATGTATCAATAAAGTTCGTGCTTACAATGCAAATGATCAATAAAATTGTCATCAGTTACTTGTAGATTTAAATTCAGTATTTAAGGAAGATTCTGCAAAATGTTTAATAAAAATAAGAGTTATTTTCCTTATGGGTATCTCTTTTAGACTTTCGTCTAAGAGACACTGATCGAGATTTTATAAGTGCTCAAGATTTTATTCCAGGTGTCACCTCCTATCCATAGGAAGAACTCCGCAGGAAAACTGGTTAAAATGGACTTCTAAATTAAAAGCTGATTGAAAAATTGCACTCGAAATAAAAATTAGGCAATAAAAAGATCGGCGGTACTGAATTCCGAACAGCCGGAGCCTGAGAATTTGGGGAAAGATACCGAGAAAACTAGTTTGAAGGTAATTGGGAATAAGATATTTTATTGCACCGTTTCAATGTGGTGATTGTGGACATTACTAAGCTGCTTTCATTTAAGCGATCCAACAAAAAAGAATGCTGGAGTGGTTGTTCACTGGTAGCTATTCCTGCAGTTGTGAGGATTTCGTAGCCCAAGAAGAAAAGAAAACCGAAATGTTATTAAGGTTACTCACGTGTCCTTCAATCTTGCAAAATCTGTCGTTAATCTTTTTTAGAAATCATTTGACCCACAAACTTAGAGCAAACTTAGAGAAGTTTTGAATATATTATTTATGATTTTTTCATTCTAATATAATATCAGAATATCTACAACAAATTACGAAAAAAACTGTTTTGGAATTTTTGTATAATTTTTCCCCGTTTTGTTCGATATCTTATATAAGCAAAAAGTATTGATAGAAAAATGTTTCTTTAGTTTCTTCCTGGCATACTGCTTCCATATTGAGCATATCTATGTGCATATAACGAAATAAGCGAGTAAATGTCTCCGTAGTTATCTCAAATTAGAAGTTTGCAAGCGGAAAGGTTTTTAGGAATAGTGACTGCAAAACTATAAATAGACTAACATATGAATGGTCTTATAAACGTTCCTTTTTTTCTTTTCAAGGTATGAATGCTTAGAATTTTAATTCTGCCGCATATTTACCTGAATAATATACTTGCAAAATTTGACACATATCTAATACTACAGAAAATATATATAATATTGTGATAATGGGAGGACGGCGAACAGATAAATGGACGTGACGAAATTATAAGGGTTTTTTATTGTACTACGAAACCCTATCGATACTACCCTTTTATTACTACGGAACCGTACTAACATGAATAATGTTTATTCGTAAAATAAAATATTTCTTAGGACATAAATTCGCTAATGACGTGGTAATTCTCTTCAATTAAAACACACCAAATTGAAATTAAGTAACTATGAACGTCACGATAAGATAAAAATGTCTGATATAATAAAATCTCGTAACCTAAATAAAAGTACCTAAAACATTTACACAATCTTAACACTTCCTAATGAACAATGTACGTACATTGGTCATTACTAAATATTAAGGACAAGATCTTCATTTGTGTTTCCATCGACCCTGAACTAATTCCATAATATCATTGACTTTAGAAACAGTTAAAATGAAATAATATGGTTTATGTGAAGTTGTTCAAAACATTCAGTTTCGTAGATTTACTCATTGATGTAACATATAAAAATAGCATACAGGAACCTCTGGTCCATTCTTGTTTGATTTCTCGTATCCGTAATTGAATTGGCGTCGTTGTTTAGGATTATCAATCAGCTGTTCACTTTGCTTAACGTATTTACTATATTTCTATACTCTTATGTGTATTATTTGTATTTGTCTACTCATATATGTATTAATGTCGGTCTATGTTTTTCATAAGCTATAAGATTTGGCAACAATTTGTTGATGAAAACGTAAGTATCCAAAACTACATATCCATATGTTGTTTTATAAAATACTGACATATATGTATGTATATATATATATTAAAATGTTTCATGTATTTTATTAATATCTGTATATACGAATGGCGTTAATGGAATGATGTTTTATAGCCCATATTATTTGTAAGTTAGACTATTAACACCATAATAATAACTGGGCTTGTGACTAAAACAACTTATAGGTTTGGTTTATTTCACTTGAGACTGAGAATGATAGGAGAAGAATTATAAAATGTTAAAGATATTTACAGCGAGATGGCAACTAAAAACAAATGAATTTTTAAAACCATTGGTAAATTCGAATCATATTACCATAGAACAGTATGTTTATTTGTCACTCCACAGGGGCGTAATTAGGACTTTGTTACAAAACCATTTTGTAACATATTAATATTAAGAAAAAAAGTTTTATAAGGCCTTTTAAATTTCTTCGTATGAAATATATAACATCTACGATATATATATATATATATATATATATATATATATATATATATATATATGTACATATATATATATATGTACATATATATATGTATATATATATATATATATATATGTACATATATATATATATATATATATATATAGCGTAGGGTTTTCGCGAAATATCAAAACTATATACATTTTATGATTTGTTATGTCTTATTCATACGTGCTCATAAAAATTTCAAATAGAGTATCTAAGCTACAACAAATGGACGCATCAAACTCCACCGCATCGAGGACAAGTTTTTAGAAAAGCTCAGAGAGAACGAGGTCAATCAAGCAAGCACCATAAAGATCATAGCGGACTCGTCCGAAAGGTTTCATTCGCCGTTTACCAAGGTCTTTATGGATTTTATAAACGCCTTCGATCCCATCTAAATACATAGCGTGAGACGGCGAGTTACATCACAGAGATTTTTATGTACATACATATATATATATATACATATATATATATATATATATATATATATATATATATATATATATATATATGTACATATATATATATATATATATATATATATATAAATATTAGTTCTGCTTGGCATTTGACGCAGAATTATTATTATGACCAAGTTTTGTGCCCTCAAAAATATCCCTTTAATATTCATACTAATTTTTAAGGATTATATTTACTTTTTATTTGGACAAGTTTCGATTTTGTTGACCAAATACTATAAAAGTTACAACTAAATTATAGTTTCAACTAAATAGTGAAATGAAAAATTTACCACTAGTTTCATTTGACTATAAATTCTGGCAATTTCTGAAATGGTGTTAACTTGTACGTTTACCGCAAATTTTGATAGATTAATAAACATGCTCAAATTCTTAGCCTGACAAAGTGGTTTCACTATTCAACAAAATAACTAAATCACCAAAAAAATCAAGAGAGTCGGAATCGAGTCGACTATGTATCTTTTAATAAATTAGTGTACATTAATCATGAATTTGTTTTGGAAAATATTCCATAAATTTTTAAATATTTTTGAAATATCGACCGTCGCCTTTGGACACATTTTAAGCAATGATTTAGATTTTTTTGTGTTTTCACATGTGGCTTAAGTCTACATGGCTATACTATAGATATTCTTTTAGAAGCATTTTTTATATAACTTTTACTTATTTTCGGAAATCAAAACGCCACTACTTTGACTTGTCATACTACCATTGGTTTTGTTAAAAAAATATAACCAGAAGAAAATTATTCATTTTCTCTGTTTCCTTTATGTATTCTTCTCTGATTTCATCTCAGTCATAATACTTGAGTGACAGTAAAAATCATTTTATATTGGGATTTCATTTCACTTTGCTCAATATCTACGTATAATTAGTTAATTAGAGGGAACTAACAAATCTATTCATATTTAATATGAAGTGAATGTAAGTAAATAAATATTAGATTTAAATTGCATACCACATCACCTGATAGTATATTATGTATATATTAACCACTCCAGTAAAAAAGTATTACTTCTAATATATAAACTATACGTGTGAGGTATAAACAATCCACTGTTCCCCGGTGTCACTGTATACAGGATTTTTACTTTGTCCATGATATGGAAGAAAATTGCTACCCTTTAGATTTATCCCATTCAAATTTACACTTATGCATATCCAATGTGTAACATATGCACTCAGATATGTCCCCGCGACCTTTTAAAAATGGGTTTCTCTTAAAGTAGCTAGTGGCGATTGGAACATTTAGACGTAACGTGCTTCATCGTTGATTAATCGATTTACCTTGAAGGGAGTTTTAAGTTACTGAAGATAGTAATTAGAACATATGTTAGAATTATTATATTTTAATAACAAATTAAAATATATTGCCAATTCAAAAGATAACTTGGTGGACCACTGATCTGTCAAATAAACTATGTAAATATGGGTTTAGTGCGCAACTATATGGTCTCCATTTACTAAAGATTTTATGTTGCATCCTGAGCAACTTAATTCTGTAAAATTTTTGTTGCATTCGTGAAATTTCACTCTCATTGTTTTTTCGTGCCGCGCCTAAGATATGTTTTAAAAATCAAATTTCTGTATATACGATAGATATGTTAAGTAAGGAGTAGACATGTTTTAGAAATGTCATGTATTAAAAGTCCAATCACTGTATGATGTCACGTAAAGAACGAACAGATTGAAATTTTTATTTCGATCACGGGAGATGCTACTTTGTATGAGTCAGCATTGATGTCAGTGCTACTTGCTAGCAAACCAAAGAGTGTGTACCTTGGTACGTTAAAACATCGTGTCTATTTTCTTTTCACAAATTACATTATTAAAACGCGTAATACGTAAAGCGATAACTCTGGAAGATTTCATTTGTAATTTTATTGATATTTTGGTTTTTACAGTAAAATAATTATTTGTAATTATTTTAAAAAAGACAGCCAAGTTCTGTCAGACCTAATATAAATTAGGGTTGCGTAGGGTTTTCGCGAAATATCAAAACTATATACATTTTATGATTTGTTATGTCTTATTCATACATGCTCATAAAAATTTCAAATAGAGTATCTAAGCTACAACAAATGGACGCATCAAACTCCACCGCATCGAGGACAAGTTTTTTGAAAAGCTCAGAGAGAACGAGGTCAATCAAGCAAGCACCATAAAGATCATAGCGGACTCGTCCGAAAGGTTTCATTCGCCGTTTACCAAGGTCTTTATGGATTTTATAAACGCCTTCGATCCCATCTAAATACATAGCGTGAGACGGCGAGTTACATCACAGAGATTTCCATTAAATTTTTCATCATGCTATCTAGACTTAAGCGAGAATAAATACGTGAAATTTTTTATCATCCTATAAATTAAGCTAACAATCCCATATCCTGTGATACTAGACTTTAGTTATTACTTACAACAAAAGGAAAATTTTTATGATTAATAATATAATGCAGAAGGAAGTTTCAAATTTTTATTTAACCATTTTCAATTACACACACGATTTTACTCATAATTGCCTAAAATGAAACGAAAAATATATTTGTACTATGCCCCGAATCGGATCGGATTGTAAGGTCAGGAAATAGGATACTGTTTTTACATCGAAATCGAAATGTGAATAAACCGCTAATAAAAAATAATGTAGCAAAAGTAGAAAGTTATAATGATAATACTATTGTTGTCTTGGGAGATGCATATAAATATGTATTGAATGTAATTAAAATTAATTTGGAAAGTTATTGTTGTGATTTGAGGAATTAACATAGCAGATTTTGTAATGAAAAATATTCCGCGTCTGAAGTTTACTTTACATAGCACAACGGCATTAAATTCGTGTTTTCTAAACGGAAAAGTTCATCTGTCATTATAAACACAAATTTATTTATAATGCACTGTATCAGCAACTCACTTCAAATGATGAAATGATAAAGGAGAAGTCAAATTCAATTATTTCGATAATATTCCTAACTATAATTCATAGTTGGCTTTCGTCAGCTCTAAATCTAAAATGTTAGGCGCAGTTTTGCGTGAAGTATATCGTTGTAAAACTTACAACATTCTATTTTATAGTTAAAAGCCGATGACTTTTATATATTGCCTTTCACCACTTTACGCACAGTTACACTTTTACAATTTTGATACTGCTGTCAACTACAGTCATGAAATAACAATTGAATGAGTAAAAATTCTATTGAATTGGGACGCGGAAATTATTTTGTGTGTTCTTTTACTGCAATGAAAAAATGTACACTTTCGATATTTCATTGATGCGATTCTGTGTTAAAAATGACTGATAATTTAGAAAAATACGAATAATGGTGTAAATATTATAAGCAAAGTTATTTTGGCAACTTCTTTTAGTATTTTTTTCCCGGAAATATGTATCAAAATTATGTAGAAGTAATGTACATTGTGCAATATTTTGGGAAACAATTTTTATTTTTTGAAATTAATTACATTCTTAATTGGCCGAAAATTTTTCAAAATTTTTATCGAACTCAATTTAATAATTTCTCTCCAAAAATTAATGTACGTGTATTTAAGGTTACATTAAAAGAATCAATTCATGCAATAGTAACTATGGTAAAATCGAGGTAATCGTTTATTTAACAGAATTGTAAAAAGAAATTTAAAACACGCAAAATTCTACTTACATGAGAAATGTTCAATGCGCAAAAGAGTTACCGAAAATTTTAATTAAGTCACACGGGAGTCAGTAAATATCTTCATTGTAGAGACGGCGTGATAATGATATTAACATTAATATTCGAGGAAACTCATTTGACAATTGTTCTCTTGTACCACACAATTCATATTAATTATTAACTTTCATTGCCAATTGAATGTTGAAGTTTTCACTGCAGTCAAAAGTGTTCATTACATTTATAAATACGTGCATAAAGTTTATCGTATTGCAATTATGAAGTTAGACAATGAAAGAAAAGATGGGAATCAACGTGTTTAGATTGATGAAATGAGAAATTATTTAAATGGTTTTTATATCGAATCAAATAAGCGATATGGCGTATGCATGAATTCCTTATGTCTCCAATCGCGCACTATTATTAGGCTTGATATTAATTTACAACGTAGGCAAAGAGTTTATGTACTTTAGAATGTGGCAAGAGTGAAATCCAGTTGAAAATGTTAAACAAACCAAATTATTATCATTTTATGCATTAAATGAAAAAGATTCATCGGTGAATATATACCGTTATACTGAAATTCCTTTACATCATGTTTGGTTAGATGGTGAAAAAAAATGGAAGAAGGTAGTACATGGTGATGATGAAATCAATACTTTTATGTATGTAGTGTCTCCAAAGGACGTAGAGCTTTTTTCTTTTACGTTTGTTATTATTTCATGTTTGTGATACTAAATAATTGAAGTATTTTAGAACTTTCAATGTAATTGTTCTTAATATATTTATTGAAGCGTATAGTGATCACGGTATTGCTTCAAATGACAAGGAATGACGTGAATATTTTAATTAAATAAGGAAATTATATTCGCAAAAATCAATGCGTCATTTACTTTTTAATAATTGGAAATTGAAGGTGTCAGAAAATTGGTTAGCATTGTGGTCTGAATTTAAAATATTTTTAACGAGGATCTCTTAAGGCAAGTAGATGATGAAATTTATTTTAATAGAGCGCTATAAAAAATTGAATTATTTTGAAACGTCCTAATTTGACATGTCAATTACTTAGATTACCTGCTTTAATATTAATGCCAGAATTTGCTGAAGCAGATACTTTTGATCGCATCCAAGAAGAATTACAATTTAATGAACTTTACGAAAGAGCTAACTTAAGTCAGCATACTATTATTACTTTATATCACGGTACTGGCTCAGATGTATTCTGCTTAATTGCTCATGCATGTTGTGGTAAAACATTCAAACAAACTACGTTTAATTTTCGTTACAGTGCAAATATCATTTGTGGCATAGTCTATATTTGTGGCTTCTCTCTTACTCTTAATCGGTGGTGGAGCCTTACGCAATAAATTTTAATTGCTCATTCCAGTTTTGGAGATTTAAAAGCAAATATTAACTTTGGTCAACACTTCAACTTGATGGGGTTCTATGTATCCTTTTCAAGAAACAAAAGTTATATTGAGATATTTAGAAATTTACTCACGGATAAACTAGTAAAGATAAATCATTTGGAAGAAATATTATTCTTTTATGCGATGATTTTTAACAAATTTTATATTTGGTCCCGAGGGATCACGTGTAGCATTGCTTTGAAATTGCCGTACAAAATGGAATGACTAGATAAGTTAATTAACTTCTTTACATAATTAATATGCTACGTTAATCACATCACTTTAATGCAAAGTAGGACAATTTTTATATTTTATTGAAAACATTATTGATATACCACAACAATAAATTGTTGATTACAATAACATAATAATTTATTTATGGCAATATTGCAAAATACTTTTTAACAAAATCGTTTTTAAATTCAGTTGTTTGAGTAATAAAAAGTGAAAATTACGCTTTAAAAAATAACTATGAATATAATATTATAATAGGTGAAGCAAAAATTTTGCACATTAATTATCCAGTAGAGTTTTTGAATTCTCTATCTGTAAATGGTTTATCACCCCACACTCCTTAAAAATTTAAACACAAAGGAAGCATTAGTCAATGGAATAAGAAAACTTATAAAATTTATACATAAAAATAATATTGATCACAAAATTTTAGTTGCAATTTTGAAATGTGACTTATTGCACTATTATTTTATCGTTTGAATTTCAAAACACCCATTTCCAAGTATTCCTACATTTGGAATTACAATTGATACGTCGGAGGGACAAATATATGAAAATATTGGGATTTTATTACGGCAATCCTTTTTTAGTCATGGTTAGTTTCATGTCGCATCACGTAGATTTCGATCTTTGACGGTTTAACGTTTTATATTTTTAATACAACGAACAAGATCATTCTGACAATAATGAAAGATTGTTTACGAAAAAGATAGTTTGCATTGAAGTTTTGAATCGTTAAATCTACTTTATAACTATTCGTTTCTTGCAGCTGAAATTGTCATTTATATTTATTTTTTAATATTATTCTACCAATAAATAGTTTACTTGTTTATTTTTAAGGAATTTTATATATTTACTAATTTTTTGTCGTTAACTCCTTCATGCTTGCTCTTTGCTCTTTCCCACTCTTTTCCTCATAGCTTGAAGGTAAGAAATTGCATACAAATATAATAAATTCCAATTAATTAAGTAATAAACAACTTGGATTTCGTTACTTTACAGATATCATTCATCAAGTTTCAACCTCAGGCGAAACCAGTTTAAATAATAATTTATAAACCTATCCGTAAATATTTATATATATATATATATATATATATATATATATATATATATATATATATATATATATATATATATATATATGTATAGATAGGTATATTTTATTTAAAATATATCTTAGACCATTATGAACATATTAATTTTTGATCCTTATTAAATTTAAGGTTTTTATTTGTTTAGATTTGACGTTTTTCAAAATTATTATTTCACTTATTTGTTGCGTTTTTTGAAGTTATTATTACCAACATTGGAAGACGTCTCAATTTTTTAGTGAAAATGTAAAGAAAAATGAAGATTTGTATTTTTTGAACTTTCTATTTATGAACATATTATTTTGTCATATAAATGAGATTAAATTTAAATTTGCTAAAAACATACAAATGAATAAATTTTTACCTTGTTTTATCGCAATCAGGTCGTTGTCAAAATGAAGTTTCAATTTATAATAACGGAAAATCTCAATCAAAATAAAGTTTCAAATTGTAATAGCGTGAAATTTTTTTTAAATACTGCAATGTTTTGAATAAATAGATTATACGCATATAATATTGATCTCCGCATTTCAAAATTTTCGTGCGCATAGGTTAAACTACTATAGATTACTTACAATTCAGTAACTTACTCTAGTATACTATGTGTTTTGGAAAACTCGCTTTAAATTTATAAATAAGAAATACTTCTAAAGCTTTGTCTTTATTTCAAAATATTTTTCTTAGGTACATTTCAAATTCAGCATTATTTTCAATGCGATAAGCAATAATGGACGAGAAAATATAATCACTTTTTGTTGAGTTAAATTCTGATTATTTACTGTACTATACTATTGGAAGCCTATTTTGTTACATAATATTACCGTCGGTTATTGAACTTAAACACTATTTGGTCGTCGATTATTTCCAAAGTTTTAAAGCGTTTAACTAAGTTAATTCATACGTCCAACAAACAAATATATACGGCCCCTACATTGCAACGAACTGATTTAGTTCATATACTATATATTCTGAAGGAGTATTTCCAAAGTATGAATAGTTCTAAGCCATGTAGATTGTCAGTAATTCTTTAAATAATCTGAATTTGCCATAATTAAAATTGTTACCAAGAAATATATTTTTTCGGTAAAATTAATTTTATTTGGATTACTTGGAATATCTATTTTTAAAAATAAATATAACCAAGAAAATTATCTTTTAACGGTCTAAGTATCGATACAGCAGACGACAAATATTTATGTAAACTGTACATTTTTATTCATATTCGATAGTCAAGTATCATAGTTTTATTGTTTCAAACTTTGGTTAGATTATCAGTTTTGATGCTATTAAGAGAAATGATACATACACACACACACACACGCACACACACACACACACATATATATATATATATATATATATATATATATATGCAATTAAATGCGACCAAGAATACATATCCATATTTAATCAACTAAAACTTATAAAGCTTCAATGCGATACGAAATAACGGCGAAAGCCTGTAAAAAATTGCTCAATAAATCGCCCATTGTTTTTGACACCTATCCTTTTTAGTCGAGACATATAACATGAAGGTTTACAACCTCTGACCTATAATAAATATAAATTTGACATGTACCATATTTGAAAAATAAACTGTATCTGCAAAATTTTAATAATTTGATCAGAAAAAAGCGAAACAGTTTTCCAAAATATTAAAAATTAAGTGACTTATTATTATAAAATTCTTGGTTAAATAAGGACGGATGCCAACGCAAATAAAAAAGCAGGTGAAAACTCTTTACAGGAACTTTAGGTCATCATTTAAAACAGTAAAATTTGGTTTGTTATTTAGTGACGGATACTGGAACCAGTAGAATTTTATCGACGTGAAGAAGACTCTTTGAGAGAGGTTCAAAAAAAAATTAAATTTAAGAAAAAAATGTTCCAAATGATCAAAAATTGAAGATGCGGAAAATATCCTTACAAACTTATTTATAACCAAGTTTTGAACATATCTATCATGATTATTTGCACACAAAATTTAATTGTACTCGTATATGTGTGACAGGATTCCTTAGTGCACTTCAAAAATGGGACATTTTTAATTGTAGAAACAGTTTTTGTTGCTCTGTTTCGAAAACCACAAGGCTATTACTGAGTTGATTGCAAAACAAGATAAGACTATGATCTTTTTCTATAATCAAATGTTGAAAGAAAATTTTAGGGAATACCATTGAAAAGAGGAAGCAGCGCCACAAAAGCAAAGGTCAGTCAAAGCACCAAAAGCTGATGATCGAATTTTTTGGAAGACGGCAGTGAGGATGTGAGAGAATTATTTCTATTGAGGTCCAAGTATTTAGTACCATTAAAAATGCTGAATATTGAATATATTTGGCGTAAATTTTGTAGAAATTCATTATTCACAATTAAATAAAACTACTTGATGTAGTATTATTTTTACTTCCTTTAAGTTCTTTACCAAGACTTAGGTTTCATTGCATTACAACATCTTCGGGTGGGAAATTGCTAATCCACCTTAAGATGTTGTAATACAATGAAACCTAGGTCATGGTAAAGAACTTAAAGAAAGTAGGAATAATACTACATCACGGAGTTTCATTTTATTGTGGATGCTGAATATGATTATAACTTTGTGCAGCAACTTCGTCAAAGGATCGTGGAGAAAAGATAAGAAAAAATCACTTGGAGTGTTCGGTTGCTTTATGACAATGATTCCGATATTTGCTGTTTAAGAGTACGGCTGTAGAGAAATTGATCATCCTTACATTTCTGGTCTTAAAAACTCAATCTAGTCCCATCTGAATTTTTCTGTTTATGTTACTGATGTATATGTTTATCTTCATAAATCAAAATACATAACTACTATCCGTTGATTATTTATTAATTAACATTGAATTTATAAGCATAGTAAACTCAATTTCAAACAATGCTTTCTGGTTCAGTTTTTATTCAGAAAAGCAAGTTCCAAATAGCAATAGGCCTAACAGAGCTCACTAGTACTTTATCGAATATAAAAGAAAACAGTGTTTGTGGTTAGAAAAATTTAAATAACGTTTTTGAAGCAAGATTCAAAGGCTATGTTAAAATAAAAGTTAACATTTTTAACATCGAATACGCAGTGGTTCATTGAATCCAGTTTTGAAATATATTCATCAGTTAATCAAGAATTGAAATAAAGTTATTATTTTTTTCAAATGTTCGGTACCTGCTATTTAAGGTACGTACAGCACAATGTGTGTGGATAATGGATTAAAACTCGAATATCCGGTGCATACTATTAAGCACGGAAAAGGTATATGATTGTCGGCTGCATAAATACCATAGCTGTTTGAAGCTACAGGCTAAAATGATTATCAGTTGATTCATTATAAGTTAATATTGAAAATGAAAATAATTTATATCTGATAGTTTTATAAGGATCGATCGAAATCAATTTGATTATGTCAAAAAACTTATTAAAATAGGTTAATTATTTCAAGGGTACAAAAGATGTATTTTCATTAGATTTGTTATAGGTTCATGGTTTAGTTTCAAAATTGATCTTAACTCGCACCATCAGTACAAAATTAGTTTACATATGACAAAAACAACAAGCGATATTAAATGGTAAACCACGTCTTTATTTTTAAATATACTTTTGATGTTTTGAAAGTTAGGTTTTGTATATAAATATTTATACATAATAAAATAGTGAAGTACAGAAAACTAATTATCTGGCCAAATATATACACACACATATAAACTCTAATAATACACAGGTTGTAAAAAATAATTTGTTTTATTAATCCTATGATTCTGCTTATTAAACTGAATATATTTAAAACGTGTTTTTTTGAAAAGAACTAATTTATTTTGTTGGAATTCCAACTTTGTTCCACGAATGCCATCGGATCGCGGACGATGTCGCAGTCGACGCCTCAGTCGAGAACGAAGGGATAGCAGATACCGAGTATGTAATCTAGAGGGTAAGTTAAGATGCGAAACGGACGTAGTGCTGGCCCGATTGTGAATACTAAAAGACTAGGTTATGATTGTCTCTATCTGCACATCTGTACGTTGTCTGTCACCGACGCCTCATTACGCGTATTGCAAATTGTGACAGACGCCGTTACACGATGCCAGCCATCTGAGGTACCTGCGTCGAACAGGCGCGTGACATCACCATCGTCTGCACATTTGTTGAAGCTGCTGCCATCTTCAAAGAGCCACATGCAAGACCGCGAATAAGCCTACATTGGAGCTTGTCGCCAGCGAAGCGGACCTGCTATCCATGCAGTCAAAAGTTACGAATCAAATTGTAGATGCAATCAATTTATTCAACTCGGTGAGTTTCCACCAACATGTTTATATTTTTAACTTTAACACTGATGATTCGTGCAAGGAAGTAGATCGTACTAAGTCTTTAAGAATAAATTACGAGAGTTTGTCATGTGTAGGCAACTATTAAAAAAGTGACGCTCGCACATCACTGAATGTGTGGGTAATGAACTTTCGTTCATGGAGTAATTTTAATAAGTTTTTTTTTCAAATTTTGAAAAACCGGTTAATCGCTTTTTAATTCTTTTATTATTTCGTTTCATGTATAGCCGTATCTAACTTATATATTTGTGTACATAACAAGGGAATGAAAATTAGGTACCTTTTTGCATGACATTCAAGTACACCTGTTCGTTGTACCTAGCTTTTGATTATTAGAATCTCATTTCATTAATTTAATGAAATAAACGATAGTTAGAAGAAACTAAAATTATTTCAATGTATTCTTTTGTACTTAGGATAGTGATTACTTCAAGTAAAATATCCACCAGAAACGCAATAGTAAATTTAGTTAAACTTAATTCTCGATGATTGGTAAATACCAGTTGTTTTGGAATGCTTAACTGATAATAAATATTCCCTTATGTCGTTTATTTACGTACACCACTACGATCCAGACTTTCAGAGCAACTTTCTTCACAATTCTATTTGCGTGCGTTAAAATCCAAATCGAATTAGTCCTCAGCAACAACAAGCGGTGACGTATTAATAATGACATTTCAGCTCCTTTTGTACATGAATATTCGCTCACCAAGGATTTTGGTTTGGGATCGTGTGCTAATTATTACATAATTCATTATTTAGCCAGTTTAAACATAAGTATGAGTAAATTATATGATATCACAATAAGTTAATTCTGATATTATTAATTGTCTGGTATTGCAATGTCCACTAAAAATACTAGCACTATGTCGAACCGTTTTGGGAGATTCCTATTAGTTACTGACCGCATCTCCTTCCCCTTGCCAAAACAATTTGATTCTATAAATGTTTGGGGTTTTTTTTTTAAAAACGCAATCATGCAGGAATCGTAGTTTAATTTTAGACCGAGTCTTCTAATAGAGGACAAAGACGGGTTTGATCGAATGTTTAGACTTTCGTAACGTATATGACATCACGGTTAAAGATGGTTTTTCTTTCTCAAAAATCGATAATTACGTAGACCCTTTGAAGCAAAGCAAATATTTTTTAAGCCAAAATATATTCCCCTGATGTCACCACATTCTTTTATAGAAAGAAAATTAATTCCTCTCACTGGCTTTGTTACCTAGTGAGCCAACCTCAAGAAAAAATTCAAATGCTTCAATATGCCTTTCGGATTGGGTAATGTACCTGTGAATTACAAGGAAATTCTTCTCGAATTTATTAAACTATCCTTTTGCCTCTTTCTTGATATTTTGCATGATAAGAATTTGTATGCACATGCGCGTTTATCAATGTTCTGTTCTGGTATAGACGCAAAAGACACATCATCCACATCTCACCTATAATCAATTTTGAGGAAAAAAGCTAATCTAGAAAATAGCAGGAAAGACTCTGAAGGAAATAAAACGCAAAAACGCGCCTAAGTATTAGGAAAACATAATTTAAGATACCCTTCAGAACGATTTGTGAATGAACTTTTGTTCAATGAACAATGAACTTTTTAATAAGATAATGAAGAACTAAAAGTATCTTTAATAATCTCTTCATTATATAAGAATATAATTTATCACGATAATTATATCTACTTGCGTTATATAACTTTTCGCATGTTTGGAAGTATCTGCATATCCAGTGTCCATTTCATTTACTTGATTCTCTAATATCAATTTTCTTCATCGTCATTCTATAATTAATATTACGGTATAATATTTTGAATATTAAACTTTTGAACATATGCATATTTTGGAGCTTGCAGAGTTTATTTTTGAAATTATGGCATAATAAAAATTAAATATATTATGTATTTGTTACAGTTTGTTCAAAATAGCGCCCCAAATTGCACCAACTCTAATAAAAATTTTACATTATACGGGCCGTTTTAAAAAAAAGTGGAAGTAAACATTTCTTTCAACATGTTTGGTATGTATAATAAAATATAATTACATTCGATGATCAATTCGAACGTGTATAAAGAGAAATAACAAAGTGACAACATTTTTATTAAACGTTCACACGTACTTTCTCTGAATCTGCAACATTAGCACAGTATGTAAAATGTCATAATTTCAAAATGGCAGTGAACAACGGATGTAGGTACAAAAATGCGTCAATCATATAGTTGCGTTCATTACAATTTAATGTGATTATTCAGGAATATCGAAAAACTAAAAAAATGTAATGAATATTTTTTTTAGTTTTTGTGCAATATGTGGATTACACGACACACTTAAACAATTTCAGAAAGAAATTACAAGCAACATTTTACAGTAACTTTAATCTCCTGTTATTGGATATGTTTTTTCTTCGGTATTAAGAAACTCTTAAACTTTATAGTAATTATAATATTTTTCTCTGTTATCTATTCTTTAATTAGCCGATTTAGGAATATTTAAATTCACACAGACATACAAATTATCCACAAATGTTTTATTAAGTTTTCGGGATTTTGTGCCCACTACAATTGATAGGAATGTAGTGATGTTAAAATTGTCAATGCACAATTTGCGAGTATTTGTTTTTACGTATCAAATTGGATACTAACAATTGGTTCTATATAAAAATATCCAAGTGAAATAAAAATTGTAAAGACCAAGTACACAAATGACATATGGTGAGGCTAAGTGCCTGCCCAAATAACCCTTATTTGTTTTTTTTGTAAATGCCACATATGTTATATCAAAATACTAAACAACTATCATATCCTAAATTTACTTTACATAAAATACATATTAATTAATCGACATACTTCATGATATTATGGGAAATTACGTCAAAAATGTTTTATAAGTTTTTCAACATTTTGAGGAGGTACGTATTATATACATGTACCTTCTTAATCTTTGACAAAATTATAAAGGGACGAGTTACTTTACATCAAACTATTTAAAGGCCTAACACCTTTAAGTTATGTGACGTTAAGTGCAGTATCGAGTTCATATTAATGATATTCATGTGTCTAAAATGTAAGTTAAAGTATTTAGCTATAAACAATGTCAAAAGAGCGTGACAGAAAAAAAAACGACAGATTAATTTATTTAGTCTAAAATAATAAACTCACAATATGTCATGCATGTGTATATAA
Source organism: Druceiella hillmani (assembly GCA_039881145.1). Lineage (NCBI taxonomy): Eukaryota > Metazoa > Arthropoda > Insecta > Lepidoptera > Hepialidae > Druceiella > Druceiella hillmani. Next base: position 27,081,192 of record JAYKKI010000010.1, read on the forward strand.
AAAATAACAAATTCATCTTCATGACTAAGAAAAATACATTTCATTAGATATTTTGAAAATTCCATTTAAGTTTCAATTTATTTTACAAAACCTGTTCCTTATATATATATATATATATATATATATATATATATATATATATATATGTATATATATATATATATATATATATATATATATATATATATATGTATATCCTTAGATATATAATAGTATCTAAGAAAAACATAAATAGACAAGAATTTTATAGGTCAAAGTACTCAGTTCTGTTCTCTAAAATCGATACCCTGTAACTTTAAAATTAAACCATCAGCTGTTACTAAGCCAGTGCTCGGTGAACTAAAACGTTATTACATTATGTTAAATATTATTGGCTTTTATTCAAATATCTCTCTACTTAAGCTTAAAAATGAATATCAAGTTAATTTCAAAGATTTCTGCGTTATTCCAATGTGTTTATTCTTCAGTTCCGTCGGTACAACGGCATCTTCATTGTTCTTTTGGTTATAAAGTTGCATATACGTTGTTTTCTTTGAAACCTTTATTTTTTACGCTTATAGTCTTTAAGATAGACTGTTAGATAGACCCGCAAACTCTATATGCTTTAGAACGCGGTCATTCAACCCTCAAAGAATATAAAAATTAATTAAAATCTAGACAATTGGTAAGAATTATATCACTATGCTAGCTTGTAAGACTGCCATACATATAGCAGCACTAATTTTTCCTCACGTCCTATCGTTCGGCCATAAGTTATATATAAAACTAAAAGGAGTCTTCAAAACCAGTTAGGATCCTCATTTTCATTCTGTAAATTACCAACTTGAAAATTAGGTCTATGTTAGAACCTTAGACTGCAAAAACCAATCCTCTATTGGGAAAAAATATAAAAATAAAAGAGCGACATCTCTATTTTTCATTAATAAATAATCGCCTTGTAATTGAGGACAATAACGAGGTAAAACTGACTAGAAAAAATAACGGAACCAGAGCTCAGATTGGGTAATTTAACTTCTTTTGTAATATATTTGTATTCAACAGCAATTCCTTACTGTATCTATTTCATTATTTTTTCTACTTTTGCGATGTAATATATTCTACTTTGAAGTATATATTTTAGAAATGTTACATTGCCATCGTCCATGCATTTATCGATTTTACACAAGCAATAAACAGCTGTTGGTGTATTTATTTAGATTATGTTGACTCGTTAAAATTCATAAGGAACTACCTTATCTTAAAGTTATTCATGTAGATATGTCCGTTATAAAACCACACCTAAATAATACGATAGCTATTTTTGGTACAATAAAGTTTATTTCCAAACACGCGACATATTTAACAACATGGACTGCTATGATATGCTTCACTATGATGATTAATAAATTCGATTCTATTGCAACACAAAGGGTAAAAATTGAGTAAAATTGGGTAAAAATGATGCCATTAAGCTTAATAACGCAATCCAAAGTATCGAAATACAAAAAGAATGTTAGTAACATATATGAAATACAATATCTTAAAAACATCATCAACCTTTATTGCTTTTCAGGAGATGATACACAAAAATAAATACTAATGAAAAAGATTTTATTAGCGCTGTTAGAGTAGAGCATCAAGTTTGAAAAATGTATCCACTGTGTCGAATAAATTATTATTAAACATTAAATACATGAAAAAGTTAAACATGTTCGATAATAGTTTACTTACATTGTTATTTAAAATGAAAAGTGTAATAAATTCTATAATGTTTAATAATGCAACTTCAAAATGATTTTGTTGGAAGCTATAGATTTTATCTAATTTAACATTGTCTCTACCATTAGATGTGGACCAAATTTTTTACGTTAAAAAATTCACCGTTAATTCATAATCTACCAATGCCCACAACACATAAGCTAACAAATCCTTAATCCTGTATAGTCATAAGCTATTCAAAAAAATATATTGGTGTAACAAGAGACAAATGCTATTTTTAACCGAGATAGAGATTTAGAGGTTGCAGAATTGTTAATCAATCCTACTTATGTTAAAATCATATTTGTGCGATAGTACATTCACTATAATTCAGCTGACCCAACTCGTCAGATTAAAAAATATTTCAAAGTTGTTACTTCTCTTCTTAAAATTGTGTTTCTAATGCAATGAAAAATAAACATACATTTATATCTGTACCTAATGCAAAATAACACGATCTGCGCCATAAACTTACACTAAGACATCATTTCAGTCTTCATTAGTCACAACACCTTTGTTCCCAAGCATCTAATATTATTACGATGGCACAGTCCTATTTCCGGAACTTCATCTTCCCATAATGAAGTTCTCTTCTCATGCACTTCAGCAAACCGCCTTCCCGGATATATCGTCATTTAACATTCTTATTATCGGCATACGCAATTTCAAAAAAGTTGAGAACCTAGGTTAATTAAAACCCAAAAAGCAGTATAAATAAAACGAAACCCATAAACAATTTCATTTTTCTACACATTTATCGAGATTTTTATCTGAAGCCTCTACTTAGATCTTTCTATACAAACCTAAAGCCATATAAAGTATGAAATTATGACATACGGGCAGACAGATGGATGATAGTGGGAGAATTATAAAGTTTCTTTGATTCGCAATGGAACCTTAATAACTTGACTAATATTGCTGTACTTACCACACACATATATATATATATATATATATATATATATATATATATATATATATGTATATAAATCAATAATTTAGGCATTAATATTATTATAACACTACGCTAATGCTCACTAATCGACATGCATCAAATGGAACGAAAGTGAAAATGGGCGTCATGATAAGATAAAAATACCTGATATGATAAATGCTCTTAATGTATATCCGCAAGGGAAAATACATTTACTCAATTACAACACTACCTACGGTACATTGTTCATTAGTACATGTTAAGACCTGGACTTTAGGTTGTTTCCGTTGACAATGAAAAAACTCAATAAACTCAGTGACTCCAGAAACAGTCCAAATGAAGCAAAGTTTTATTTAATACTGCTAAGAATATTCGGTTTCTTATATTTACCCATAGAGACAACAAACAAGCTAATCGTTTACAAGGTTGCAGACAGGAATATCTGGTCCATTGTCGTTGGATGTCTTGTATCCGTAATTCAATTGTTATCAGTATTGACAGTTACGAGGCCGCAGTCAACAACAAACCCTATAAACGTGTGCTTAACTTATGTTCTCTATTTCTCACTTTGTTTGATGTCGCAAGTGTTTATATACTCATCCATGTATTATGATCGACAATTTGCCCATATTCTCTACAGACTGTCAAAATTGGACAAAAATTGTGCATGGAAACATAAGTATCCAAAATTAAATATTCACATGTGGTTTTATAATATATACACCTTTATATATCTAGCATATCTAGTTAGTATGTCTATAACAGAATGGTATTTACAAAATCATCCTTTATTGCCCAGATTATTTATAAGTTATACTATTAACGCCATAATAATAACTGGGGTTGTGATTAGAATAACTTGTACATTCGATCTATTTTACTTGAGACTAAGGATGTTAAACGAGGAATTAAAAAATGTCAAAGAAATTTACAGCAAAGCGGCCACCAAAAATATAAACAAACTTCTAACGATCGTTAGTGATTTTAAATCGTATTACCATGAAATAGTTTGCTTAATTTGTAACTCCAATAGAATATATTCAATGCTGTTATTTATTACCATGATTACAAAGTTTGTAATTATATTCCAATCGTTATATGTTATCTCTTCTCTAATTACGAGGACTGGAGTAACGGGCAGAGGTTTAAACGATTTTACTGACGACGTTACAAGCTTAGTGCTATTAATAAAGCAATTTTTTGATGTGGTAGTCATAATTAAATGTTGTAGCAGATTGGTCAAAGAGGTAAATAAAGTTTACATTTTTCTAATTTAGTGGTAAAGAAATTGAAATAAATATTCATGTTTTTACAAATGAAAATTCTATTTTATCCAACTCGTGCGCCTGAAACTGTGATACAAAAAACAAACTTATTTATAGAATTTCATATTCCGTATAACTTTTATTTATTTTCAGGCCAATTATACGAAGAAATTTGTACTTGAACTCTCATTGGTTATCCAAGATTTAAAAAATGAAGATATTCTTTCACTGGTATGAATCGAAATTACTCAAATAAGTTTTACAGTATACAATATGTTTTATTTAACCTCCGATAAATAACTTTCATTTAGTTGTTATTCAATACTATTTATCACTTAAATAATGGATCTTCTGCTGGAGAGATTCGTCAATCTTGCACAGGTTCTTAGCTTTATTAAAATTTGACCTTGGGTCATGAAACTTGAACAACGTTACATTCAAAATATTTCCTGAAAAGGAAATTTGTTAATAAGAAACTAAAAGATTCGATAAATAATAAATCAGCTGTGTATGCATCGAACTCACGAATGAAATCCTCGGTAGCATCAAACAATATTAAACTTATTTCGTAACCAAAAATAGGTGTGTATTTCTTAGAGACATTGTAAAAAACAAGATTATTGCTGTACTCGATACCAAAAATATCCCATATCTCTAAAACTACACAACATACCTTATTCAAACCAACTTTTAAGCTTTACTGCCTTAACTTTTTCAACACGTTACTTGAAAAATAAGAGAAGAGGGAGCACACGTTTCTTCTGTTGGTGCTGTAAATATATCATATCTTAAAACTATACAACATGCTTATTCAAACAAATTTTGTTGGAAGTTTGTTTTAAGTCCTACTACCTAAATTTTACACGTCAGTCGATTAATTTTAAGACCTATCTAACGACTTCCCTTACATCTACGTGCACTTGATTTTTTTTTCATTCCTCAGTTACATGTATGGGTTGCCACCACTAATATTATTTTTTTTCGTGACTCTTCTATTTCGATGTACAGCGGTTCGTAAAACAAATACCAACAATTTTTGCCTAAATAGTGTAAATAGTCTCTGAGTAAAATAGTTGTGAGGGACGGAGAGACAGATAGAGGGACAGGACGAAATTTTGAGGTCATTGTGTTTTCTAAATTTGCATAATTTTTCGCTTCGTGAATATTCTGAACTGTGACATTTTCTGAAAAACACTGAAACATTTTCTTAAAACTTACATGACTGCTATACATGCAAATATTTTTACAGTATATTGACACATATAATAAATTTTATGTGTCAATATACTGTAAAAATATTTGCAATAAAATTAAACTGATTTTTGTAATTTTTATCGGTTCATGTGTTGGTTCGTCACACACACATCACAGTTTAAAGTTAACTTAAAAAAAAGTTTAATTTCTTTTTCAAATATAAGACACAAGAATTAATACTTTTAAAAATTCCTTTGATGCAAACAAAATTTAGTTCACCAATATAATTAAATTCATAACCACTCTATGCATAGTAATTGCACAAATATATAGTACGCTTATGTGCATGTGCATTGATAACCCTAGGTGTATTTTAAATATTGGAATGAATTGTTCCACCAATATGTATGAAGTATATATGTGAGTAGTAAGTACTTAAATAGGTACTTAATAACACGAAAGCGGGCACATAAGGGCAGAAGTTATTTCAGGTTGTCTTTAAAAAAAAGTCACTAAAGAGAATATCGGATAATTTAATATTTTCGTCTAAAACACACTTGCTTAAGAAAGTTTATTTTTATAATTAATATATTAGATGGTGTTACGTATATTCGTTTTATAGTTAAATTAAAAATATTTTGAATTTCATATTTTTTCCACATGTGAATGAAGTCATGGGAATAGTTTGCGCCAATTATTTTTTATGATTATTTTTCGTTTGAAGTTAAAAATATTGCTGCTTTTAAAGACGAGTACGCAAATTGACCTCCACGATAGTTTTGTATTTTATTAAAAAAAAAGCAACAAATAAATATGCATTAGGTTCTTTCAACAATAGTTTTTCAACAGCATTTCAAAACTTTATTTTACTTTATCCTCAATAGGAAATACGATTTTTGCTAGAGTTATTATTATATTTATTATTATTACAAATCACCCAGATACATCTAACCGACAGATAAATTAATCATCCAGAGAAAGAAGAATTTTTCCGAGCTTTGGAGGCGGAATTCAAGATTCCGCAAAAGAATATTGCTCAGTTTATGTTTACAATTATAAATCTCTATTCGAATTACATTATCAACCCCTATAATAGATACACATTACTCTTATTCCCAATTCATTTACTTAGTAGCACTCATTATTTTTTTGGTGATAAAATTGTCACAGACTACATAAATATAAAGGTAATTAAGAAACTTCTTTGTTCTTAAAATATTTGTTCTTACAGATGGATGATTTTACTGTTCTGCTTCTCCAACAAAATTTGCAAATCAGCGCGTGTGGATTCTTTGCTATTAATGAGCGGCTCGTCTCGTCGGTGAGTACAATATTCAGTTGAAATGCGGATCAGATCAAGTTTGCAAAGTACTTTCACATTCCTAGAAGAATTCAGTTCCAGAAGATTTGGTACTGAATTCTTCTAGGAATGTGAAAGTTAGCATAACTTGTTTCTCAATAATATTTGGTATTTTTTTATGAACAGGTAACAGAAAAAATGAATAGTTTAGCCCGTGTTGTAGATCAGTTGTATTAATTATACAATAATTAAGAGCATTTCAAGAGTAACCACGAAAATATTTTCTATTGTTAACAGCAAAAACTTACAATTTTAATGTAAAATTTGAATTAAACATTTACAACTATGCTTCGTTAGACTTCAAATTCTAACGAATGGTAAAATGTCGTGTAACTCTACGTTCCCCTCAAATATTTATATAATGGTAAACGTGCTTAAATCTTGCAGTCCATATAAGAGGCCTAGGTCTAAAAAATAAATATATCAATTTATCTAACTTTCGTTTTCAATATTGCTTCTAATTCACATAAAAAATTAAAAGGAAGTGGGAACTAACGACGAATCTTTCAATGAATAAATACAATATTATGGCTTTGGATAAAGAATCTGGTTCAAATTATAAGTTCGTTGGAATATTTTTGAAATTAATTTCGATACAAATCGTTTATAACAATAATTTAACTTGAATAGGATTTTTACTCTATTTGGTTAATTAGTTTTTATTTAACTTGTACTACTTTGGATGAAGTTTTGAGAAAAACATACATTAATTAAAGGCTTATATGTAATGAAAACAATTTGTTTTTTGTTTTTCCCATTATTTATTTGTTTTTCTTTATCTAAATTTGCCTAAAATGTATGACCGTCGTTAAAAATAATTTCACGTGGAAATTTTAAAGTATCTATACATAATTAATTTATTAAATGATACTAAACACATGTCATCATGAGATTTAATATTTGCTATTAAATGCGTGGGAGTCTAAAAAAATTTGCGTTTAAATTACCTACTTTGCTTCTCACAGAGTTTATCAAGTATAACTACTACTCCAGTAAAACAAGGGTCATTTCTGTAATAAATTACAGACGTACTTTTTCCACTGTTCTCGGTGTTAACTGTAGAACCCGTTTCTACTGTCATCTACTAGATATCAAAGAAAATTACCTCTCGGTGGCTTCATCTTTTCTAACTTTATATCTGTATCTATAACATGGGGAACGAGTTCTTAAATTTTGTCTTCACACGGCGTCTTTTTAAAAATGGGTATCCCTCAAAGTAACTAGTGGTTATTGGAGCATGTGACAGCTCTCCATTGTTGCTTAACTCATCTCCCGCGATGAAATAATTGAAACAGGTTTCAAGATTAATTTTTTTAATAATAAACTAAAATTTTATATCTCATCATATATTTTCTCTCTTTTCAGATGATTGCAAATATATTTGAAAACATTCTGATAGCTTTTCAAATAATATAATCGATTGCAGATGTCAGAACACTTATGTTAGCTTTTTTATAGCCGTAATTCTTAAAGAGTACAAAATATAATAAGTATAGGAAAAAAAAATATTCAAAGCTTTCGCTTTACTACACTGTGTACATATATCATAAACATATTATGTATTAAAAGTGTAATGACGGGGTGATATTATCTAAAGAATAGCTAACTGGAATATTTTCATTTTGAATAAAGTAGACGCTATTTTTGTATGAGCATTTCGTAAACAGAGCTAGGAAATGAAAAGTATCAAATGGGATTATACAGAGAATTGTACTAAAATGTTTTTCATCATCACTTCTAAATAAAGTTTATTCTAAACAATTGGAAAAAAATTCTTGCTTCATAATAATTACAACTGGCATACATACTGACCTAAATTTGAAGAGAATACAAGGATGGTACCGACAGATGGACATACAATTGCTCAAAATGAAATTATAAGGGTAACAGATTTGAATACAGAATCCTAAGAATCTATAATAGTGAAAATATTACAATTTTTTTGTATTTTTTGACATGTATAACCTTAAAGAAATATTCGTTAATTACATAGAAATATTTAATGCAAATAATTAATCCACAAACATATTTGAAATAAAATAAATAATAAATTTTCTAGTTTAGTTTCAAATGATTAAGACAAACCACAATAAAACAATAAACCCAATAAGGGTTGCATTCTTGGCAATGTTATTTTTAAAAAAATACATTTTTATAGTGTAAATTAAAAGATCTTCCCAGATCGTCATTTAACAATAACGTTTTGTTCTTTTCTAATACCAAAACTGATAGCAAAATCTGCACATGGAAGTTTTTTCTTTCAAAAAAGGTCAATTTATAACTTTTTTTAGGTTAAGTTTATAGATTTTTTCGATACTGAAAGTTTCAATAAAATCAGTATTTCAAGATTTTCATTTAAAATTAAAAACAAAGTAATTCAAATTAATATATAATTAATGTATGTATGAAAAGGGTAACAACTGAAGGGTCAAGGAAGAAATTTCTTTGAACATTTGATCATCTTGGTGAACGAAGAGAAGGACAATGGAGCTATATGCAATCGTCAACCAGAGCTAAGATAGTGAAAGCTCTGAAGACAACAACGAACTAGGGCAAACAACATACTGCCTGGAGTTGACGCGATAACCACAATAAGTACCTTGAATCCCAACTTATCAACGAATGTGGGAGAAAAAAGGAATGTTGGAGAATTTAATGCGCTGCGTCAGAATCAATATTGACAAAAAAAAGAGAGAAGATACAGTATCGAAACTGATAAGATATCATCTAGCTCTCAATTTTCAGCAAAACTTTGTCACGAGTCATTCTGAACTGCACCAACAATAACGTCAATCGCGCCAAAGACAAGATGAGATTTTCATCTATTTAATTTAGCATTTTTATTAAATTAATATCTTTTATTTTATGACTTTTACAGATGATCCATTGTACATTGCAAGTATGCAGCTGCATGTATAGATTTATTTAAAGTGCATAAAATAAAAGTAGATAGGTTTAAATTGTATCATATATTTTACCAGCGTTTACAACATTGATATCAACTGACAAACATTTGAAACAATATTCTCTTCTTCATTTGAAATGGATAATTTGTCAAATACAAATGTTTATAATTATTCTTGTGCAAAAGTTATGTTTGAATGTTAGAATGTAAATAAATTATTATGTCTGTTACTTGTGTTGTAATAATGATGCTTATGATATGTATCGGTGTTTCTTGTATAAAATTTATTGAAACAAATTATTGTTTGAATAATTTTTATTTAAAATTTTGTAATAATTAGTAGCTTAAATAGAAACTTAATAAGAAAATGTGAATGTTGTAGAAGCTTAATAAGAAAATGTGAAAACTGATAAATTTTTTCATAAAAATAAATTTCATTCATTGTAGTTCAGGAATTTCTTGACTCGTCCTTTCGAACTATTAAGAAAGAACGTGAGGGTTTAATTAATGATTAACAGTAATTACTGCTAATAAATGCAGATATGAATGTCGGCATGGAAAAAAAACCTAAATATTTGTCTAATAAAGTCGATCTGATAATATTTTCTTGTCCAATTCTCTTACTACTTTGGATTATGCTTCACCGATTTTCATATGTTAAGACGTCGTATTAGATTAGTTAAATCATATATGCATCAGGGCTCATGTTGCACGTTCCACGATTTTTCTATTCTGTCTTTGCCTACGTTGTGGCTATTTTTTATACAACGTGGTCTATATACAGTGCCCCAAAAATTGTTTACGGAGAGAAAATTGTGGTAAGTCTTTTTCAGTTCTAAAAGTTTTTAGAAGGCTATTTAAATCATTGTCGGAAGAAGTGGTAGTTGGATTCCGTAGTTGAGAACTTGGACAAGTTAGGACGAGAACTTGGATATTATATGTGACCACATTTTTTGTATGTTACGGCCAATAGGCATTTGTTTGTAAATAATTTATATAAATTTAAATAATTCAATGCCCATTTAAAAGGAACACTTAATTTTTCTAAAATTGCAATTCGGGCAGAATTTTCGCATTTAGTGTATTAGTGATAAGATTTTAATTCTTGAAGTTGCTGTAATAGTTACATGCGTAAGAATTTTCTGTCAAGACTATCACCTCATGTCAAAAACTCCGTTAGGGGTTTTTTTTTCGTAAGGGAGTTTTTAAAGTTATAGACGAATTTCTATATTTACAAATTTTACGACAGTGTATTTTGTAAATGTATATGATTTCTGGAAACAAAAAAGTTAACAAAATATTTCAAGCAATAAAAGAAGCTAAGAATTAACACGAAAATCGCACATTGCACGCTTGCTACATGACAACTCTAGTTCCGTACGAAATTTAATGTGATTTTTTGAAAGAGTTTTCAAAGATATGTTATTTATGCGACTGGAATAAATATTTTTCACAAAAGTACAAAAAGTATCACGACTATGGATTTTCGCAGAACTTATGGTTTTTATATGACATTCCACGAGGTTCTCTACTAAAAAAAATCAACAACTTAACTATGTCAACCTGTTAAAAAATAAACACAGTTATTTAGTGATATCTTACTCACAGTTATTTTTTAGAAATCGACAAATAAATTCAATTAATCTGATACTTTACTACTGTACTAGCTATGGTGTTAAGCGCTGGTGATTATAATTCTATTAAAAGGGAAATCGACAAATTTTTTAATGTAATTTTACTGGCTGTGGTTTACAAATAATGATAATTTCGTCAATTTTCAACAGGTATAATGACTTTTATTTATATTTTTGTACGGTTTATGACAATGGTAAACCAATCTAAATATTTGATAGAGAATTATCCACCGTCTTTATGGTCCTAACAGTACAAATATGTTGCAAGTGCAGTTGCAAAGTGCGTGAAGTCATGATAACATACACCAACATACTTTTTTACCGCAATGACCATCTTTGGCTTTTAGTAATAAAACCAACAATCGTTTTAATTTTGTCTCATCCATCCATTCGTCCGTATGCCTTGCAGTTTCTACAGTTTTGTCCAGGGCGAGATCGGCAAAAGTCGACAGTGTCGAGACCAGATGTTGAGAGAATAAAAGAAACCCTTCTTAGGAGAGAAAATAGAAAAAATAAACCTTCAAAATTGTTTAAAAATTTGCGTTAGTCACATTTTCATCTGTCTCGTCTTTGCAGGACGTATATTCGTCATATGGTAATATCAAATATATGACAAAATTATAAAAAAACTCAAATGATATTCCCATACTTGCAAAATGGGAATAAAAATATTTTCCAACAGTTTTTTAATTACGAATTTTGGAAAAATAATAGAAAATTCTAGGTTATTTGAGAGAAATTTCAACTGAAGTTAATTTACGATTACTTACTTCAACAGTTTCAAAAGATATGGACAATTACTAAACAAAAATTTATGCGCGTCATTTCACGTACTTGGCGAAGTTTTCCAGCTAATCTGATTCGTACTTTATTTCTTTTTAGACATCTTATTTCAGTCGTCAATATTCGTTTGCCTTCTGAGTACCACTTTTCAGAACAGCTATTTTGTTTTCAGTTTACTTCTTAAACTATTCAATTGACATTATAATCAAAAATATACATTCAATATAATTTCGCAGTATTTAATACTGAATTTGTTGCTCTGTAAAAATCTAAAATAGCTCCTTCACTATTGTATCTCTTTAAATCGTTTATCCCTTGTTTCTTTTATCGTTTTAAGTAAATCGTCTGGAACCATTGGTCTTGAAACTCTTTTCCTTTTTTTATTAACGCTCAAAAAGAGTGCCCGGTTTAATCGAACACTTATAATTTTATTATTAAATAAATCCAGAGAAACAATATTATTTTATTTTGTTCACTACTGACAATAAGTTTTTCCATGTTATATTTTTGTTAAGTACTTTGTCCAGACACAATCTTATATCTTCGTCGTGGTGTGTTGGTTTGATAAACATGGCAATTAGCTTTTGGCGGCGCGGTGTACAGTGGGACCCGAGTTCAGTTCACAGCCGCTCGTTTAGCGGGACTGGACTGGTTTTCTGGTTAACTCTAAAAGATTGCTCTCGTAGTAGTAAGTCTACCATAGGTGCCAATTAGATACTATAAAGTGGATAAATAAATAAATAAATGTTTCGTTACATCCCAGCCCAAAAAATCATAATGCGATAAACACATGAAAGTATCGTTTGTATCTTCAATATGTTTGCCAAAATTAAAAGTCGACAGTGGACGACCTTAGTACATTTTACTATGAATCTGAGTGGAAAAGGATAAAACTTGCTGTAAGTTCATTATGATTGTACACTTGACACTGCTGAGCATATGTGAAGCTTTAATATTACTTTTCAAAAATTATAAGGCTTTATTCGCTTTAGCCTGATGTAAAGACAATTTAGATATAATAAATTATTGTCCGGAACATTAGCGTTAATTTGAACAAATGGTAGATCACATATAGAATGAATGTCAGTTCTATTTATTTCAAATTTCCATATTTTGAATTCCTTTAAAAGAGTATCACAATATTGCTGTAATTGTTGTTTAAATTAAGTTCCTTAAATGCTTTAAACAAACTATTCATCTTAAAATTTGGGTTCAAGTGCCTATTTTGGGAACGAGCTCTTTCGTAATGTGATACCTCTCCAGGAAATTAAAATACATTAGTTTTAATGGCTCCATTGTTTTTAAATGTATATTTTCAATTTTTTTTCGTGCCACTTTTTTAGTTTACACAAAGTTTCTAGTTTCTATTCTCTTTCAAAGCACCTAAGTTTGTTTTGTTTTAAATTAAATACTTTACGACAAACCTGTTTACTTGTTCCATTGCCATCAGATAGAGTATATCTACCGGTATGTTGACGCTCAAAACGGTATTTTTAATCTTCATATTTATTCATATCTTGATTTTTAAAATATTAATGAGATCCAATAAATGTGAACCTTCTTTTCCATTTGAATATGATTGATGGTAATCATGGAATAACTTGATCCTTTGATCACATTAAATTTCATTATACTGTTTTTTTATATTTGCATAACATTGTCCAGAACAAAATAAAATACTGGATTGGGCATACATTTAAATTAACAATGTAATAAAATTATGTAAAATATTTCAACTACGAGCGGTTTGATAACATGGTAATTTCTGAGTGAATGTAGAGTCAAAAGTTTTCTCAAAAGTTTATGTGCTGCGCGTTTCTGTATTTTAGGCTTAGTACACAAACAAGCATGTACTTGCACTGACAAACATACAGGCACACTATTGTGTACACATACACATGCACACATGCAAGTGCCAATTCACATCCATTAACAACCACAGACTCGAACGCATGCGCGAGAACATTCACACATCAGGTGAGAAGCGCAAACCGCACCATCACACTCACACATGCACTTTAAGCACACGCGAGCACAAAATGAACATCACAGGCATACTGACATACAAATACAAAACCTGGATAATACATAAGTCACCAAATTACAACAAAATTTGTTTTCCATAATTTGATGTTTATTCCAAAATTACCTTGCCGTGAAATCTCCCGTTTCCTCTACACTTACTACGATCTATTAAACAAAATAATAAATAAACAAGTACCTCACTTTATATTTGCTATGAAAAAACAAATAAATAAAATGACCAAACACAAGAAGACACATATTAACATCGATTCACAAAATAATGCATACTAAATGATATATATGTAACATCACTAATTCGAATATGCATAAAAATTAATTGAACTTCAAAATTCTTTTACAATTTTCTACATCAGAATTTGGTGATACTTTGGCAGGAATGATATTCACATACGTTGACATTCACCCTGACTATGTATTTTGCGTTTTTCATTTGCCGGATAAACACTTTTACGACATTTTTTGAATTTATTTGTATCACTGCAGCTAACATTGCTAACTAACTAACGTGTTCACTGACGTCAGCCATTTTGATGCAAATGTGAAGTCAATTTGGATGGCACATAGCGCTTTCTCACAAAACGTGAGCTTGGTACTTAATACTCGGAATTACTTCGCTTCTTTGTGTAGATCGCATGGAAGTTTCTTTGATGCTTAATGTTTATGTGGGGTATTGGCGTTAGAACATATTTTTAAACAGTAAATTTGGTTTGAAAACCACATTTTTGGCGCATAGCGCTTTAAGCGTTATTTTTTCGGTTTTTGTAAGATAGATTTCACAAAATTTTAGACCTCATTTATTATAAAAGTTAAAAGTGAGAGTGAGGAAATGCTAAACAAAATACGGCAAATATCAATTAAGATGATTATTAACACTAAATTTTCGGTTTGATTTCAGATTTAACAATTTAAGTAAAATTGTTTTATTGGTTGCAGTTAATTGTCATGAACTTCGAGAACATCCTTATCGCCCACCAAACGATTTAATTAAAGGTAACCGCACATAAAGAATCGTGAAACGAATATAAGCCACTAGTTCCATTTCTATTTAAAACCAAGTACTAGAGTACTGTAACCTACTATTAACATAACGTAATGAATTATTTTGTTAATATCTTGCTGTTTTAATTAAACATCATATATGGGCATAAGTTAAAATGTTTGCTCTTGTTACTTGAATTATTGACAGAAATTTTGTAATATTATTGCTTGTTATGTTTAATCATTTGTCGAGTTTCATAACTATTAGGTTGGCTTAAATTTATATTTATATTCCTATCTAATCTGTAGAAACAAAACAATTTTATATTTAAAATTAATTTTTATACAATTGACGTTAACTATACAAACAACATTGTTAATACTATTTACTCAATCTTTCACTAAATTAAATTTACCACGTCGCCATGTAAATATATTTCCACTTAGTTGAAGGACATTTGAAAACCATCTCAGGATATCAGTTGTTATGTTTACAGCTAATCTTAATTAATGAATAAAATCCATTTGTATTTTCAACGGAAAAGATAAACACAAATCACAATAGAATCTGACCTATGCACATTAGTGTGTACGTACGTTGGTATAATTTGAAAGCCTTATGAAATATAATGGGGCATCCGATTGATTTCAAACTTTGTTTAGTTAAACTTTCTCGTCAGAACAAACAAAATAATATATTTATAACTCGGAAATCCGTTTTGCCCTTGAATTATACCGCAGAAAAATGTAAATGTATATGCTATAAAAATTGCCAGAACTAATTGGTTTGGAAACCGATATATTGCAGGCTATTAATATTCCACCGTATGTAATGACTTGTTTGAATTGAATTTTCTTCCACACACTATCAAATGAAGCATGACGTATTAAAAGAGTACCATTGCGTTGTTACCGCATGGTGGTCAATAATCGATTATAATTAGCTGTACCAAAGTCTCCGCCATCTATTGAGCAAAGTTTATGCTATCTATTGGGCATTTTGCTGCCTATAGAAATTCCACACATCAACAAAAGTGCCAATAAAGCTCGTAACCATCGTGATCGTAGTGCAACTAAATGTGATGAGAGAAGTAGTAACGAATTTCTTTACTTTTTCGACAGGTATATTTTAATTTTAAATATGAATGGGTTCGCCATCGATTAAAATAATGAAAATAATTTTACAATGTTTGTAATATTTGTTCAAAAACTTAAAGTAGTTCGTAATTTTTTTTCAAATGTTGTGTAATGATCATGCACTTGGCAATTTTACAACCTTGATCACTTATTAATGTAAGAATCATATTTATTCTTGGAAATTTCTACTTTTTTTAATTTTCGAATGCTTGATGCAACCATATCAGTTAATCATGCATAACATGCAACTAAAATCACTTTCTAACAATTTTATACTATGCATTTCTATATTATCTTTAATAATTACGAAAGCAAAGCAAAGGAAAGCAAACGTCTGAATTACATTAATCATATTTTCAATCATACAATAGTGCCCACGATTGTATCATAAAAATAAAATTAGTTAATGGGATGTATGCAAAAATTTTATTGTAAAGTTAAATTGTTAGAAAGTTGCAAAACAAAACATGAAAGTTTCACGAAGAGAACATTGAGTGCTCTTGTTTCGTGAATTCCGTTCAAGGCGAAAAATTAATTACATAACACGCAATATATGCGCAACATGGATAAAGATGTTCTCTGATACAGCCAAGCATTGGTTTCTAAAATTCAAAGGGAATTTTTTTAATTACCCTCTTCCAATAGATAATCCTCATCTAGGGCGATTACTTTTATAAAATTTGTCTTTATTTTAACAAGAAAATTCACCCATATTAGAAGTATTGAAAAGTGTTGTTAAATAGATTTCCGATTAAATAAGTTTGCGTTATCTGGCAGAAGCAATCTCATGCCCTCGTACTGCAACTGAAAAACCACTTCGTGCTTGGAGGAAGAAACGGATACCCTCTACCTAACTATACCACGAGCTGATGCTGATAAACTCAGATAACGATTTTATTAATAATTTTGCAACTCAGAGTAATGTTATAAAACTAAGTTTTGTTAAAAAAATGATAATAACAGATCTCACGATTTTTTATTGAAAATGTTAACCAAACCTACAAGTTATAGAACAGCAAATTTGCTTAATATATATCCAGTGCTTTTACATGACGCGCCGCGCATGAACACTGTCTTGCCCTCATTTTATTACATGTATATATTATGAGAAACCATTTATCTTCAGCTCTCATGACTACTCTATTTAACAACGATTTGAAACTCTTTCTGGATGCAGAAAATCAATTCAATAACTATTCTGATTTAATATTGACTTATCAACTTATTCCAATTAAGTTAGAGTTATAAGCTAAATTTCAATGCAAGGAAATGTGAAACGGTAATACATGTATGTCCCTTTTGTGTATATTTTGAGCAAGATAGAATAAGCATAATTGTTCGCGGTTTTAATATCACTATTCTTTTCTATACTTCTATGCTTCATATTTTACAATAATATTATTGAAAGTTCTCAGAAGCCATAAAAGACGCTGGAAATATTTGCGATATTCATGACATTTAGTGTATTGTGATTTGTTTTACTCTCTTGTTCATAATATTTTTAAAACTAATGGAGCCATTTAGTCTCATTTTAAAGCAACTTGCGTTATTTTAAAGAGAAATTTTAAAAATCCATAGATTTAAAGACTTTTATATAATTAATCGTAAAATTACCATATTTATTTATTTACTTTGTATTTAAATGAATTAATCGGGAAATTTCCTTCTGTTACGAAGAAAGTTGCACATGGTAACTTTTTTTCAAATTACTCAATATTTAATGTCGATAGTCCTAGTCTCCGGTTTCAATGCATTTTGTGCTTGTGGCGATTATGTTTTATATTTCGAATTTGTTTTTTACTTATGTTTTTATTCTTAACCATATTTTAATGAAAAATGTTTCAAATAATTTCTTCACGTGGCATGTTAAAAGCTAACATGTGCGGTGAAAAAGCAAGTTGAGAATTCCTATATTGGATATATTTGGCGTTAATTTTGTAGAAATTCATAATTCATAATTAAATGTTAATAAATATCTTGTAAATTGCCCCCCTGAAGATGTTGTAATACAAAGAAACCTAAGTCGTGGTAATGAATTTAAATAAAGTAGAAATAATGCTAGATCACGTAATTTCATTTAATTGTGAATTCCTATATTGAAGGAATTGGTAGATCGATTGTTTGGTATTCTGTTACAAAAGGTGCTCTATCGTCATGAATAAGTTTAAATAAGTTATTAGGAAATGTTTCGTATTATTAAAAATAATTATTCGACAGGATAGTTTAGATAAAAATATGGACGTACCACAAATATGGACGTGCTGTCTAAAGTTGTTTTTGCATTTTGATGTTTTTGCTTTTATTAATTTAAACATATTCAAGATCTTAATAGACCGTAATATAATTTCAATATTTTTTTAAGTGAACAACTTTTAGAATAAAAAATTGGTCTTCTTTCCATTAGTTTGGTGCCCTATCAAAACTTGACACGCCATTCAAAGCGTTGACCACAATCAAGGACTAGCAGTTTAGCATATTAAAGTACACGTAGAGAAGGTAAGGGCTAATTTGAAGCAATTCAGAAAGGATTCGAGGTTTTCATGTTTATTATTCTGCCCAGCGAAATATTTATTTTAATATTTACTGCAGGCTTCGAAGTATCACAAAGAACACACATAAAAGCAGAAAAAGAACCACCACTTATAATTATCACCATGTTACAAATAGAAATAGGAACATTTACAACAATACCATTAATATAAGAATATAATGTTTAGTATTTATCAGCCAAAACTATTCAAATGGAATAAGATTAAGAAAGTTGTTAAAAACCTACTTTTTTCAATTGCCTTAGCCATGTACCTGCATATCGATAGCAAAATTAATATTTCCTTAACGGATGTGAAATCACCAAAATAACTGAATATTAAAATAAATTAATTTATTATTAAACAAAGTGTACAAAAGGTAAATATTTCAATTTAAAACACATTAAAACGACAAAGGAAATGTCATAACATAATTGTCACTTTTTAGAACCAAATACACGGCACCTAACCCTCACATTTTTATGATCAAAGGCTGCTGTGCCGTAAAGCCGTACACAACCCTGCACACCTCGCAACCTGAGCATCCAGCTGCCTGCTCCTCTAACTTCATCAAACGCGTACGTTAGAGAGTGATCTCTCCTCATCATCTCTTCTGAGTCGATAGCGACTCATTTCACCTTTCACCCACTACTCCCGCCAGCTCGCCTCGTGACGTGCAAGCGGCTTATGGTGCAGGACGAAACATTAATTCCTGTACTAATCACCCGTCTCCTTACATCGAATATATTTGAATTTGTTGGAAATATATTTATAGGATTAAAAATATGACAAGTAAAAATTAATACCTTATATTGAACCTAAATTTTAATTTGTAACATTGCTACAAGTACATAAACAATATAACGGCCTAATAATCTAACATTAAACTTTTCCATCCCCATATGATTGAATGTAGATGCTTCCTACTAGAGAATGAATAAAACGGAAAATTGTTAAGTAAATCGTGTTTTATATTACTGAACATGTTATACAATACTGATACTGTATGCTACTGACGCAATGTATTGCATACTATCCTTACTTATGCTGATTTACTTTTGTCGCACGATATTGTACTAATGGACCGATTTAAAAGTTACGTAACATACGAAATGTACAATAATGTTTGAATAAAATTTTCGTACTAAGTTTTGCTGCCCGGAGTATAAATATATTAAAGTTCTTCCATACAAATTATGATGAATCAGTTTTATTACATTATAAAAAATATTTAATAACATTTCATATAAAACGACAATTGTTACGAGGAAACAGAGGCAAGCAGAAATGGAGTTTGTATAATTAGATATTCAAACTGTTTTCAATAGTATGTGAAAAAATGGTTCACTACATTTATATCCCAAATTTAATATAATTCTAAACTTACAAAACTTAAGTCATCTCTCGGCAATGGGTTTCAAATCTCCGTAATATTTATGTACGAAAGTGTAATAAAACTTACCAAAAATAAGCTGCGTATATTGTGTATTCGATATTCTCAAAAGAGAATATCCAATACACAACATACGTAGCTTGTAGTCATAAGATCTTACTCAGATAAAATTGAGTAAATATTAAGAAACAATAAAACGCAGATTTCATGTAAAAATTAATTTTTAATGTAACGAAGCAAAAAAAAGACATGTAAATTAATTATTCATTGCGTGTCAAAAACAGACTAGGATATAATTTCTAGAGGTGTGTCAGAAGTAAATATCAGAGGGATTCAATTATCTAAACCAGAAATCTTTATAGATTTTATAATATATATATATATATATATATATATGTATATATATATTTTATATATATATATATATATATATATATATATATATATATATATACATATATATATATATATATTGTATATACATATAAATATTCAAATACATATATATATATAAGTTTATTGACTCATTGATTCACGCGTGACATAATTGTCATAACATATCGAATTATGAATACATTAAGAATACAAACAGATTATGATTGGTCACAGTACACGGTGTTTGATTGTTGCTGCAATTGAACACATTTGGATCAGAGCGTAAAGGGTTAGCCGTTATTGATTTGGCTACCTTAACTGTCATACAAATTGTACGACTGAATAAAAATATTTCAATGGATTGTTTTTAATTGAATGGCAATTTATCATCGTGACTAAAATAAAACACATTTAGCTACAGTTTTTCATAGCTGATTTTAATTTTCTTACTTTAAATGGAACACAACTATCGATTTATATGTCACGTACGCGTATAATTGTTTACCAAAATTTTTGTCAGAAATGTGTAGTTATTTCATGTTACAGCATTAACAAAAATTCCATATTTTCAATTACTCTTTGCTGTTCCTTAAAGTTTATAAGATATAATTTTAAAATGAATCAGCTAAATGACACGCGGGCAGTATTTGGTGAACTGAAACCTTATTATATTATTTTACAACTTGTCGGATTTTATTACAGCGCTTCATTAAATTTTAAAAATCTACGTCACGTTAACTTCAAAAACTTTGATTGGGGTGTAATGTGTTTATTGTTAAATTCTTTCGTTATAACGTCATCTCTGTTTGTTGTTGGTAAAGCAATTGCATACACTTTATTCGCCGCAAAATATTTTGATACCTTCGATGCCTTCGTTCACAACTTTGTCGTTAGCGCAGCCTCTTTGAAAACTTGTATCAGTTGGATTATAACAATAGTACAAAGAAGAGAAATCAATGCAATTTTACTGGATATTTCAAAGTTAGATGCCGAATGTGAATGGTGGACTGCCGGGCTGCGACCAGTGCAGAAGACGAAAGTCTTCATCGTGATTTGGTTGGTTGTTCTTATCATAAAAATAGTTGCAGAGGGGAACGTCAGCAGCACATTTGAAATTATTGTTTTCTACATCGCATCAATTGCGCACTTCTTGACATTTATCAAGATGGGCTGCGTTATTGAAATAATTTGCTTTAGAATGGAACTACTGAATTCAAATATTGTTTCATTGGAAACAAAATTAAATGCCTGTCCGAAATATGTCGTACAATTATTAAACTCGTACAGAAACTATCATTTGAAATTGATAACAATAGTAAAGAAAATGAACTCCATATATTCAACCGAGATATTGATGAATATAATTGTAAATTTCTTTTCATTATATTTATATTCTTTTTATGCTTTATTTGTGTTTTACCTTATACTCGTAGAAAAACACATTTATAGGTCAGTTGAAGTTACGCTTTACGAGTTTTTAAACTTACCTTCCATAGCATCACTTGCAGCTGTAAATTTAATTTATATTTGCAATACATCTCATAGACTAGTTCAAGAGGTAAGTTTGAATTTTTAAATTATTTATTTGAAAATGATAATTGTGAATATATTATGTACAAATTCAACAACAAGTGAAATACTTTAACTTTGCACCGTAATGATATTTTTCACACACTAGAATTTTTAGTGCGACAATAAATTTAGCTGAAAAAGTGGGTATTTAATTCAGTCAATTATAATAACTATACTATTTTCTAAATTACATATATATACATATACATATATATATATATATATATATATATATATATATATATATATATATATATATATATATATATATATATATATATATATATATATATATATATATATATATATATTATATATATATATATATATATATATATATATATATATATATATATATATATAAATATCAATATGTACAAGAAAATTTAGTTTATATTATTCTTAAATGAAGCTGTCGTGGTGATTAGTATAACAGGAAGTCATATAGTTTATTCTTTTATTGGCTAACGTTTAATACCATTACATGTATACCTTTCATCATTTAATGTTGGTATAACAAAGTATTTTTCTTTAATTTATATGAAATTGAATTAAGCGAATTACAGAAATTAGTTCAGTGGTAGAAGTTTTTAAATAAAAAAGTTCGTGTATATTATTCATACAAGGAATTTTGTGCGCCAACTGAGTAGAAAATGTTAAAGAATTATATGGCCATTTCTTCAAAAAAAATTAAAAACTGCAAATCCAAAAAAAATAACTTTTTTTGCGGAAACTAACTTCAACAGTTTAACGTCCAGATTCATGAATATGAATAATATATAATTTCTTTGTTACACCCTGCATGTTTCCAACGTATTTTTATCGATCTGACTAGACATATCGATTTCAAATATTATTTAAATTACATTCTTAACAATTGTTGCAATACTACTAGACCCTGCAATGTTTGCCAGGTAAGGCGCTTGGCTCGATTTATCAATAAACTGGCTCTCTACACAGCAGACGGAGATACCCTGAACACGGTAAGTCTCAATGTTGTGATTTAATTTAACCACACAGTTTTAAATATTCGAGTTACGAATGACCGTGTACCTTTAAGGCGTTCAAAAATATATCCAAAAACTTGTTCACTGTTACACAGTATTTGAGTGTCGAGGTTAAATTTTTTTGTCATGCTCAGCTTATTTCAGGATCTGCAATACTTGCACGTATATGAAAGAATATAAACTTATGAATATTTATTGTATTAAAAGAATATCCCTATCCAAAATATCATTCAACTGTTTAGTTATTAGGATTCCTTACTTCAAAAATCATCCATATCTCCGTTTTACAAAGACATAGTTCTTTTTCCTTCGACGTAGATGCTTGAAATTTGACAAGATAATAAAACATATTAACCTACACATATTAGTTAAAAGTGTAAAACTGTTTTCTAATCTTTATAGATAGCGCAGTTATTAAAAAGGGTATTGAATATTTTTAACTTGTGCACAAATATAGCTTGAAAAAGAAAAACAAACTACAGATTTTTACAATTAGCTGCTTGAATTGTACTTAATTTGATAAATCAATCCATACATTAGAAGAAAACAACATTAATTCACATATTGAATATATTTGGCGTTAATTTTGTAGAAATTCATTATTCACAATTAAATGAAACTACGTGATGTAGTATTATTTATACTTTCTTTAATTTCTTTACCACGACCTAGGTTTCTTTGTATTACAACATCTTCAGGTAGGCTATTAGCAAAGATTAACTCTTAGGAACAACCAACAGCATTTATATGTTTCAAATACTGGAGAATTTTGCCGAAGAAATGTTAACGACTTTTGAAGTTGTAAAGAAATTGCCATTCGAAATTAATCAAATAATAGAGAAAATAAATTGTGTGTTTTCATTAGAAATTTTCATGAATGTAAATGTAAATTATCGTGATTTATATATTTTTGTTTGACATGTAATATTTGTATTTTATCTTATCCTCATGGAAAAAACATACAATAGTCTTTTCAAACTTCGCTTTACATGTTTTTAAGTCTTTTTTCGTCATTTAAACAAAATCGTAGTTCAAATTTTTCTTTTCGGAAAGTTTACTGTTCTATTTTCATTCAATCAGTCATTTTTAGGATATAGGCTCAATTAAATAAAAGGAGGAAACATACACACTCCTTCAATGTTATTAGTACTATGAGGTTTTTAAATTTTTTTCACTTGTAGCTTTAAACAAATTATTATGAAAATGGTTTGAATAATCTTTGAAAAAATCTTATAGTAGTTATATTCAATATATGATAAAGATGTAAATATTAAAATCTTTAAAATATATTTCTAGGAACAGTGCAAAAAGAAACTAATATATTTGTTTTGTTTTATTCTCTGTCGTATTTCAAAACGGTTGTAGTTAAGGATCAGATACACAACTTGTGAAACGAGAGTGAAGAAAGAATCAAAGGGAAAAAAGAATATTTATGTCATTCGAGTTTATATCGATTGCCATAGAAACATACTTTGGAAAAATACCATTGCAGCTTTCATATCAGAAACAATGCACGATTGATGGTCCCAGTAAGCGAAACAGCCTATTTTATTTTTGTAATACAAGACCAAGGAAGAAAAAGCAAAAAGAAAGACATAATAGCGCTATAGAATATCATTTGTATGTACAAATATTTATAAAAATACTATAATTATTGCCGCAAGAACAATTGTCGGTAATTTGGCACGAATCATTAAAATTGTATTATTTCTGAAGAATTATTTACTATAAGGCCACTATCATAACTATTGTTAATGGAATTATCTTCCTTTCCCAGAAAAAGGTTATATTGGTCGACTCATCGGCATCGCATTAAAATAGCTATAGCATAGTAAATATTTCTATATCCTCGTAAAGAGAAACGATGGCCACCAGTTTCCTCTAAAGAAATTATCAGACGCATATACAAGTAACTACTAAAACTAATAAAGCTTAAGGAAAATATATAAAAAAATTGCTAAATTGATTAAACGCACCGATTTCACTATTATTGTAATCAGTGGCACGGTATACGACATCAACATACGAACATGTTTATTCAGTTCCCACGGTCGTGCGGAATGGGGTAAATAGATTTAGTACCACACACATCGCAAAATTTTCGTACATTTTATTCAAAAACTATTTGCTGTATGAAAAAATGTCAACCATTTTTGTAGAAAATATTATAGTGCAATTTTTATAATGACTATCTTGAAAAATTTCATAATTTTTTCAATGTGAAGAAGAAATATTATTTATCACCTTTTGATCTCATTAAAACGTAAAAATAGTCTTCCAAAATAAAAATCCAGCTTAATCAGAATTTTCCTAGTTCTGATTTATTTAAGTCTAAATTTACTGGATTAAAATGTACCTACCTAGCATATTATTTTTCTTTACCGGCAATTTTAACTTCTATGAAATCAAATTATTTTTACCCAAATTTACCCCAGTACTAACATACCACCCTAATTGAATGACAATAATGAAAAATATTTAACTAATATATCACCCTAATTGAATGAAAATAATGACAAATATTTAACTAATATATCACCCTAATTGAATGACAATAATGACAAATTTACCCCAGTACTAATATACCACCCTAATTGAATGACAATAATGACAAATATTTAACTAATATACCACCCTAATTGAATGACAATAATTAAGTAGTATGGCAAGAGTTTTTATATTTATTATTTGAATCAAAGGTGTCATTTAATTTCAAATGTTTTTAACGATTTCGTTGCACTGCAATTTAAAGAATTTTTCACCAAAATAAATTTTCATCATTTAAATTACTTGTGCACATTGATTTTGCAATGATATATGAGTATTTCTTGATATTTATATATATATATATATATATATATATATATATATATATATATATATATATACATATATACAATATAAATTATTATTATATAAGTTAATGAGTATTATTTAATATATAAGTGGTCTTGATAATGAACTTTAGTAATTTTATACCTTGAGTTTGTTGAATAAACATTATTCCTATTTCAACCGAAATGGTATTCAATGCAAATGGTTCTCACTCCGATCGATATTATTGTTGACGAATTTCTTAAACACGATGACTCTGACAGTCTCCGGATATATTTATATGAATATTTATTTCAATTTCAAAATAATTTGACTGATATAACAACTTTATAACAACAAACTTAATATATTACGAACCTACTAAAATAAAATCTCCAATACAACTTTGTAGCCAAACCCGAGATGTGATAAAACATTCACAACTAAATAAATTATGATGCCCCATTGAGTATCGTAATTGTTTGTTTGAATTATCGTTTTTGCATTTTTTACTGAAATTTAAGCAATACCATTTTTTCTCTCAGCAAAATAGAACCATTAAGCAAATTATATTTTTCCACGTATCAAGGCTTTCAGCACAGGATATAAATTTTTACAATGCAATAAAAGCACCCATTTTATTTCTAGTATGCATTATTTATAAAAAATATTATAAAATAATAAAATCATCATAAGAATTGAAGATAGTTTTCTCAAACTTAAAAAAAATAAATTTTAAATGATAATGTACTAAATAGTACGTAGTACTAATAAATGTATATTATTATATGTATATATTATATTATATATGTATATATTATATTGTAATAGTAAATGTATATATATTTCTGAGTTCCGCATTCTCATTCCTTTTTCGTTCCGTTATCTCATCCGCCAAATATCATTTCCCTTAATGCCTCCAAGAATTTATCTTAAAGCTTTTCGTTCAAAAATAGTCATGTCCATGTTTTCGAGCCATAGATTAGGAACGATCTAATGACGGATTTGTATAACAGGAATTTTGTTTTCCTGGAAATAAATTGTTACCTGAGTATGTTTTTCCAGAATATTCTATTAACAACAAGAATTCTCTTTTTAATTTCTGATAATATTTTATTTTAACAATTAATTTACGATCCCAAGTAGTTAAAACCCGTTACTGAATTGAAAGTGCCTGAAGACATATAGATAGAAATTTGCTGTAAATATTTATGAAAAACACGCATTTTTTTTCCTGATTTATAATTATATTCATAGCATTTGCAAAAGCCGCAATTGGTCTTATAAGATCTTAACATCATCAGCATAGGTAAACATTTAAGAATTTAATGGGCCTTAAGAAGATCCTTTTAAGTTGATACCTGTTTCTCTTTACACTTTTTCTAAAACGATAATAAAATTAGATCTAAAAGCGAACTGCTCTGCCGAACTTTATTTAGAATGCGTAATTCGTTCAATAACATGCACTGAATTTGAATTCTTGCCTTTAAATTTACAAGTGTAGCTATCACCAAGAGATAAGCTTGGATGGAATATGAATCTCCTTTATTGCTTCAAATAATTTCTCTCAATTGACACTATCAAACTGATCGAAAATCAATAAACAAGTAGTGAATATTAATCCCAAATTCGAAGATCTTTTCGATAATTTGTGTTAATCCACACATATGGTCAATGGTAGATTCGCCTCTTCGGAAGCCACACTGATAATCTCCGATATGGGATACAGTAAATGGCAACAGCCTTTCAAAGAGAATACATAAAAATATCTTGTACGTTTCACAGAGGAGACTGATGCCTCGATAGTTCGAGTAGATATCCTTATTTAAGGATAGAACTGATGACACTAGTGCTCCTGTCCTCAGGAATCAGCTCGCCATTGCAAATTTTAAGGATCAATCCGTGACTATTTTAAACAACTCAAGACTATCACACTTGAGTATCTCTAAAGACAAACAACCAAATCCAGGTTGTTTCTGAACTTTTAGCTTTTTAATAAATAGATTTTCTTCTTCAATCGTCGGCGACACAACAACTGGCTCTTCTTGTACATCAAATGTACAGCGAGGGTATTGATGTTCTACATTTAACGAGCTATTGAAATGTCCAACCCATCTATTTAGAAGAACTCTGATTCATACAGAATTTCACATTTTCTACGGAGAATCAACCGTGGTTTAAAGCCTTTTCGACAAATATTGATTTTACAATAAAAAGCACGGTTTTCACTAATTCCTTTAAGATATTCAGTATGTTTTAACTTGTTTTCTTCAAAACCTCTCTTTTATTTTCGGAACAATTTCTTTACCTCTCTTCGTACTTTACTAAATTTATCAGAAGTAAATCTAGTATACCTTTTAATCGTATTAATCGTATTATAATATGTGATATTCTTTTTAAAAGAACGCAGTGGATATTTGTCTGTTTAGCACAATACTGCAAATAAATGCGACTGGTGTAAAATGATAATAATGACTAAAATATTCAAAATTATCACTAAGAGCTATATGTTTCTCACAAACTGTTTTTCCTTTATTATTTTCCCTCTGGAAAAAAGAAAATTAATAGGA
The DNA here is from genome assembly GCA_039881145.1 of Druceiella hillmani. Taxonomy (NCBI): domain Eukaryota; kingdom Metazoa; phylum Arthropoda; class Insecta; order Lepidoptera; family Hepialidae; genus Druceiella; species Druceiella hillmani. The sequence goes on from JAYKKI010000010.1 coordinate 27,109,424, forward strand.
ATATTCCCCATAGATATGTTAATGCGTCTCTTAGATATGTACCTGTTAAGTATTTTTGTGACATTACATAGAATAATGCATGTGAGTAGAATATTTTTTGTAGAATAACATAAGAATATGAATTCTTTCATACGCTGTGTTTTACGATATGACCAATTATTTTATTTACCATTTTATATTCGTATCTCGCGCGGTAAGTAAAATACGTCCTAAAATATTTCTATATATTTTTAATCTCTTTTTAAAAGATATCGTCAATGACACTAAACTTAATGTGGTCGGTAAAGTAATTGCTTTGTTCTTAGCATGGAAAACTAGGAATAAAAAAAAAAAAAAGACAATAAAAACAATATTTCCTTCATTTCGAATTATTTGTGTAATGCAACTAAATCATCTTTTGAAAGTCATTGCAACTAATTCTAAATTGAAGTAGTAATTAGAAGCGAAAGGACAAACGAATAAAGGTACTATATAGAATTACAAGGGTTCCTTTTTGCCATTTGCGTGCGGCAGCTTGGAGAATTGTTGTTAACAAATTGGGTGTGGTTACTTAGGAGGGATAAGTAGGGATGAGAAATGGTCTCTATGAATTAATAAAATGTTTTTTTAAAAAGCCGACCTCAAAAAGTAACGTAGTAAAAAGTAAAAATAAATAACTTCAAATAAGTACCTGTTTATTCACAATAAACCACTAAGTCACTTATTTTTGAAGTCGGTACCGGCACTGTCCTCCAACTTAAGGGGATGATAAGTCTCAGTGACCTTGAAGGATTTGATTTTCAAGCTTCGCCTATTTCTTTTTCTGATAAACTAGCGCTAACGCCAGGCGCTGGGCATATTTATAAACAAAATTGACCGCGTCAATAACTCGCTAGCCGCACAAATGACTATTCGTAACTTATGCTCTTTGAAATGTTAATATGGTTTTTAAATTTAACTTGATGGTGTGTCTATTACTTTCAATTTTGAATTTAACAGTTTAATTAAAGTGTTAAACATACAAATACACTACAACTCAAAACTATTTGGCCACGAAGAAAGATGTAGGTTATAAAATATTAAATAATGAATCTGCTTTAAAGTAAATTAAATCATTTATTTGCATTGATAATAAAATATTAACAAAATATTTTCAGATTTTAGACCCATCATGTGCCCTTCTTTATTTCCTATGACGGCATCGCAAATCTTATGCAATCGAGCAACTAATTTCTTCAATGTTGTCGTGGTTATTTGTTGCCATTCGTCCTGCAGTACTCTTCATAAGTGTTTCTGATATGTTGTGTAATTTTTTCGTACCTGCCTGTCAAATGCCGACTTGTCAAGTAGCAATGTCGTAACTTTCGCAAGCTTTCTATTTTTCTTTCCTTTCGAAAACCTGGTGCATAGCTTTAAAGTGTGTTTGGAATCATTGTCATTTTGAAATATAAATTCTCAGCTAATTAAGACACAATATTATTATCTAAAATGTTTTTTAATTTTATTTTTTCTTAGAATTTCTCGTATTTTTACAATATCGCCCATCCTCGAACCTCAAACCATCACAGAGCCTCCAGAGCAGCCACAAATCATTCGCGCTTAATTGAAGCCACTTACACACCGTCTTAGTTTGTTTGGACGACCTTTACGGTCCAAGAATTTATAGTATTGTGGACTTAATTGGTAAATTATTTAGTATTCCTTTTATATGTCCCGTCAAATTTTTCAGCGAATTTTCGCGTGGTCAAAAAAATGCGAAATAGACAAAATTATAAGTTACATTTTCTTTACTTCATCTTTATGTATTTTATCTAAAGGTTATAATTTTAATTTTACATTGTCGTATTAGTTACGATGTGATTTCCCGAGTTAGAAAGTAGCCGATATCATTTCTTGGCCTACCAGCTATTTTCGTGCAGAAAATCACGTTGATCGATTGCTCCATTGTGAATTGAAAAGAGGACAAACTAACACCCTTTTGAATTTTTAATATTCGATATGATTTTTTTTCTGATTAAGATGAGATTTAATAGATTGGAAAGTAGGCTATGATTTTTCCTGACCCACCAAACATCTCTATGCTGAAAGTCAGGTAGATCTGTTGCTCCGTTGTGACGTCAAGTAAGAACAAACTTAGTTTCGAATGTTTAATGTTATTTGGGTTTATTGCATGAGGTAGAGTGAGATTTTCCAAATTTGGAATTAGCCTATTTTATTTTCTAGTTCAACATCTAATTATGTATGTAAAAGTTGTACTTTTAATTTTAAATTGTCATATTAAGTATGATGAGATTTCCCGGGTAGTAACGTAGCCGATGTCGTTTTGTTTTCCCACCAACTATTTTTGAGCGAAAAACCATGTTAATTTGTAGCTCTGTTGCAGCGTGAAAGAAGGACAAACAAATATATTTAGAATTTTTAATATTATTTGGATTTATAATATTAGTTACGATAAGATTTCCCGGGTTGGAAAAAAGTCTGTAACATTTCTCGGTTCACGAACTATTTGTGTGCAAGTAATCACATTAATCTAGCGCCTAAATGTGACATGAAAGAAAGATAGAAAAAATATACCTCCTAATTTGTAAATTTTGGGATTGCTATATTAGTTAGAATAAGATTGTCCAGGTTGCAAAGTAGCCTAGATATTTCCTGGCCCGCCGACTATCTCTGTGCAGAAAGTCTCATCGATCTGTTGTTCCACTGCGATGTAAAGCGAGGATAAATAAAGAGACTTGACATTTTATTATTATTTGGGTTTTTCATATACGATAGGTGGTGGTTTCCCGGGTGAGTATTTTAACTATATCACTTCCTATTTCACCAACTAACTCTGTGCAGTTAGTCACGTCAATCCATTACTTCATTGTGACGTGAAAGAAGGATAAACGAACAAACTCTAAAAAATTTAATATTGGTCGAATGTGTTGTTTTAGTTAGGATGAGATTTTTCGGATTGGAAAGAAACCTGTGTTATTTTTAATTAAGATTATCATGTTAGATAGCCTGAGATTTCCCGCGTTTACAAGCAGCCTACGTTATATCCTAGCCCATCAACTAAACCTGTCATATTGATCTTTTGCTCCATTATGACTTGAACGAAGCACAAATAAACACACTTTTGCATTCATATTATAAGTTAGGATTATAATTTTACTTAGAATGGTATTTCTCGTGAAAAAATATTACCTACCACCAACTACCCCTGTGTAATGTTTGTAAACACAAACACAAATTGATAAAAAACAAGCCAAAATGTAAAAAATAATTAAATAATCAGAAAGGGTTGCATAAACGGATTATATATGCAAACCCGAATGAGCAAATAAAAAAAGACAAACCCAAAACATTCAAAATTTAATAAGCAAAGTGGATTATGTGAAAAAATACAAATGCAAGCACGAATTGATATACAAAAAAAAAACAAACCAAAACATATAAAAATTGAAAAGCAAAAAGGAAAGCGCATAAAATTTTATAAATAATAACAAGAATGGATTATTAAAAAAAATCGAATTTCAGACATCCAAAACTTGGCCACCAAAAAGGATTACGTAATAAAATATAAACCCAATACGAATTGATAATTAAAAAAACAAACCCAAAAGCAAAAAGTATTGATGTAAAAGAGAACAAAATATCCAAAAATTTAATAAGCAAAAAGGATCTCGTAAAGAAAGTTTATAAATACAAACATGAATTTATGATTGATATTTGCCTCATTAACATCCAAAATTGAGTAAGCGGAAAGGATTATGTAAAAAAAATATAAATTAATACGAATTGATATAAAACCAGTAAAAGTATCAAAAAATTCAATAAACAAATTGGGTTGCATAAAAATGTTTATAAATAAAAACAAATGGTTACTTAAAAAAATGAATCTCAAACCATTCAAAATTAAGTAAGTAAAAACGAACATAAAAAAAAAGTACTAATACAAACACGAATTGATGTAAAAATACAAACCCAAAACGTCCCAAAATTTAATAAGCAAAAAGTATCACATGAAAAAATATACAAATACAAACAGAAATAAATATAAATAAAAGACAAACCCAAAATATCCAAAAGTGAGTAATAACAGATAAAATCCTTGATTTTCTGTATAGGGTCACGATCGGATTTGGTGATTGCGGTAAGTCACCGCAAACACGTAGATCACCATATTTTTGGTATGACGTGATGGTGATCATGGGTTTTGTTTGGATTACGTAAGCCTTATTTGGGTCGTCTCGAACTCCTTTTTGACAAGTTTATAGTATTTAGGTAGTAGTGGTTGATACGGCAGTGTAATGGTTATCCGGTTGTTTCGATGACATATTCAACTTGATGCTTTGGTGTTAATATCATCGATATGAGTATATTGTATGATTGCCAAGTTGTATTGCCTATGAGTATATCGTTGTATGATTGCGATGCTTCTAAAAATTGCAACATTGATTGGGTATAGCGTTATGTTGACAGCGCGGCTCGTGCAACTTTATATTACAAGTAGATTCTTTAGTTCCGTGATAAGCAAATGGTGTTCGCTCTGTGTGGGCTTACTGGCATTGGTTTACTAATCGCGGCGACGATAATTCACCATTTATACGGTTGACGAATATTTAAGAAGAATTTCTACGTTTTTTCCTCAGGTATTATTACAGTGTTATAGTGGCACAGAATCGGAATTTTAGTGGGTACGTTGCCATTCTGCGTTTTCTTTGGTAGAACTGATATGTTAGGGCCCATGTCTATTAGAAAGGTGAACTTTGACTTTCGGCCCGTGTTGAAGAGGCAGTGAATAATGGATTCCACCGCAGCCAACCTTTTATATAATTAACTCTTTCAGACTTTTTGTATGGGCATGGTATCGTGTTTTTTTTGCGTCAGTCTTGAATCTTCAATGGAATAACAGGTTGATGGATTTTGTGAAGTTTCAGAGCTTTAATGTTAACAAGTAGCTGAAGATGGACTTGTTTTTTTTACTTTGACGAACTGGGGAACGAGGATCAATAAACAATTAAGTTACGTCGAGGTTGTAGTCATATTGCGATTTTTAATCAGATTCTGTAAAATTAGATGAAAGCTTATTAGAAGATTACAAATACCTCATTTTCCTTCATTTATAGCAGATTTACAAATTCCTCATTTTTTGTGGCGAGTGTTACAGGAATTGAGATAACTGAAGATACAACGGAAACTTATTGTTTCTGCTCAACCAATTTGTCAGCGAATAACGCAGGGTCTTCCAATGTTATACACTTATATATATAATGTTATATCTTATAATGTTTTACTCGAAATTTTCGCGTACGGTAGGCATGCTGCGGACACAAACCGACAGCCTATTTAGCCAAAAAAGAGTAGTATCTTGTCGGAAACTTGGCCTCTAGCAAGGTCATTCTTCTCGCGTAAAAACTGATAGAGGGAGGTGTGTTTGCCTAGTCATGTGTCAAATATGACTATTTTAAACTACCTTTCTTCGCTTTCCTTGAATACTAAAGGAAGCTGAATTTGATAAGGATACCACAGAGGCGCAACGTACGCCTCTTTATTTTCCTTAAATTTTCTGTGTATAAAAATGATTTGTTAGGCATTCTGCTTTCGTCCTGGCATCTTCCATTCAAAACAGTTCTTGTAAACTTTTTCTGTTATCACTGGTTATAGTCTATTTTTCCAAAATTCCTGTAACCAAAAAAATGCGGGGAGTGTGTGCTGTATCTAATGACATTGTTTAGTTGTGCCTAAGGTTGTGTTCTTAACGGAGTCTTTGCAGAAGGGAGAGCTTGACTCTAGATTGTTAAAATAAAAATAAAAATTAACGTGTAGAAATCGAACAACTGGAATGATTTGTTTTACCACGATACGCTCTTTATGCCTATGAAATAGAGATGGCAATAAATAAAAATGAGACCGTACATAAGGAGAGAGATAGGCATACGATGAAGGAGATAGACTATATCAGAAGACAGTGTGGGGCTCTACACAGTACCGCGCATGTTTGTAAATATATCCGCGCCGAACGCTTTTGCTGTTTCCCGCTGCCGATTGCCAAAAGAAGGGTTTGTCCCGGAACTCCGTGACTGGATGGCGGCGAATTGCTTAGAGCGATGTTATAAAAAGCGTTTTATATTTTTTTAGAATAGTGTTATATAATTTAGTTTTAGTATATGTGTATACCGCCACATGATAAACAATTTCTTATTACTTGATTTTCGTTTTAAAACAATTTATTATTTTGTACAATTTCGTATTGCTTTATTATCGGCGGGTGTCAGTTAGTTTGTGGGGCTACATACGATGTTAAATCACTATGAAACGTTAGAATAGTTAATAATTCGATGTAATCGAATATGCTTCGGTTTTCCTGCAACGAATATAAACAATATTTTCTTTAATTTTTTTACTAATTAAAGTATTTTTTTAGTTTTAGTACCTCATGCGGGGAACGAAATATTTTTGAGACAGTGATGAATATAATCCAAAGAAAAACATTAAAACGTTTTTCATAATAACAAAAGTCCTGTAATAGAGCCGCTGAATATAGTTCTAATGATAAAAAGCGCAAAGCATGTAACTAAATTTTTATTGTTATCCAAAATGTCACAACATTTTTGTTTTGTGGTTTTTGTGGCACCACTAAAGTTATGAATATCATCATTATATTTATTTTAGTACTAACCACTTTAACGGAATTATATTACAAATGTGCGTGAAAATTGTAATATGTCATAATTTTTAATATTTCTGCATTATTTAAAACCAAAGTTTACGTCTCTAACATAAAGATTTTGTGATAAAAATAAGTTTAAAAATTCCGCTCATAACTCCAAATTTTTAATAACTTTAAGGACGATTAAGGATCAAAGTTCCAAACCTATAAAGTGTTTTTGAAACCACCTGCTCGCAACTATCGGGTCCAATGCGCTATGCTTATTTTAGTTCATTCATTGCAGTTTTTATACCAAACGGTTCCTGACGAAAGTGGCTGTGGCCCACAGAAACATGGATGGACAGGTGAGTATTCTTATAAGGGTTCCATGATTTTTTTTTCGTTTCTTTAATTTGATGTAAGACCCTTTCATTCTAGTGTAAATTAAAATAAAATATCATGATTTGAAAGGTTTGGTTTATTATTTCAATATCATTTATTTTGTTTTTCAAATTTGTTACTGTTAAATATTGCACGAGAAAAATAAAACATTCTTACACTTAAAAGCTCTCGCAAAATGGAAATACTGAAAAGGCACAATAAAAATTTTCTTTCAGTCGATATTGAATCTTGACGTTTTAATCCAGTATGTGCATATATTATTTTAGACGTATTCTTTTATACGCATTTAAATGTATTATTAATTCTACCTATCGAGAGTAAATAAATAATAGATAGTAAGTTTAGTACACTTTAAATTTCTTTCCATTTTTCCTGAAGTAAGTACTTTTTCGGGATCCATTTTCTGAGCCATGCACAAAACGCAAGTTGTTAATACGAAATGGTCTTTATTACAATTAAAGGCGAATAAGTTACTTTTCTGATTTCTACAAATATCCAGAAAGGTATGCAGGTACAAAATAAAATATATGTAAAATAAAAGTGCAGGTATTTGAACAGAGTTAATACTTAAATGATGTAAGCGAAATAGACGCAAGATTAGTTTATTTTGTTTGAAAGGAAAGAAGCGAAAAACATTCCAAACTTGTGTGCAAAACGTAAACGTAAATACGGATCAAAATAATAGTAAACCTTTAAGGGAATAATAATGAATAAACGGATATCGCTCATACTGAGGTGTTCATGATAGCGATAGTTTTATGAAAGTAGGAAGAAAAGTGTTTGTCAATGAAGAAAAAGAAACATTAATATGTAATTAGTTATTTATGTGACTTGTATCTGTTTTGATACAATAAAGCACCGATGCTATACAAAATGGAGCAAATTCCGCTAGATTGAGAGTCATTATTCGATAATTGTTGCTATATTCACACAAATGTAAAGAAGCTTGAAGGTTTAAATATATCGATTTGGTCACCTTGATGTTATAACAATTGTATAGCCTGAATAGAAGTCTTTTAATGGCCTTTGAACTAATTGCAATTTATTATTATGACCAACATAATAAAAAAAAAATAATTGTCCTATTTTTATCCCATTTAAGTTCAAAATGTAAACGATGGAATACAATAGGTTCATAATGTGTATGAGTATTAGTTGTTATACGAACATTGGTCAGGCATTGCTTTTTATTCTATTTAGTGGCATTAGCAGATATTCCACATTTATAATACTAAATTCTGTTATATAAATTACAATATTAAAATGCAAACGTTAACTGATAAAAATGCCATACTTGATGAACTAAAACCATATTACTATATTTTACAACTTCTTGGGTTTCACTACAACGTTTCCCCAGATAGATTTAAAAATCTAAAGCAAGTTAATTTCAAAGATTTCGACTTTGATCTCATATGTTTATTGTTCAACATTGTCGTTATAATAACAGCTTTGTGCGCCTTCGGTACAGCAGTTATATACGCTTTGTTTTACATTAAATATTTCGATGCCCTCGAAGCCTTCATTCGTATAATTTGTATCGTTTTCATAAACTGTATTTTGCCTTCTATCTTGTGGATCATGCCAATAGTAAAAAGTATAAAATTTAATTCAATATTGCTCGATATATCAAAATTAGATGCGGAATGTGAATGGTGGATTACCGGCGCGCGGCCAGCACAGAAAACAAAAGCCTTCATTGCTATTTGGTTAATTTTTATTATCGTAGACGCAGTTTCAAAGGTTTATTTACCCCTTACGGCAATTGAATTGGCGGTTTTCTACATCGCATTCATTGCGTATTTCTCGACATTCATCAAGATTGGCTGCGTTATGGAAGTTATATTGTTTAGAACGAAGTTGTTGAATTCAAACATTGTTTTATTGGAAAGAAAATTAAACATTTTTCACAGCAAAACTACTCAACCATTATGCCCTAAAGAAGTCACACAAATGTTGAACTCTTATAAAAACTATCATTTTAAATTGATTACATTAATAGAAAATATTAATTCTGTGTTTTCAGTCGAAATATTCCTGAGTACGGTTGCAAATTTTGTTATTTCATATATAAATACTTTTTATGTAATATTTGTATTTTATTTTACACTCATGCAAGAAAATATATACAAGTCTCTTCAAGATTCGCTTTATGAACTTTTAAGTGCTTTTGCCATGAATTTCGTAAGCGCTGTAAGTTTAATTTATATTTGCAACATGGCTCATAGGATAATTGAAGAGGTAAGAATGCTTGAGATATACATATAATAGGATAAAATTAATAGAAAATAACTAAGCTTAAATTAAAAGGTTTTTTCAGCGTTCAAGCCTAAAAGTTTCAACGAACGTTACGTTATAGCATACCAGTGTTTTAGATATAATGAGAAATGCAGTTCACAAAATTTTGTATTAATTTTTTTTTTGAATTTCTACGTAAAGTGAGTGAAAATACAATTATTGAATTGTTTGGATAGCTCTGCTTAATATACGTGGTAAAACATGGTCAAAAGTTTTATTAAACTCTAACTTTCTAGATTTGTAACTTCAGTTGAATGGGAATTACGATTGCAAGAAAAGACTGAACACTTTACCAGTAGATTCGTTCATTACTAACCATGTATTTTGGTGAATTAAGTCATATTAAACTTTTTAAAGTTTCATAAAAATAACACAAGCAAATCAATAATAACATTTCTAAACAAGAATTAACATTTGCCGATTCAATAAATGTTGAAAATATTTGGAATGTATTTTCAATATTTTTTTTGTATTGATGACCCTTTCTCATAACAAAAAAACTTTTCTTCCTTTTCTATTGCATCCTTAATTATAATTATTGAAATATTATCATTACCTAATAAAATTAAACAGGTAAGGCGCACACCTCGACTTGTCAATAAACTGGCTCTCTACCTACCAGATGAAGATATCCTGGACACGGTAAGCTCTTATATTTTATCGCATATATCCACACGATTTTGAATGTGCTAGTTACGAATTACAGTACCTTGCGTACAGAGTACCTTCAATATTACTGCGGTATATTTCGTTAGATGTCATGTTTGAAAAAAAAACCTGTTCATGCTAGTCAGTGTAGAGGTTTCTTTTGTAAAACACATCAAGAATTGACTGCAATGTGAACGCCTACTGAGAATTGACCATATCTTGAATGTCCCCGCTCATATGATGCGTATTATGTAGTAATAATCGGAATTACTACATCTATACAGAATAATATGAAATTTGTATCATTAAAATAGCATTTGAATTGAAGACGTCACTTAAATTCTTAATTCTTTTCATATGTTTATTATTTTATTTTTTTCGTATTGATTAAAAAATTATTCTTGCTACAGCAAATTATCTTTTCTAATGAAGTGTTTATTGTGATGTAATATAAAAAAAACAACCATAAATACTCATTCATTAGGTCATATTTGAAGCCCGTGAGTTAATTGGAAATCCACGCAAATAATACAAATAATAATATAAAGCCACCTCTAAAAAAACGAGTGTATTTTAGACCACACGACTGAAGTAAAATTTTAAATTCACAAAATATGAACTTTAAAATGAATTTACAATTTTATTCACTTTAAACGTAGAATATTTAATGTATTGAATAAAATAAAAATTTATAAAATTATTCAAGAGCGAAATGAAATTACAAAATATACTTGCGCATATAGGTTTTGTGAACCCAACCAGCAATAATATAAAAGCGTTCATATCTAACTGAATATTTTCATCACTTCACTTATTGACTTTCATATTAACGCATATCGATTTATACAAAAAACAACTAATATTTTCTGAATAATCCTTAATCCGTTTTCAGCTCAAACGGTTTTCAATACAACTTGCCCTCACTCCGGTGGAAATTACAGCCAGCGGCTTTTTTAAACTCGACAACGGCACCGTTCTAGCGGTTAGTAAAAATATTTACATAGTTGTTTACTTTTGTTGTTAATAATTTCAATGATATGTGAAGTAGATGCATTAATGAAATGTGATGAATAAACAGTAAGTCGGATCGCTTTTGCGACAACCGTTAAATTTCTGTTTAATATGGAAATAGTCCCTGAAGAAACCTTTATTTTTCCTTACATTATTTACCTGTCTATCTAATATCTATTATACTATATTATTTGTTGGCTATATTTGAGGTCAATTCTGCAGAAATTCATTATTCGTAATTAAATGAAACTACGTGATGTGGTATTATTTCTACTTCCTTTAAGTTCTTTACCACGAACTAGGTTTCGTTGTAATAAAACATCTTCAGATGGGCTAAGAAAACTAGATTTACTTTAAAGATTAACCTTTGCTAATATCACATTTGAAGATATTTTAACGCAACGAAACCTAGGTCGTGGTAAAGAAAATAAAGAAAATATTTCTACTTTCTTAATACATCATATAGCTTCATTTAATTGTAAATAATATTTATTGTTAATGGCCAAAATTAAAAAATTATTTACTTAATTTTGAAGAGTACTAAACATGCCCGAAATTGCTAAATAAATCAATCTGATTATTAACAAACAGCTGAAAAATATATTCCAATTTATGACTGAAACTTATAAAAATATTTATTTTAACAAAAAAGCGGCTTCTAGTATCGCTCATATGTGGAAAGACAAAGAGTTAGATGAAGCAATTAACTTATCTTTTTAGGAAACTTCCCAAAGCACCAATGGCTGACATATTTAACATAAAGTAATCATATGAATCAAATAAAAGTACAAATTGAATGACACTGGTGCAAAAATGAAATAAAATTAATTATAGCTAAATGCAGACGTTTATAATTTTATTAGCAAACTATATTTATATTAGTAGCGTGCAGCTACTAATATAAATATTAATAAGTTCTCATTTCTCGTCAGCTATTTCAGGTTTTAAGCTTTTCAATGAATTCGCTTGATTATATTTATTTATATTGCTAGCAATTAACTTTAGATCAGTTTTCTTTACTTATTTTTTAAGCTTCTGTACATTTTTTTACTTTCGTGTTCATTCTTTCAGTTTTTGATAGAATTTAAATGAAGAATGAAATGTTTCTGAAGTTATTAATATTTTTTTTTCAGATATTCAACACGTTGATGACTGACATCGTTATACTCATTCAATTATTCAAATATCGATTTACAATGAATAAATAGAGACATTACTTGTAGAAATACACATTTAAATTAAATGAAATGATGCAGTACAGCCAGTTGTTAATTTCCCCCACAGTAATGGCACATTTAAATTTATTGTATTATTTTTAAAAATCTGTCATATTTCTTTTTAATTTAATGAATCACTTCAAAAACACGAATTACACTGGTAGATTTAGAATTCTTTTGTCCATCCACCACCAGGTCCGGCAACCATGAAGCTACCACAATTACAGTGAACGTCCTCTATGGAAACAATGCTATTGAGGTTGCTCTAACGTGGTAAATTTTGAAAATGATATTGAATTATCAACGATTTACCAGTGTGTGAAAAGATTGGTCAAATGAATGTTTATTTATGTATACACACACATACCCATATATATATATATATATATATATATATATATATATATATATATATATATATATATATGTGTGTGTATATATATATATATATATATATATATATATATAATATACACACACACTATAAATTACAGAATTTGGAACATCACGTTTCCAAAACTTGGTTGATAAATAGTTATTGAGTGGATAATTATAATGGTCGAAACGCAAAAATTATGATTTTTTTTTCGTAAAGTTTGTATTGCAAAATTCCAAGAAATCATAATTTTGTATATTTTCTTAGGTTTGCCAAATATAATTTAATATTCTTTTACATACTAGATTGATTGCTACTAATTCTAGCTCGCTTCAAACAGTGCGATGCAGATGTTTGATGGAACACTTCGGTTTCACATAGTGATCCTAATTTGGAAATAGTACTTTCTTACGAAAAAATTGAATTTCAGTACTGCAAATGATTAAACAGTTTCATACGTTTGAAGAAATGTTGTGAAAAGAAATAAGCCTGTACCCTGAGGTAGGTAGCTGCAGGTTGACATTTCGTCGTAACATGTTATTAATTACTTGTGACCACACTTTTTTTTCAAACGGGCTAATTTTACAAATTTTTTAAATAATTAAAAAAATCAATTGAATTTAGAATAAATGTATTATCCTGCCTTTGCTTCCAAGAGACACGCTCTGTGTATACGCTAAATTTCATGTAAAGAAGAACGTGAATGCGGAACAAATAAAAAAACGAACTCTCTTTCGCAGTTATAATATTAGTATAATTATCTCACCGTTAGGGTATAGATATTATTATTAGTTGAACGAAATTATTTACGCGCAGTCCGTTTTCAAATTTTAACCAATAGCAACAGTAAAATTTTATCCACATACTCGTACGGTTTGGGATGCGAGATAATTTGCTTACATGAGGATGTAGATAGCAATTTCGAAAAACAACCGTAAGTTTCACATGAACTTTATGTGATAATTAATGAAAGCTTAATAAAAGCAAATTTTTTCTTCGTTGAGACTAAATGCAGTTAAACATTTTCAATAAGAAATGCGTCACGATGTAAAAAACAGATAGGTGGCATTTCAATTTGAAACCCATCAAACACTCTTAGAAGCATAACCCAATGAGATATTTACGCGCTGCATATATTTTGTAATTATACCGGATACTACACTGCTATAGACGTAGGACGGGAATTAATAAACTATGCGAACCAATAAGCTAAACGCTTTTGCCTATTGTAATTTTCATTCAGGCTGTAGGTAGTTGTGAGTTTATTTGAATCTTGATATTCGTAAATATTTAGGAATATCAAGATTCAGACTGAAATAAATATCTTAGTTTCATTGATTACAAATTTATTCTAGATTCTGATATCTAAACATTTTCTGGGAGCTTAAATGAAATATGAGATAGGCTAGGAAAATCAAACACTATTAATATGAAATGTCCGTTTGTTTCACATAATATGCATAGATAATATATTGATCTAGCCTACTAAAATTCACAATTTATTGAGACAACTTTGCTTTAGGAGCATGGACAGAATGATCATTTGTCTGAAGGTTGCAAGGTCTAGACTGAATTTATCCTCCTGCCCACTGAGCACTTTTCTTTGGAATTAAGTTTTGAAATTATTAGGGTATGTTTATCAGGACATAAGATATTTAGGAAAAATAAATAAAAAAATCTAAAATTCAAAAATTCTGATTTTCTCAATGTACTTCTGAAAGAACATTAGTATAAGATTAAGTTGTGGATTGTAAAATACACAAGTATCACTTGTAATTTTAATGTATGTAAAACTGATTATTTGAGCATGTAAATTATATTATTAGTATGTATATTAAAAACGTTTAATGACTCTTACCACCATATAGTAGTAAAAAGTTCAGAAATATGTCTAGGAACTAAAAAATATAGGTAACAAAGAGTAATTTTACTAATCAACAAAATTAAAGTGGAAGCAACTTAAAAAAAATTAAACAATATTCTTAAATCAAGAACTTAACGTTTTTTAAAAGGAATGCTTAAAATAATCAGTTAAATTATCAATTAGATCAATATTTACGCTTATCTACCTTCTTAAGAATAATTTTCATGAAATCGCGTGAAACAATTTCTACCTGGAACAAAACATAAAAAATGTAGCATTTTTTACAGAATATAGTAGTTATTTTGTCGCAACCACAGTTTCTACAGCAGTGTTGCTTTACAGTATTGTATTTGGGTAGATAATCGGCTTTTTTTTGGCGACATGAATTTCAACTCCTCATAAACTTGGTCGATTTAATCGCTTTGGTATTCATTATCAGTAATTAGTATGGAACCCATCTCAAACTTGTACTGACGTAGCTGCATGATATTTTTCTTCAATGTTCTTTTTCGTAATTCTAACCCTCTATGTTGAAGTCAAGAATCACAATGGATTGATTAAAAAAATGCAAAATTGCACGAATGGTACATTTTTCGTACGATTGCGAGAAGTAGAAACGGAGAGTATTCGATTAATAAAGTCGACTCCACCCATGTTTTAATTATACATTTTTATTACTTCAGGTCTCATTACCATTTCATACCAGCTTTCTTTCTTAGACCATCGTTTACATTCATCATGGTTTTCATTAGAACAATGTGAAGACATTATCAAAACAGACTTGTTATCCAGCCACCTAGTTACAGCAAAATTTTTACTTCAGTGCTTCCTCATTGTTCTTTCCTAAACAGTCTTTCTTCTTTTATAGCACAGTCTCTTGGAATTCTATTTTTCACCACTGTGTCCGTTGTATGAAATCCAAGTCTAAGTAAATCGTCGCTTAATTTTACTGTAGTCAAATAACGATAAAAAATAATGAGTGTCCAAGAACCAACATTGTAGTAAAAATAAGACGGTATTTTAACCTAAGCCAAATCCTTGACTTCTTTCATCGGGAAAAAGTAGTGTGTCATACCTCGAGCCGAAGCAAAGACAAACATTTTGAGTCCGACGGGGTTTGGTCTATTTGGTTTACCCGGGCAGTACTGTCTGGAGCATCTACCCGTAAAAGGGATTATCATTTCATCAATGTATAGATCGGTTTTAAATATGACATTTTACTTTACTTTCCAAATCTTGTCTTTTCTTTCTTTAGTTGTGACTTGAGGATTATAAACCCATTTTAGACGTATTCTAATAATTCATAGCCATAGCGATAGCAAGGATTTTCACAACAATTTGAAGGTACTAAGGCGCAACCATTATCACAGTTATATCTAAATAACTTTTCAGTGCTTTCAGGATCAGTTTAAGTAATTTTCCAGTCTCCAAAGTATGCATCCTATTTGTACTCTCCACAATTGTCAAAAGTATTTTGTCGTCAATGTGTTGATCGTAATATTCATTCCAGTCCCAGTTATTTGGGTCTGTATGATAGTATACCGGTAGTGTTAAATTTAATAGCGATTTGGGTTGAAATAAATTGCCCTGTTATCGTCTTCTTGATCTTGTAAAGTGTTGTTTAGGCGAAGTAAAAGCGATGACTGAGAATGTAGGTTGGCACTGCTTTGCGTGCGCGTGCGCCCACGTCAATGCCTAATTGTAGATCTTGCTCGTCCTTTTGTATGTACACGCAACGCTGTAGTACTGGGAACTACATCAGAATCACAAGAAATAGCCGGAGAAGATACTGGACCCTCTAATCCGTCAGAACTGCTTTTTGAGTGGTGGTTAGATTGTTGAAAGAGTTTGGATGACGCGTAAGCAGGATCTTTATCTGAATTATCTCCTGAGAAGTCTATTTCGGAGTAATTTAGTCCATTGATGATATCATTTTCTGATAGGACTGAAACAAAAGCAAATCATTGAAAATATATTTATGTACATCACACAATACAACTATAGTTTAACACCGTTTATATTAAGTAACTACTTTTGTACTATCGAAAAACGTAGAAAAAAAATGTCTGAGTCTCAAACACACAGAATCAAAAAGTAAAAATACTACTTCGCAGATTGAATTTAATAAAAAATTTTTTTCCACATGTCAATGAACCGATGTTGTCATCAATGAAAATATACTGGATATTGCAGTGATTAAATTGAAAATAGATTTTTTTTTAATGTACTATGCAAAGTACAAAAGTAGGCAACGGATTTTAATAAGTTTTGATATTGTAGAATTTGTAATCAGTTTCGTATTAAAATTACTTATAAAACAGAAAGTAAATTTCTGAACAAATCGATACATTTTATATAATGTGACGATTTAAAAAATATTCAATACATAATCCCTACTGAGTTTTCGTTTATTCTTAACTTTAATGTTGAGGGTCAATATAAATTTAATACTCTAAATACGGAACAGGTAGATTTGCGTGTCTCATTCGCTAAGGCAGCATAATTACGACAGATATTTTTTAACAATATCATCAATAAATATTAAGAAGAGGAGAAGAGGAACTCCACCTTAAAGTACACTAGATGTAATATCAGTCCACTCAGAGTACGTATCTGATGACTTAACACATTGCCTGCGTCCATGGAGATAAGAACTAAACCACTCAAGTGAATGTTGGGATATATTAAAATGTTTATATAAGAATATCGAAGTCATCAGAGTTGAACACACTGCTGAAAGAAGCACAAAGACAGTGACTTATATTATCCATGTTTATCGAGTAGTTTAGTGATACAACTATAGAAAACAGTGAGCTTTTCATCCACACAGTTATTGATTGCAATTGTATCCCAGGTAATGTATCTGGCATCCTCAACAAAAGCTGTAGGTCAATACGATTAAAGTCACAGAGGAAGGTGCTTTAAAACGGCTTTAGGGCTACTCAGTTTACAGGAAATATGAAGGAGATCGTGATTGAAAAGACCGGATGCTAGAAGTTGACCGAAGAAGGATACACTTTTTGGGACAAGGCAGAATGGTGAGATTACCAGCCTTGATGATATCAAAAAGCTTTTTGCATTTAGTATTATGCTTGTACAGGCAGGTATTAAAATCACCTATAATCACACAATATAAACGATGTTAATTATATTAATTCCCAATTTCAAAAACCCGCTTTTAAACAAAGAATTTAGTTTAAAGTTACCGCCAAATTGCGTGTAACATATAATTTACAGTTTGACAACCTTATTAATAATATTATAAATAAATACCACTTCCGAAACATTCTTTAATATTTCATTTGATAACTGAGTATCACCTTAAGTTGAAACCGATATACAAGCGGTAAACTTTTTTTATGAATTGATTACTCTTAGTGTAATAAATTCAACTCATTTACGTCTCTATTTATTCCAAATGTTACAATTTTAAAATGTTTCATTTTAATTACTGATTAGAGACTGAACCGAAGTCAGTTGAGTCGGTAGATGTAAAGCCAATTTACCAAGCTGGAGGTGAGTTTTTTTTATTATCAGTTGGACTATCCGTCAAAGACATGTAACTTTTATCCTTTATTTATAGTTTTATGGTGCCAAAATTATTTAAAGGACAACATTTTAAGTCCTTTTATGTTTATTTACTGCTTCAAGTGCACTTTATTGTTTATAATAGTATTATTTTACTCATTCAGGAGTAATCCTGTACATCCAATACTTTCTAATTGATTTCATTCACCTCCCGTCGAATAAGGTGAAAAATATTTTACGTTTATTACTGCGCAAATTTTTATTATGATATGATAAGACATTCATTTATTCAAATTTTCATCGACTTTCTGTTAAGCACAAGTAAAACTCGCACTACAAGAGTTCCGTAAAAATTTGGCACATTATATATATTGAAGTATATATATACGCTCACATGAGGTGGTTTTTAGAATGTTAATTATACAAAATCACAATTTGTTTTTATGAGGTACATTTCTATCGTCCTTAAAAAATATTTTTATTACAGAAAATGTTTGAAAAAAATCTTATATTTCAAGTTTTCATTCCAGTAAAAGAAAGTAAATGTGATCACGATGTTCAAATATTTTTAAAAACTTTTCCAATTCGTGCCATTTTTAAAAGTATGCTACATAAAATACAAACCCAAAATAGTTTTTTTATTAAGTATTATAAATGAAACATGGCTGCTTTTAATTGTTTATTTTTAATACATTCTTTAAATGGCCAAAACAAACGACGATTAACAGAGGCATAACTCACTTTGAGCAAAGAAAGCTTGTGTCGAAATTGCAGCACCAACTTTTTATAGCGCCGCTGCTAATATAAGTATGGCAGAATTATTTAGGTATAAATTTTAATTTTTATATTTTTTATGACCTTTGTGACGTGTTAATGTTTATTATTTGCTGACCAATATAATGCAATAATTACTTGTAGATAAATAAAGCTCTCGTTATCCTTACAAGAAAGTGAAACTTTATATATTGAAATTAAAGCAGAAGTTCTATTATTTATTTCTTTCGTGGAAAATGAAAGGCAGGTTAGCAGCACAGTTATTGGGAATTTCTCCTGTAAATACCTTACCGTACTATAAATATTTCCTGAAAATGGATCATTACAAAACGCTTTCCATTTGTTAATTGTCTCAAAATAATTAATATTATTTTTTATGTTCTCAATAGCGATTCCAAAATTCCATCAGAATGGAAAAAAGATGTCGTTTTGCGAAATATCTAAAAGGCAAATTTATTTTTTGACAATATTTCTAATTATTAAAAACATTTAAAATCTTCTACATTAAAATTTGCAATTAAATCTCATAGGAAAACAGAACTGTTATTATTGGTACGAAAAGTGAGCTCAAGTTCTATAATTTACTTGTGAATAAATAAAATATTTAAAAATAATTTAACAGTTTATAAAGTTAGTCAAGAACACCTCAAAATTGTTTTCCATAGTCCAGGCTAGAACTAAATAAAATAATAACGCGGCTACTTTATAGTTTAAGACCGCATAAAAATATCGCAAATTTGACCGCAACTAACGGATCACGGTATAAAGAACTGTATCGAGCTTTAAAAGAAAACTTTGAAAGCCGTAAGGATTTCATTAATAAATCCACTCGCGGTTCGGCCTTCGTATTAAATTCACATAGAAACTATCATTTGAAATTGATTATATTAATAGAAAAATAAATTTTGTGTTTTCGTTCGAAATATTCATGAATACGATCATACATTTCGTTCTTTTATATATCCACACTTTTTATGTAATATATATAGTTTATTTTATTATGATGCAAGAAAACAAATACAAGTCACTCCAAGCTTCGCTTTATGTAATTTTAAGTGTTACTGCCGACAATAGTTTGGCAGCTGCAAAATTTGATTTACATTTGCAGCACGTCCCACGATGAGGTAAGAATGCTTTGAGTGTACAATAAGACCAAATTAATAGAGAGTATTTGATATTAGACTAGAAGATTTTTCACAGCTTTCCAGCTTTGAAAATTCAACAATCATAATATATTTGCATACCAGTATTTTTTATATCATATGAAATGCAACTCTCTAAATTTGATATTAAACTTCACTTAGAATGTCTATGTGTATTAAGCATATAGAGTGGTTGCAACCATTGTGTTTAATGTACGTGATAGAATGTAATTAAATTTTTCGCGAACAACTTGAACGAAGTATTTTAAACTTATCCTGCAATTATTACTCAATTTTGATTCCAGGAAGGAAATAGAATATTTTGAGGATAGTTTTGGTCAATTTAGTTGTTATGCACCCTTTTTCTTTAATTTGCATTAAATTACATAAACATATTAATAACATTGTGTCTAAATAAAAATGTTATTTTCCAATACAACAAATACTTAAAATATTTTGAAAATGTTTTTAATATTCATTAGAATGACACTTTCCCATAATAAAAAAAATGATTTTACTTAATCATCATACCTTTAATTATAATTATTTTAATATTATTATTAACTAATAAGATCAATCACGTAAGGCGTACACCTCGACTCGTCAATAAACTGGCCCTCTACGTGTCAGACGAAGATCTTCTGGACACGGTAAGTTTTAATGTTTTGATATTATGTAATCAAACAACATTGATATATCCATTAGTATTACACTTAAAAAAATCTCTTCATTGCGACATTGCAAGTTACCATTGACCTTTCATTTATATTAAATATTGAGTATTGACTATATTATCTAGGCCTATTTAGAATTGACTATATACTGAATGCCCATATAATGCGTATTACACCGTAATAATCGGAATTCCCACTTTATTTCAAATACCACTGTTGACTAACTTTTAATCTGATTTCAGCTAAACCAATTTTAAATACAACTTGCCCTCGATCCAATTGAAATTACGGCCAGCGGATTTTTTAAACTCGACAACGTCACCATTCTATCCGTTAGTATAAAATGTTTAATTAACTTTTATTTCTTATCAAACAATTTGAAAATTTTTGTGTACAAATTTGTACAAATAAATTAAAAATTTACATTAGATGCAACATGAAATTTATGTGACGAATAAAAGTAAACGATAAGTAGGAACTGCTTTTATAACGACCATATAAACACAGGGCATTTTTTTTGTTACATACAAATAGTTCCTGAAGGAAACCCAGTTTCTCATTAATTTATATATCTGTCTATCTAAGATTTATTGTATTAAACTATTAAACAAATTATTATTATTGATGTCAAAAATTAATAAATATTTTCCTGAACTAAATTTGCTTAGTAAATTAGTATTTTTATTAGCGAGGGGTTGATAAACATCCTACAATAATGACTGAATCTTATATGGAGTTTTATATTTTTAACAAACGACTCAGCTTCAGCAAAGAAAGAAAATTTTAAGAAATTTCTTTAGCAAACAATTTAAAGTGCTAATGTCTATTTAATATCATGTGATTGTATGAGTCAAAAAGAAACAAAAAAATTAATGCATGCCATTAATTTTCGTAGCATTAAAGAAACGAATCTAATTATCGCTAAACGTAAGTAAATAGAATTACGTAATCGCAATAGGGGAAACAATTTATCATATTTTATACATATTATGTACAGCGACTAGTATGTTTGATGCCCTGTCATTTATATGAACTGTAATGCTTTTCACTCAGTTCGCGTTTTAGTAGATGAGGTTATTTTCTACCACAGTATATAAAAACAATTGAATTTAGTTCATCTTAATTTATTTATTTTGGCGTTAAGTTAAATTTTTTTCTGTAGCGATCATTATCCCGATTTTCCACTATATTTAAATTAAAAATAAATGTTTAGCAAATTATAGACAATGGTTTCATTTTCAGATATTCAAAACGTTGATGACTAACATAATTGTTCATTTATCGACATATAATGGACAAATACAAAAATTAATTAAATATAGCAACGATGATTGAAAAATATGTTTAAAATATATGAAATAATCCAACGCTACTAGCTGTTGATTGTCCCCAGAGTAATTAAACATTTAAATAATGCAAGAATAATTTTCCAAAACATGTCACATATTTTTTTAATTTGATAATCTTACGGAAAATGGGAATTATTCTGACGTATCTACAGTTCTGTTATCTATCCACCATTAGACCCTAGGAACCTATCAATATTGTAGCGAATATCCTCTAAGAACACAGTGCTAATAAGGTCGCTTTGATGTCTGATCCTTTGAACAATTTTACTGCACCACCACTAACTTTATATAAGAAAATTTAAAAAGACGTGCAGAAAAAAAGTTTTAAACTATTTTTTTGGCTGATAAATAGTTGCTGAGTAGTATTTATAATGACCGAAATCAGTATTATTTGCTTTGGAAAAT
Source organism: Druceiella hillmani (assembly GCA_039881145.1). NCBI lineage: Eukaryota > Metazoa > Arthropoda > Insecta > Lepidoptera > Hepialidae > Druceiella > Druceiella hillmani. The sequence goes on from JAYKKI010000010.1 coordinate 27,131,728, forward strand.
CAAAAACTGGCAGTGTTTGATTTTCTAATGCAAATTTCCAAAAAGTATAATTTTTTGGAAATTTCTTTGGATCTATCAAATAACAGATAAAAATTAAAACAATTTCAAATACCAGATTGATTTCCGCCGATTTCAGCTCACCACGACTAACGAAAGAGCGATTCTGAAACAATGGGAAATAATGGAATATTATCCGCCGCTCTATGGTTATCCTAATTTGGAAATTTGCTCATTACTTCAAAAAAAAACTTAAAAAGCATTATAACTTTGAATAACTAACAGCAAAATAAGCATACGACACGTAGAGACTGCAGTTTGCGCAAATGAACTTTCTAAAGATGTGGGAAAAACGTATTAAAATTTATGGGAAAAATCACCTCATTGGAATATTTTTTAGATTTTTGAACTTTGTTGAACATTTTTTGACCAAATTTTACTAGAATATATTGTCATGAAATAAAAATGTAATCATTATTAAAACTAATATGTAGTTCATGAGAACATAAGTAAACAGGCGTATAACTTATTTCTAATAAGCTTACCAGTTGTAAATTTATTTTAATTCAACATTAAATCATAAATAAACAAACATAGACTATTTCTATTTTTAAGAAGAAATGATAATTAGAAACGATGTAGAGGGAAAAAAATAATATTTGTGACCAATCCCTCTTTGATTTGGAAAAAACTCAAGATGTAAGTTTTGCATTATTATGTCACATAGAGTTGATATAATACTGACCCCAATGACTAAACTGTTAGCAGTTGTTTTTTGAATTTTTCTAGAAATAAGTAAAATACCACAAGCATTTAAAGAAATATTGTACAAAATACAAGGAAAAACCCAATATATTTCTCAGATAGACTTTCTATACTCACATTCACGGCGATATAACTGGTAGTCCTTTTCTTACTGAAACTAATAGGGTCACAAAAACTTCAGTAAAAAAGAGGTTCGTAAAATTTGTAAATTTTACTGGCAATAAAATAGTATTTAATATATTTGTTGTTCCAATAATCATCACCAAAGTCTAATTCTACATTATCAGCATTGTTTAAGCTTTCTGAACACAACAGCAAGTTTGTCATTTGCATTCATTCTACTCAGGATAGAAATAAAAGGATCAAAATTCTCTTAATTTTAGGGTTGAAAAAGAAATGGAACCTTTATCAGAATACTCACGTATCGTTCTGTACGTTTGTCGCCACCTTTTTTTATCAGAACCTACTTGACATAGAAATTTGTGAATCCATTAACCTGCATATTTTTCAATAGCTAATGCCCAAAATTATTCACATGAAAGTTTCAGGGGAGGCAAATTAAGTACTTGAAAAAATTACTAAGTTTCCACATGGAGCGTGGGTATTTTTCATAATTTGAAAATAGTGAATTTTTATAGATGTGCTGAAAAACATGCCAAAAATATGTTTTCAAACTGCTAAACCTAAAATTATGAAAATAATTTGTTTTGAAAATAAAGAAGCCAACAGGAAAGTTGTAGGAAGTGGATAAAGATGAGATGAGATGGATAAAGTGATATTTATGGTAACATATGTGTCCCCACTACGTCATCATATTAGGTACGATCTAACTTTTATTATGCTAAAAACCCTAATTAGTGATGACTTATTATACACTACTTTCACTGCAATCAGAGTATAGAACACTTGATGTATGGGTTCGATCGCATTTGACCACTTTTTCATTTGTAGTTCTGCCTTAGAGACGGAGGACAGATATGTGCAGAGGGTATTACGATCTACAGTGAAGTAAGAGTCAAAATATTTGTAAATGAGTGTAATAACGGTCGACAATAAAAAAATTTGTTACATTTTGACAAATTAGTGACGTAATTTATGTAAAACTGGCAGCCAACCTATGCTCTGCTTCTCAGTGTAAATTTTTCTCAGTGTTTATTTTGCATATAATAAGTAATTGTCAATTAAAATGTCCAGAACCAGGAGCTCTTTGGCTCAATATTTAACGTTCAGATCTGCAGCCAGTGTAACTCATAGTATAGCGATGTTTATTTTGGACCCCGGCAATCACCGCGGGACATAAATGTTTAGGAGTGTATTGGTTATTGGTTAGCAGTTCTCACCATGTAGTGACTCGTCTCTGTATTTTTATGGTTTAAATTTATGCGATTTTTCCAGAATTCTTTAAGATATTAAGCAGAGAAAAGTTAATGCAGCAGTGATAGATAGTTTCCACAAACCTGTTAGGGATCATTAAAATAGATTCAGCCTTTTCTAAAATTAAGTAAAACAAATCAACAGTGTCACACAAAAAAATTAAAACGTTTCTTTAAGTATCAAGTTAAGGAGTAAGTAAACTTTGACGTGCAGACGGATATTACATTTTTATTTCTATAATTTGATAACATACAAATATCATATTTTCCTTTTTATCAATATGGTTTCAATAACAAGGATTGTCTCGTATTATAGAATGCTCGCACGTAAATTTAAATTCCTTTTTTCATTTAATTGTCATGCATTGATCAGACATTGGAAGGCGAACAAAATATTTTTTTTTTAAATAAACGAGACCGAAATGTTTATTTACATTGTAGTCCAGCTCATAATAGCTACATTACAAAAGTTTTATTTTAAATTACCTGGCAGCTTTTAAACTGTATTTTGTATGTAACATGTCTTAGGCATCTAATATATTTTTGGAATAAAACACTGATATGAAAGATAGGTCTCCGGTATAGGAAAGAAGGTGGCAAATGTTTATGTCCCTATCTCCGATTTTCCATGCCTCTCAAATATTTTAACATGAAATGAAGTTTCGCTCGTATAGAAAACATAAATAAAACATTCTTGTGAACAATTGGATCTTACGCTTGAAAATGATAAAGTATCTTCAAATGTAGTGACATGGAGAAAAAAGAAAAAAGCCTGTGCTTGCGTCGGGTAGCCGTAAACTGACACTTCGTCTTGTCGTGGTATTACATATTTACCTTCACGCTATTTTATCTGATGGGACAATTTATTACATAACTAAAAGAAATAAATTTAGTTTGGAATAAATATATTATCCTATATTCACTACCATAATACACACTACATGTGTACGCCACATTTCATGTAAATTCAAAGGGCAGTTGAAACGTGAATGCAGAACAAACAAACAAACGAACTCACTTTTACATTTATAATATTAGTGTGATTATTTCATCGTTGAATAAATATTGTTAATAATAGAGGCGAAGTATTTGCCGCGTAGCTCGTTTTCAAATATGAATAAATTATAACAATAACATTTTGTCCACATACGGTGATGCAAGGATATCTGCTTATATGACACTGTCTGATCGACACTATGCTTATGCACCTACCTCCTCATCACAATTTAGCACTTCAGATGGATATTAATATCACCTCCATCCGCTTCCAAAGAGATGAAATAACTAATGCCCTCAAGAAAATCAATCCCAATAAGGGAGCAGGTCCAGACAACATTGAACCTATATTTCTTAAAAACACACACGATACGATTTCTGCTCCACTCACTATAATATTTAACATGTGTATCGCGCAGGGTTCGTTTCCCGGATGCTGGAAAGATGCACATATAATACCAGTATATAAATCTGGGAGTAAACAATCTGTCGAAAATTATCGGCCTATATCCATTTTGTCAGTAGTGTCTAAGGTATTTGAAAAAGTGGTTCACAATAGGATTTATCGGACATTGCATCGGCATATTATTGAGGAGCAGCATTGATTCGTACGGAACCGGTCAACCGATTAACCAACCTGTTATTGTACACGCAATATCTCTTTAAATCTATGGATTGCAGGACACAGGTTGATTCCATCTACACAGATTTTAAAAAAGCTTTCGACAAGGTTGATCATCTCATCTTGCTGAAAAAACTCTCTTTTAACGGTATAAAGGGCAATTTACTTCGTTGGTTCGTCTTCTATCTCAGCAACAGGCAACAAGCAATAAAAATTAATGGTTTTATATCACCTCATGTTCCCGTGACTTCAGGGGTACCTCAAGGGTTCCATATTGGGTCCCTTTTTGTTTATCATCTTTATAAATGACATCAGTAATTGTTTTAAACACAGCAAGTTCCTGTTATATGCTGATGCCCTAAAGATTTTCTCCAAAATAAGAGATTATTCTGATCATTCGAAGTTACAAGAAGATCTTAAAAGACTTATTAGTTGCGTATTGCAGAATAAACAAGATAAAATTAAGTCACAGTAAGTGTAAATCGATCACCTTTTCTAAAAATAAGAAAATCTATTTTCATACCTATGACATAGGTGGTCATTCTTTGGAATCTGTTAATTGCATACATGACTTTGGTGTAATGTTTGACCAAAAGCTACAATTTGATGTTCACGTAAAGCAGATCAAATCGCGAGCTTATGCTTTGCTAGGCTTTGTCTTACGAACTACCAAACCCTTTAAGCAAATGAGAACGTATCGCATCCTCTACACAAGTCTTGTGCGATCTCAACTTGAATATGCTGTTGCCATCTGGAATCCTTACTATCTTACATATTCTGATATGTTCGAAAGAGTGCAAAAACGATTTATACGTACATTGCAATATCGCTTCAATACACCCAAAATAGACTATTATAATGCATTGTATATATTCAAATACCGTACTCTCCACAAAAGGCGTTTCAAACTCGGAACAATTGTACTTTATAATATTTGCCATAGTCGTTATGATTGCGCCGATATAGTGAATCAGTTGCAGTTTCGTGTGCCAGGGAGAGCGACCCGTAGTATCGCACTGTTCCATCTACCTACCGCTCACATTAATGCTGGTGCTCGTGTACCACTACACAGGCTTTGTGATGATTGCGACGGAAAATTTCATTCTCTAGATATATTTGCCAGCTCAGTACTTCAATATAAACAGTCAGTTAAACGGATACTATACAACCATTAGTCCTTACAATGTATGGTACATAACCTTTGTGTAGTAGTAAGTAACCTTTGTTTTAGCAAGTAGACATGTACTAAGGGTTGTGTTAAATCCAACATCTTTGCATATCTAGTTACCAGTTTTAAAATTTAAGAATTTCATTTTAGGATCATTAACTTCTATAAACTTCCAGAACCGTTTTTTTAATCTACTGTTTATAAGTTATTGTGCGTTATATTTAAGGAAAATTATTCTTTTTTTTTAAATAATTTATAAATCTACTTAGAGTACATTAAAATGCCAAATGGTAATATTATGAAACATTACATTTCTATAATTGTTTATAATATTGATAGTTTATGAGATGCAACTCATTAAAAATTGCAAGAAATTGTTTTACTCAAAAACGTCATGATCAAACACGTCATATCTGTTTGACGTAATAATGCTTAATTTGAGTTTTGTAGACAGCTTTGATTTTCTGCTCTTTATGTTTTATATTATTTAGACAAATAATTATTTTATGCCATAAATATAGTCAAATCTAACGAAACTAGCTGTTTTGTTTAATATTTCATTAACTTCTTTTCATCATATTTTAAAATACGTTTTTTGTAATGTATTCACTATTTTATAATTTTTCTTGGAAACTTTTTCTTATAGGTACAATTTGCTTTCCATTGCAGCCTGTAAATTCAAAAATTTAAGAAAGATCAGCTAATGGTGACACATCGGTTACCCATCGTGAGAATTATTTTTCAAATATCATTTAATCCAGTGCTGTAAGACAGAAAAACTGGAAAACCTTGGAACTCAGGTCCCCTAAATGGATATAATTAGACTTACATGGAAAGTATTAGTAAGACCCATTAAAAATTTTATTTTAAAATGTGCGTTTTTTTTTTTAGGATCGTTGTATAAGGTAAGAATACACTTAAATAGCTTGATAAATGGTGCTTAAATTAAAAAAAATTAAAAAATAAACAAAAGGACTTTACATTTGCAGAAAAGCATTTTTAATAAGTTTTCTCCAGCTGGTAATAGTTTAATGTATCATTTTCACGTATCCAACACCACAGTTCTGGTTATAAGTCATTTTCTAACCATAGCTGAACTTGCAGATAAACTATTTATAAATGCTCAATACCTGCATTAGATCCAGGCGATAACGGTGCTAGCTGTACACGATATTTTTAGCCTTTGATGAACCTATTGTTCCTAAATACATCTAAATTTTGAACTTTTTTGAGAGCTTTGTATAACGTAAGAATGAACGGTAATCTTTTTACACCGTTTATCAAGCTGGAATCAGCTTAATAAACGGTATCGAAATTTTTATTCGAGGTTGCGAGAAATTTAACTACTTTATGTGAATTCTTTCAAAACTTAAGAGAAAATAGATTTATTTTGGCGTGTAGAAAAATAATATATTCATTACAAGCAGGTAATGTTTTTTCTAAAAATTTCCATGAAGATATTTTCTTACTTATTTTTCTCACTTAGCGGTTTCTCAGTTCAACTGTTAATAGATTTCAATTTCACTGGGAAGGTTGACTTTATATATATATATATATATATATATATATATCTGTGTCTGTATGTGTGCGTATGCATGTATTTATAATTATTAAACCCTTTTGTTTAAATTATTTCTTTTTTCACTAACACAGCAAATTCGTATACCGATTTCACTAGTATACTTCATAACAATTTAAAGTAAATGGTAATACGTTTAATAATGATAGATAATTTCGATATATCTAAAAATTGGCTATTATTTGCTTATGCAATAAAAAAATAAAAAGCACAAAAGATTTGTGGGCAAACATTTTAGTATTTTGTGTAAGATAGACTATGAAATAGGTTTCATTTAGATTCATTTAGGGGAATCGGGCTCCAAGATGTAAATCTAAGGGCGCTGTACTAATTAGTTATTCATCATATATTAAAAATCAATCTTAAAGATGTTTATATTTAAATTTTTCCTATAATGGCGGATTTTGCATAACATCTTTGATGAACTTGGGAAATTTTTCCAGAAGTTGCCCTTAACAATAATTTAAAATTGGCATTAGAGGAACTATCCACACCGAGTACAATTTTATTTGCCAATAAACCTAAAATGTGGCATTATTTACTATTATTTGTGTTATTCAGACAGAGGCCACCGTTATATATAGCTACAATTTTAATGTACCCCTTTATTACTGAAACGAATTTTTAATGTTACTGTGCATATATATATATATATATATATATATATATATATATATATATATATATATATATATATATATATATATACTGAATAGTGGAACAAAAATTGGCTGATCTTGGCGATTTCGTGATGGCAAGCACCGTCGAGTAATTTCGATTGATCTGAGGCCTACTCAAATGTTTGATAAAGTGTTTCAATGTATTCCCGAACGAAGGCATGCGTGTTTTACATACAGTGAAGATTTACATATATATTTTATTTGGCAAAAGATTTGTGAAGATTTACATATATATTTTATTTGGCAAAAATTCTTCGTAGTGCGAATGTAGTTGCACAGATGATCGATAAGATTAGATCGATAGTTAAATATTTTGTTTAAACCCAGATTATTTATTTACATTCTTAATGATCGACATGTAGAAACATGTAACAAATCTAAATTTATGTTTGCAATATGGCTTTGTTCTGGCAAATTACATTGCTTGATGAAGATTTACGCAGACTATACTTTTGACATGGACAACAATTTATCGTACTTTTAAACTGGAACAGCCTAGAAAAATTATTTTCTTTAATGTCCAGTATAAAATCAAGAAACATTATAAGTGTTTTAAAAATAAAAGTATTTTAAAATTCAGAAAAAACATTTTCATCCATAACAAGTTAATTCGAAAATTATTTAATTATATATAGAGTCTGATAATTATTCTAGATGTGCTGATAAAAAACATAACAAAAATAATTACAAAGGCGTTATAAATATTTACATATTATCACCATCACATATTTATAGTAAACAGATCAGGAAGACAGTTATACAAATAGAAATATTTCACGAAAAACAGAATTAAATGTAACAATTTTTATCGACGATGAATTCAAATTTATTTATCCTTATGTTTATAAATGAATTGGTTAGTAATAAGTTAAGAATAAAGCAGTTATTTTACCTCTGATTTCAAATTATGATCTTTTTCCGAGTTTATAGATATTCTCTGCAATATCCTGCCGAATTCAGACACCTAAAATAATTAAGAGCAGTCGTTATCTAGAAAGATAGAACGATCAACCCTATGATATGTTTGGCGAAAAATAAATAAATCCATGTTTGTTAAATTAGGTCTCGAATAAATCCAGTAAGAACCTTATATTTTTGTGGCGGTCTTGTAATTCGCTGGTAGTCAAAATATATTGACTATTATCCAAATATATTTTAGATCACAGTGATTTAACTTTATGAAATATTTTCGTGTTTAGATAATTTATTTAAAAAAAACTGTAAATAAGACTGCTCTACTAACCAAGCTCTGAACTAACAATGTATACTATTTACTTGTATAAAAAGATATTAGTATGTTTATAAAGTACAAAGTCCACACAAATATTTGAAAAGAGTTCGGTGGACGGAGTTTTTGAATGAGGTTTTCAACATCACAAAATCCACCCTCTTCATTGAAACACCTCACAGAAATATCTTTCCACAAATTGAAAAAAGAAAGGCAGGATAGGGTTAAAAGCTTAAGCACCTACGAGATCAGGGCACTAACGTGAAAATTCGGACAAGTTATAAAGCTGTATCAGTATTAAGTGTAATTATACTTTGATATCCTAGTGTCTGAATAGCATACCAGGAATAGCGACGCAATCATGATCTAATTTCTTGTAGGTATTAAGTAAATGAATCAATCTCGATAAGCCATCCATTTTATAACGTTTTTAAATTACGTAGACAAAAACAAGCCAAATGAAATCTGCTAGATACAAAAATACAAGTTGGAACGACACTTTTTTGAGAAAGTGTTAGGTGACCGTCGAATGCAATTAAAAATGAAGTTATATTTAGATTTTCTCAAAAATAAATGGTAAAAGTGCTTTGTGCATACAAATTACAAGTTACACTTATTTAGAAAAGTATGTTAAAATGAATAAAATTTCCTTACTGTTTTTTTGTTTCAACTTAACCTTTATCATTGCTTATATACCAGATGTGAGTTCAAAAAAATTCACTGAACCTAATGTCAGAAATAAGTTTTAAAACTAACGTGGATCATCTCAAACTAATAATTGGCCACAATAGCTCAATTATTTTAGTGCCTCACAAAAATTAAATGTAACACTGTCGAACGGATAAGCTTTTCACACTAAGGTTACTTCGTTGATAGCCGTATTTTTTAAAAAACCTTTTGAAGTTTTTCTGACGAATGTCAATATTGTCCAAAAGTTTACCATATTAGTTATCGAAAATAAATTCAAAATACCACCTAGTTTTTATTTAGTAATACCTCGTTCTTTCGGAGGGTCACAATAAAGTCATCTTCCATAAATATACGTTAATTATTTATTTTATATCATTTTATGCTCTTTATACTATAAACTAACGACCAGGGACAAAGTAGCTGCCTGGTCGCATTTTCGAAGTAAAATAATTAATTTACTCCTTATACTGTCTCAAATGATATAAGCTCATGATAAAGAGACAATGGCTACACTCATATTTACAGACAATAGTACAATTTTTCAACCATTCAATCTTATAAATAAGCAACTGAGTCAATAAAAAAGTCATAGACTAATCGTTCGACTTGGATAAGTCAACAATTTTTATTAAGAAATAATCAAGATATCGTTTCAAGAGGAATGTTTGGAATGCGGGAACTTCGAAAAAAACATTTTAAGAAAAAGCAAAACCGCAGATCTCCGAAATTAAATTGTAACTGTCCTTTTACAGATTTATTTGACTCATAATTAGGTCTTTTTCATCAAAATTCTTTCATTTTGAAAAGGACAAAGAGTAAATTAAACTTGTTATTTACTTCGTGTTTAATTGACGATGTGACATCAGTCAACAACAGAAGGCCAAACAATCGGTCAACCAATCCAATCAATATAGGAATACCGTATTGTCTAAGTGGTTTGTCTATATAACGATAATCTGGATAGTCTTTGGCAATCGTCTGCCAAATTATGACAAAATATAAGAACCGAAATATTTCTACAAAATCTGCAACAATAGTAAATAGCAAATTTGTCGAGAAAGTATTAATAAAGCTATGAACGACTCGATTTAAATCCTTATGGAGAATTTGAAATTTGTGAATTTCTTTCAACTTTTCATATTTAACATCGTAATTTGACATGTTTTTTACTTTAATCACGTGACAGAACTCGTTTGAAAAATAGTTATCATTGTTTAACTGTTTCACTCTATGTTTCAATCCTATGTAGATCTCAAGTATCGTTATAATTAGATGCAGCGATTTAAGAGAGGACAAGCTCAAAGCTCCTTGAGAGAAAAATTGGATTACGAAAAATGAATTTTTTTCAAAAGATGATTCATTGGAATATACAAAATTAAAGATGTAATATATAAGGTTGACTGTTATAGTTGCAGGTGTCACATAGAAAATCGCTTCAGACAAGAATCGGTTCACACGATTCTTCCGAATGTCACCATTCATGTTGTATTTGAATTTTAATCGATGTAAATTCTGTAACATTTCGTGATATTTTTCATCATATTTCAAAGACCACATTGAATTAATAAACAAGAATGAAACTGAGGTTAATCCTAAAAAGATTGAGAGTAGACGACGAATGTGAGCTACACTTTTGCATTGATTAGCGTATTGCATCCATATATTTATGGCTAAAATTATTGACACATAAATGTCGTAATAAATATTATTCTTAAAGAATTTTGACTTCATAATGGGTATTCCATATAGCCCAAAAACTATAATTGCTGCAGTAAAGAAAATATTTCTCTCTAGCCACGTCGGTTTTGCCATATTACTTCTGATTTACTGAGTTTTTATTAGACTTGATGTGTATCATCTGCAAGTGGTACACGTAATAACATAATGATTAATTACCACGTCGACCCGCATTAAACTACTTTTCCGCCTTAACGTGATGGAAGAGTTGATAAAAATATTACACGAGGGGTCGTATTTTTAATATCTATAATCAGTTAAAATACGGAATTCCTCATATTAATAATAATCCTTACACACATACATTTTTAAATATCTGTAAATATATTTTTTATTATTGTGGAATCATTATAACAGTTAAAATCGAAACTTTTATTCAAATCATATCGGTAATTATATTGTAAGATAAAATAATATTTACCATTATTTAACATTAATTATCAATTACCATCATTAAAAATATAAGAAAATAATAGTGAAAGTATTTCTGATGTTCAATCTTTTGTAGTAGCAAAGTCACTAGATATAATTATTTGAAAGAAGTATGAAAGAAAAAAAATAAAAATAAAATGTACGGCATATTAGCATACAGGTGGAAACGAGTTGAATATTGAGCTTCAGATAGAATAGTTTTTGCATAACTCATGAAATTGCTGACGATGTGCCACATTCGCGAGTAAAAAAATGAAAGCAAACATTTAACTTTGTTTAATCGGTATTTCTTTAGATCAGCTAACCTTGACTGAAAAATGTAACCATTTGTTGATTTTTCTATAATCAGTAAGGTTATTTGAATATATTTGGACGAATTTTAAATGAAAAATTTATTGCCGTCGTCTTTACACCGGTACGCATCACTACGTTTGATGTCATTATGACGTGAAGTATCGATAATGTGAATAGGTTTGGAGACTCTCACTTAATGAGATTGAAGTTTCACATTATAAAGCAGTTGAATTTGAATAATAATTCTACAAGTCATTTATTTTTAATTCATGAATTAGATTAAAAAATATATAAATTTATTAACGATAAAAATTTAAAGTATTTTGGCCCTTTGTTCCAATTTTATTTTTGAATTGAACTGTTTGTCTCACTGAAATATATGGTGTGAGATATCTTTTCGAACCTAATGCAAAGGAGAAATGGGTTAAAGCAGTTGGATGGAGCAACGGGTTTACTACCAAGATAGACAAAGCTTGCGCAGTCACTTTTAAGAACATAATTTAGATGATAAATTATCCCAATAGAATATCTTCGTATCTAAAAATAATTGTATTACAACCAAACATCTTGTTTGTTTGTATTGTTTCTACCAGTATGGGGATTTTCCTTCAAACAATCTTGTAACGATTTGATAAAAGCGATAGTGGAGAAGTGCATTAATATTTGTTTATTTTGTTTATCACAAAACGGTAATACAAAACTAATAAAACGTCTCACTATTCACTCTGCAATCATTTTTTTTTTTAATTTTTCGAGCAATAAATTAATTGTTTTCTGAAACAATTTATCAATATATCTCATTTTAATCAAATAGAACAAGAATAATATCGGTTAATACGAACCTTAGCCCATTTAAAAATCCTGTACGCCTGATAAACTGACAATTATTGACTGATGATTTCATTAAATCCTTTTTATTTAAAGTTTATTGCTTCATCTTCTATTATTTACTTCCATTTAATGGCTAAAAAACGTATTTACATATTATCACTTTATTGTGTTAAACGCAGATAGTAAATACCTTTTTATCTTGAAGTTTGTGCTAGAATTTAAATTTCTTTTATTATGAATTAAATTGAAAAATATTATTTGCTTTAATTGGATATTGTGGGAAAAATTAATAAATATGTAAACGATACCAATATATATTTGTTGCGAGTTGGATAAGTACACGTAACTCGAGCGTGCGGAAATGAGAAAACATTAGACACCTCCATCATGACTTTCAACAGAAGTAGAAATCGTGCGCCGCAAGATAAATGGCGCGTTAAAAATTTATTTCTTTTAAATTTACGACATTCATTTTCATCGTAGACCTAATATACTTCAAGATTTTTACTTTCACACAATTCCCCAAATTTACTGCTCCTACTTTGTTTTATATTCTATATTTGAATGCCACATGAATTGCGACAATTCAGTGTTAAAAACATTGGTATTGGATAATGCTCTTCAATCGAATTAAAATGCATCATAAAAGTGAAATTAAGACACAATTGGTAATGTGACATTTGAATATTTATTTTAAAACATCAGTCATTTAATGGAAGATGAATAAATTCCGAACTTAAAAATTAAACTTCACTCAACAAGTTTAATCTTAAAATATTTGGTGTTCCATCAATAAAAAAAATTAAGTATATTCAATATTATTCAAAAGTCGACACATTGCAAACTAATTTTATAATGAAACCAGTATTAATAACAATACAGTACTCGATGAAAGAAAGCCATAAATTTGTCTCCAATAAATTTTCGGTTTTTACTACAATATGTCTGTTGCGGCTACATAATATGGAAGTCGAGTTTGGGTTGCTGTATTCTCATTATAACACTGTCTTTATTTACTCCTGGTGAAGTGACTTTACAGGGTGTATTTTACACCGAATACTTCAATGTTGTTTTTGTCACATGGCATATATCATCCAGTATCAAATAGACCATATTAATATTAAACAACCCAATTTTAATTTATTTTTACTCTATATTTCATAAATAGATTCAGAATGGGAATTGTAGAGGGATGTGGCTTAGTGATACATCATTCACATTCCGTGATCCACTATTTATTTTTGATCAAGAGAATAAAAACTGATTTGTTTGATAATTACCGCTATAAATACATTTTTGAAGAAGCAACTACCGATGGATATAGTTAAACAAATAGTTTTCTAAATCTGACCTCTAAAATTTTAACGAAAATTGAGTGCGTTGTGGGAATTATTTCAGTTGAAATCGTTTTCCTGAATCATAAAATCGTTTCGTTGAAAGAAAAATGGTGTAATTTATATCAAAAAGGTTTTTTTGTTATGGCGCCCAGAAATTATCATAAACTACCACAGAAAGTGTAATATAAATTTATTCAAAATAATAGAACAATTTAATACTCTGTATTCCATACAAATATTGCTGGATATAACCTGAAATTTTTCATTGTATATTTTTATTACTCATCGTGTCATAACATAAAAAACAAACATATATGTGATGACATCGGGATATTTATTTGAAACATAATTTTCATGGCTTTATCGTATATCTTTAATTCTATTTACATTTATGATATCTCTCATTGATTAATCTAGGAGGCGAGATTTTATTAACGAATATTTATCACTTATTTATAATATTTTAAGTACTTTCAGATAGAATAGATGACTCAATAAACTCTCCGGAGCAGTCCTATAATTTAATTTTTTTTTGTTTACTTGTAGCAGTTTACGTCATGTTAAGTCTTCACTTATCGTTCCAAAACTTGTATGAGTTAAGTCAAAATTTAAAGTCGCTTGTTCCATTCTTAATCGTCTTTTAACCACCAGATGAAGTTAGTCTTTTATGTAGTTTTTTGATGTCACAAATTTGCTTTAAAAATAATATATATACATGTATATATATATATAACTATATATATATATATATATATATATATATATATATATATATATATATATATATATATATATATTCATTCCTCTAACGTCTCTTTAAATAATCGCACAGAAATTGTACAATTTATATTTAAGATTTACCGTGAAAACCATTTAAACTGTAAATGAAAATTGAATGTCTTTATTGAATTTTAAAATTAAATTTCTCATGTTTCTGGTACTGTCAGTAAAAGCACATTAAAAAGCTTTATTTCATCTGCGTTTCTCCTATTATTTTTCTAAAATTGTATTATTTTAAGTATTTCAGATGCTGAGATTAACCAAGTGACAGTCACCCAGTAAAGTGTACACCTCAATTTGTTGCCTAGCTGGTGCCTCGACACTTCCAATGAAGATGTCCTGGATGCGGTAAGTGCGTATTGGAGGGTTATCCTGTTTATAATTTTAAATTTAAAGATTTCAATACCAGTCATAATCAATAGAATCATCTATATATTGTGCGAACGTTTATATTCTGGCACATCGCATTCGTATAATAATCTCTGGAAATTCTTAACAAATTCTCCGTTCTCTCTTTTACGGAAATAAAAAGCTATAAAAAGGGGAGTTACCTAAATTCGACATGCTCAATCTATTTTAAAATTAACAATAACATAAAATGGTCTGCTTGTACCGGGTGTAAATTAATACGTAACGGTCCATATATTTAATCTGCTTAACGTAGTTTTTTAACTTACCTTTCATAAAAATACGAAAATATTTTATCATACGACGCAAAATATCATTATTTTTTTTATATTATCGAGCCCTTGCAAGATCAATCTATCCTCCTTGAAATTTATTTTAATGGCTTTTTCGTTAAGACTGAGATTAGATTAGATTGACTTGATATAGAATTTATTCCACCACATGAGTAGATTTCATAAACAATTTTTATGCACAATAAATAGCAAAATTTCAGCTGTATTATCTTCTTAATCAATATTGCAAACGGCAACTCAAAATCCATACAAATTTTACTATTTTTTTTTTCTTGACTAATTTTTCCACTATTCTGTGTTTAGTTAAAACGGTTATCAATACAACCAGCTTGAGAAGTCCACCATCTAAGTGGTTTGTCTGAAATATTTATTGCATTTATGTATTGGTACATCTAAAAATCATCGACTAGCAACTTAGAAATAAAATATTTACATACAATAATATGAACTTCTATAATTAGAAATAACGACCATTGACTTGAGATGCAGGCGTAAATATGCAATAAATTACACCGACCTCACATTTCACGTTTCGTCTTCCATATTGAGCGTACCTACCTATTTACCAAACTTGTTACAGGTGCCTTTATAAAGGATTCGTATTATCTGATATATACAATTATTTACATAAATTTATAATCTACTAAGTTATCTACTATAAAAATACGTAAAATATTTAGCAGTTTAACTAGTTTTCATTGACCTTCATAGTAAGATTTAACCCAACTGACCATTTGAATACATAAGTAAAACTCATTTGTATTGTGCGCAGCCACGCGAGAAAACAATACACGTCTTACTATAAAATTTTGATAACAAAAACTGTTCTCTATTTCTGAATGGCGTCCATCTGTCCATCCTTCTTTCTTTAAGCTTACTTAGTTTTTATTCATATTCATTTTGTTAGCCTTAACTAGTGACAGTTAAAAAATGTATTAGGTGAAATTTCGCGTCGTAACTCGACTTTTGGAATTCGATCTGATGTGATATATCTTCATCGATCACCAAAAAAAGGTTATATCAACATACACGTGTGTGTATATGTTGATATAACCTAGGCATAAACTTCATCGGTTAGTTTATGTAAATATCGACTTAAGCAATAGAATATTTTTTAAACAAAATTAATGCAAGCACGTAGTTGAATAACGTATTGAAGAAATATTTATTAAAACACTTGTCACATTTACTTTACTATTAAACACTTGTGACATTTATTTGTGACATTATTAAAACACTTTTCCTTTTATCTTGGGTTTATTCGGGAGAAATTTTAAATGATGTAAACATTTGAGGAATACATATCTGACTTAAATAATACTTTTATTGTTAATGCATAAATTTAAACGTAGAAATATATACATATGTCTTCAAAGTTATATAAACGTTTACGGAATTAAACTTCTGTATCGGACTAAACCAACCACACAACTGAAAAATAATACCCCATAAAAATTAATAGAAAAGTCTGTAATTTGTCCATTTTTAATTGAGATACCTTTTCTTTATTTTTTAGGACAAAACTTTATATTTTTCGATTGTGTTACTTAAAAGTAAGCTAGATTTTCGAACTTGGAAACTTTGTTTTCCGTTGAGTATTCCATTGTGTACTCTTAAATGTAAAAAGTGCGTAGTAAATCGGACGCTCCCTTCAGTTTTTTTAATACTTGATGATACACATGAGTTCGTGGACGCAAATATAGCCACAGATTCCTATGTGATTTGTGCTTTTTCACGAATATTTCGTATGAAAATACCCTGTTTCTTTCGCTTTCAATGAACTCATCCTGCTGTGTTCCGATATATCGTCGGTTGTTGGACGCCTCCATTCGTCTTCGATTGTTTTTGTCTCTTCCTTATTATATATATATATATATATATATATATATATATATATATATATATATATATATATATATATATATATATATATATATAAACCTATATCATTTTTACGCCTTTATTTTTTTTTAAAGGTCCTGATAAATTTATTCGCATAAAAATTGCTTGCGACGTAGGTAGCTCGAGTTTTACTAACAATTTACTAAATTTTACCATTTTGCCTAAATGAATTGGTTTCAACTGAATCGTATGTCAAAATCCGTAATAATTATTATTAATCTTTGAACCAAAGAACTTCTGAGTGGTTGCGATTGTCAGTAATTTGCAGACAATTCTATCATCGTAACAATTCTGAATTTTACCTAATACCAAAGGAAAGTACAAGAAAAACGCGATTCATATAAATGTTTTTCAATCAAATATGTACCGATTTAGTGTCTCATAATTCATGCCTGACACTAGAAGTGGTATTTTTTCTGAAAACTAAATTATCTGGACTAAATGCTTAGTAAATTTTTAACATATTTCAGTTATGATTATTATAATCATTCAAGTTGAATGCGTTACAAAAATCCATAGCGTCTTTTTGCTTGGTGGCGCGAAGACAAAATTTCAATTATTTAATATACGTAAATTAGTTGCAAATAAAAGTTGTAGATAATTTGATTTCCAAGATATATTTCTTTTTTAAATTGTGATCAACGACTCGCTTTAGCGGGTGTGGGCACGCCGAAAATTTGTTATTTTCGGCGTGCCTACCTGCCATTTTTTTATTTTCGGCCGACATGTATGACAAATAAATAGTCACAGTTTACCTAAAAGATACATGTAGACTATTTCGAACATTTGACTGGATTGTAGTTGTAAAACATTATGTATAAAATATCTAGATCAAGGACAAATTTGAGTAAAATTATTAAGCCTATATAAAGACAGGCTTGCTGGTGTTTTCATGGCTGCATATATAGGATATTTTAAAATCCTAATTCGGAGACGAATTAATAATATAATTTCCAAAAAGTAAACACTAAACAATACTTCTTCAATACAGCTCGGATGGTGACGTACTGTAGTAGGATTTAAAAGAGATAAATTAGGAGTATCATAATTCTGTTTTTTATCAAAAAACAAAATAAAACTAACAACGTACATTGGTTACAAATGAGTGTAAATTTTATATTAAAAGTTACCGAAAATTGTGTAGCACAAAATAAAAAGTCAGTTTACCGCTAAAGAATAATTTTAGTCAGATGTTTGAAATGCGTTCTTATTTAAAGTTTATTTGCAAATGACTCATTATTTTTTATATTTTAAAACTATGTTATGAGATCGTTATCTTTCACTTGAATTTTCTACTGTTTAGCTTCAATTCCTTCTCATAAAATATTGTCTTTCCTTCGCGCAATAGATGTTGGCTTCACTTTGATCTTTCTTAATATCTTACACATTAATTTCTATCAAAAAGTAATGTAATTGAAGATAGTTGCAATAAAATGTCAAGTATTGTTATGAATTTCTCTACTTAAAAAAAAATTATTTAAAATTTTGAAATCTGGCGATGCACTTGACATTTATGTGTTGATATCTTCCGCTTGACACATGTACGTGGATTTAATAATGCTTCATCATCCGTTTTGTTATCTTCAAAAAGATGTACAAGTTTTTGACGGTGAGATGTACAAGTTTTGCAAGTTTTCAAGTGTAATATGTACAAATTTTTGGCGATCGGTTTTGAGACAGCAGTAAAGAACATTTAAACATAACGCCATATCTCTTTGCAACTGCAAAAGCAACCACTATTTTCACTGGGACAACTCATATACCAATTTTGTTGTTAAACATACCGTACTTTACATTTTTTCGCTTCGACTTACGACTACTTGTGTAACTTTTTCATCATTTTTTTAAACTTTGCCTTTAAATTTGGTCTTTGCCTTTAATTCCAATTAAATACCGGTCTTTTTAAAATTGCGAAGAAAGGAGATAAGCTTTATAAAATCAGAGTTTAAATATTTAGGAAAAAACATTTTTTTTAAGGAGCGTTTATGTATATTTTTTAATAAAATGATCTTTAAATATCTATTTAAAAAGAATATTCGGTTTAGAAGATATTACAATGTTTGCGAATAATTTAAAAATAAATAATAGTTTAAATATTTGGTTGTAACTTTTTTTATCTTTTTTTTGGTATTGTGAATAATTAAGAGGTCTTTCTCCTTGATAATTTTTTTTATGTACCCATTTTATGTACTCAATTAAACACGAATTTAATTAGAGGTTTGGTTTTTTCATAGACCACCTATATTTTTATAGAAATTCAAATATGCATATAATTGCATAACTTAAAGCAATTTAAAAAAAAAATTAATTAATTTCCATATCAGGGTTTAATTCTTGCAGTCTGCAAACTGAAAGAACATTGCCCTCCTCTTCACCGCTCGCAAAGTTAACGCTCATATCTAACTCACTTTATGAGCCACCAATTTTTTTTTCCTTTGTTTTTATTTCAGTTATAAAATGTTTCACGAACAGTCGTTCAATGGATTAGGAAAAGGTTAATTGCTATTTTTTATTACATAACTTTTGCATATAAAAATTTAACTTAATTAAGTATATTTTCTGTTGACTCCCGTAGCTCTAAATTAACATAAAATGTCTATGTACAAAAGTTAGCGAAGATAGATGAATATTTAAATATCAAAGTTATTATTAACACATATTTCGAAAACTTATATTGGTAAATAGCTCTAGTAGGACTAAGAAAAGGAAAACATATTTTTGAAATTTTTATTTTAATTTTCTAATAAATTGATAACTAAATTTATCATAATTACTACTATGTTTTGTAAATTGAAAACTATTAAGCTATACATTAACATAGTGAAAAATTAATATTTGTATATAGATTGATTGAATTACTACGTATCCCTAAAGTTTGCAATTACCTATATATGTACGGAACCGATAGAAGTGCTTTCGGGGTGCGGGGTTAGAAGTGCATCAAAGAAGTCTGCGTGCTTCACACACCGTTTAATTTAAAGGCTTTCAACTATTTGCCCCAGTGCTTTCTTTTTATTTTTGTTTTAAAACATCGTTTGCCAACGGATAAAATTTCATAATTTGCGAAAGCTTGTTCCAATTATTTAAAAAACATAAATCTGTAAGAAAAATACAGATTTTTGTTCGCTTTCTTATTATTAAACCAAAAGTGTAACATACGTTTTGAAAAATAATAACCTGAAAGGTTGTTGACATAAGGAATATCAGTAAATTATTTAAATGTTTTTAGTGTGATCAAATATTGTATTTTTCAAATTTAATTAAGAATAATACGTTTTTAAAATTCTTATTCGTTTTAAATGTTATTTTTAGTCATTAATGTTACATTTCTTTAATTTCAATTTTTGTTCATTATCGTTATTTGAAATATTATAATGATGTTAGTCATCAATGTGGTGACGATCTGAAAACAATAAAAACATTTTAATCATTTCTTAAAAAAAATTTTAAACCCTAAATAATTGGAAATAGTAGAAATCGATAAATGTAGGTTAACGCAGATATAAAAATAAATTAACAGCTTACTTTGCGTCAACAATAAATCTTATCTCGTAAAGCAAAACTTGTTAGAAAATAATTTATTTTACAATTTCCCAAATAAGTATGCGAGTTTGGTTACCCATATATTTGTGAATTGTTCAAAGTATGATATTTTAACTTTGTTAATAATGGGTATAATGTAAATATAAAATATATGCTTTCTTTGTAGCTGTCGCGACCTTCATCCACCTACTTCTAGCGATTAATGAATAAGGTTAACTTGACGCTGAAGCAGTTGCCATTCATGTTCAAATAATGGGTTTAGAAATAAATTCGCTAAGTCTTGGACAAGGTTCCGCAGATTCTTGATGGATATTTTTCAATTCTTTGTTAATGTTCACCTCCATTTTTAGTTAACATTTTCCGATATACAGTGAATCACACATAAAAGTTTTATATTAATACTAACCTTTTGTCAGTATTTCCAATTTAAAATGTTTTCACTACATAATTGCATTTTATCGCTGATTAATTTAAAATGCAAGCGACTAGATAAACACATTATACTGACCGATAGAATGGTTGCGCGGCCGAGTTTAAAAAAACCTCCGGCAGTGATTTCAATGGAAGTGAGCACAAGTTGCATTGAAAACCGTTTCAGCTGAAAATAAAGAAACAATTGGTCAAAGAGCTAATGGTGTTATCTATAAAAATGACCAAGTATGACAAATAAGATCAGCAACGGTACAAATGAAAATTATGAGGTGGTTTAGTCAAGATATATATTCATAATATTTTATAAAGTCTATTCGCGAGGGTCTTGTTTTTTAAAGTTAGCGTAAATATCATGCCACTCTATCGATGGAAAAATACATTTTTGATTATGTTTGAAATAGTAAGGAGCAACTTGATTGTAATGTCATTTAATTACATAATTATTTATTGATCACAATAAAGATATTTAAGCATTTAATTATGTTAAAAAAATATATTTACAGAAATTACGCCTTCCATCCAAATAAATTGAATGTCATGAATATTTACAAGACAATACCACTTCAAGTACACGCAAATATAGCCAGCTTCGTAAAGACTGATCGTTTCATTAAAACCTCAATATTTAGAGACATTGTCACAACAAACATGTATTTTGGAAGACAATGAACTTTAAAAGAACAGGAGGTGCTCTGTGTATATATACAATTTCACAACTTGGATGTGCCAAATGCATTAATTATGTCCTACTATAACGTTAAAACTTACCGCATCCAAGAGATTTTCGTCTGAGGCATAGAGAGTCAGCTTATTGACGAGTCGAGGTGTACATCTTGCCTGATGAATGTTATAAGGAATATGAAAATTATAATGATTGTTAAAGATTTGACATAAATTATATTTTAACCCGGTGTAAAGACTAACATATCGTATTTATTATTGAACCTAAAGGAGAGTGGGCGTTTGTGTCTATCCATGGCCATTAGTAATTTCAGTGTTACGTGAAAATGCTATTACTAAAGGCATGGTTTTAAAAATAAATGAAATGAATAGTATGAATGATAAACTAATGAAATGAATGGTATTAAAAAATATGTAACTTCGTACAAAAAACATACAATGATATAACAATATAATTAAATTATAATCGTACGAAATGTATCATCTTAGAAAATCAAGTCATCATGACACGATTTTTAATATCATCCATGCAACTAAATGTGGAAATTGATTGTACTGCGCTTAAAAGGTGGAAATGCAATCGATCAGTGGTAAATAGAAGAAGATTCGAAATAACGCGAACACTGAAGAAAACAGCTCCATTGCTCAGTATGGTAATGAAGCTAGAGCTGCAAGTAATTTTATATTTTATCATACAACATAAATGCTAACGGGAAAAAAATACGTAGCGACTACGTACATTGTAGTCAACATAGCATAGAACACATCGTTGACCGTGTTAGATGCTTTGTGGCAACCAAGCGAGCTACCTACTCTTTCTCGAGAGCGTACCGTTTAAAATTACGCAATGAAATAATTTCTCGAGAAGTGATTTTACTGCGCAAGAAATGCAAAATTCCATCGTATTTTTTTACTAGCACTTTGATTTTCCAGCATGTTAATTACCTCATAACTCGGGAAATAAAATCTCTTCTATATTTGAGGACAAGATATAAAATGACCAGCATTGAACCACGTATATACTTTGTAAACAATGCATTTTCACTGAATTTTAGTTTTCATTTGGTTCATTACATGCATTATTATTAGATACAGAATTTTTGGTTCCCTTTAATATTTTATAATAATGATTTGTTAATGAAAATTAAACGTTTATCCTTTTAGATATTAAACTGGAGTGCATTTAAACTTGTTGGCAGTGAACTCAACTATGTAGCACATAGCTTACTCCAAATCCTGCATTAAAATGTGTACTGCGGTTAAGAGAATACAAAATATAGAAATAAAGACACTACTATCAGCAACAGAATTAAGTGCAATTACAAATCATTAATCGTTAGTTATCCTCATCGTTTTCGAATATTCGTCATTAGTCATCGTCATTATTGTAATACGTGGGCTATTTTTTAAATATATAATTTTTTATAATATTGTCGTTTTCCTTTTGCTATGCCTTTTCAGTACTACGGCTTTAGGATTTTCGTACTCAATATACGATACAGAATTATCGTGAAAGTTTTAACTAATGTTAATATACAATTTTTAGTTGCATTTAATATCTCACTCAAAAATTGTTGGTGTGTGAAAAATATAATAATGAATTTGTCAATCAAATTTGTTTAAAATTGGAGGTGATCTATCCATAAATGTTATTTACTCTTATATTAAGATAGTTGAATAACAAATTCACTCTTACCTCATCAATTAGCCCATCAGCCGTGTTGCAAATATAAATCAAATTTGTAGCTGCTAAAGCGGTCACGGAAAGGAAGTTTAGGAACAGGTAAATTGAAATTTGAAGCGGCCCATATGAATTTTCTTTCAAGAATAACAAATATAATGCTCCTGACATGAAAAAGGTATGAAAATATACAATGACGAAGTTAAGAACTGTATTCAGTAATATTTCAGTTGAATATACAGAATTCATTTTCTTTATTATTGTGACTAATTCCAAATAATAGTTCCTATGCTTGTTCAATATTTCTATGACATTTTCTGAAGTAATTATATTGCGAAAACTGTTTAGTTTTGTTTCTAATAAAATAATATTAGAATTTAATAATCTCATCCTAAACCAAATGATTTCAATTACGCACTCCATCTTAATGAATTCCAAAAAGTACACAATGGATGCTATATAGAAAATTATAACTTCAATTGTACTAAACTTCAAGTTTACTATTGCCACTAAATTTGTGATAAGAGCACTCAACCATATCAGGACAAAAACTTTTGTCCTCTGTACGGACGTTACGCCAGTTGTCCACCATCTGCATTTCGAATCTAATTTTGAAATATCGACTAAAATTGAATAAAATTTTTTGCTTTGTACTATTGATATAATCCAATTTATGCATGGTGGAAAACAATTTATGATAACGATGACAAAGATACGAACTGAGGCGTCAAAGGTGTCGGTATATTCATTATAGAACAAAGCGTGTGCAACTGCTTTATTAAAAGCAAATGATGACCCCGTTATGACGAAAGAGTTGAAAAATAAACAAACTACATTAAAGTCAAATTTCCTAAAGTTAATTTGATGTAGATTTTTTAAACCAACTAGATTGACGTTGTAATAAAATCCAAGAATTTTTAAAATAGTATAATAAGGTTTTAGCTCACTGAGTACTGCCCTTGTATTAACTAAAGTTTTCATTTTAAAACTATATTTTATCGATTTAATGTGATTCCACTTGTTACATATGTATCTATATGGAATATAACCATATGTCGGTGTTACGAAATAAAATAATAACTATTTTTGTAAGAATGTTTTGCGTAAAATATATTACATACACTTATGATATGCCTGACGTTTATGTTCCATCGAAGAAATGGAAATTTAAATGGGTTATAAGAATTGTAATTTAATGTGTTTTTTGTTAGCCATTGCATTGCAACTGATTTATTGAAGGACTTTGTTCGGGCTTAATTTCGATGACAATCAAGGTAACGAAATCAATAATAGCATAACTCCCACATGATGATTAATTTACGCCAACGTAACAGCAACAACCGAATGCTGTTTTTCAGTGACTTACTAATTGCATTACATAATTTGTCACAGGAAGAGGTTCAGATTTTTTGTACTTATTTAAATGTTAATTAAAATGTATTATTTAAAATCAGAAACATATTCGAAGGAAGACACAATACTTCGAACTGAAAATCGAAATTTTCAAAAAGTTTATATTCTTTGTATTAAATTTTATTTTCGTCTTTTGAAATAACATTTTTCAACTTTTGAATAACTTAGTCGTACTAAGGGAGGAAGTAAAAATAATTTATGAATAACTTTTAGGTGTGACTAAAATATTTACTCAAAAATAACTGTTTTTAACTTTCACCTTTTTTGTATTGGTGGGTGGTTTTCACAGCTATTTCTACTGCAAACAACATACGTAAGTGAGCAATACAAACCACTATTCCTGCACCACATCTGGTTTTACATTTACTTTTTACTTTATAATATTCTTTGGTTCTGCTAGTTCTATCTTTTTTTTGTATGAGGAATATATCTCGCTTCCATTTCCATTCTACGGAAGAATTAAAGGATTATTTTTCGATTCGACGTATATAGATTCCTTTATACTCCATTCAGTTTCATTACTTAATGGTACGAATTGTCAAATTTCTATGATAAAAATGGATAACCCTCCGTTTTTATATAGAGATCACCAGACGTATCAAATTTTTCGTTAAAATATTTGAAATTTCTACTCTGAAAAAGTCTAGAATAGCTATACTCGTATATGCTATTTATTAATTTTATAATGTGTTAGAGTGAGATAGATACAATATGTCAGCTTACATTGCTATATTTCTAGATGTGATTGCATCAAATATAAATATACTTATATTGTATTTGGAGTATAGATAATTAAACAAACATTATGGCGTGTTATTTTCAAATAAGTGTTATATATTTTGAAGTGAAGACTACATAATTTATATCCACTTTAGGACAATGTCTTTTTATAACAGCACAGCTTTTACTCTTATTTTGATGCATATTTTTGATTATTTTTAATGTTAAGAGATATTTATTTTAAAACAGAAAAAGCTTTAATATTAATATGCGGTATTATTTACATGTTCTTCGCATTATATATAAAATGACCTATAGTGAAGAGTCTAGTACCCGTTTAAGAGGCTGAGGGATAGATTCCTGGCCTGGCGTTTTAATATTTATAAATTATTTTTCCAGTAATAAAATATCTATTGTACATTGAGTTTGGCCGAGAGGTATAATTAAATAGAGGGCCACAACCCATTATATTTAGTCTCAGAAAAATGCACACACGAGGATAATTTCTTTTATAGGATGAATTACATACAGTCATTACCCCAGATGCTCTTACCTAGCTTTCAATGCCTGAACAAGCGCAATAACGCTTCACAGATCGTCAACAATTCACTTTTGACAGAGACATAAGAAATAAGATCCTCCTTGACCACTCTTCTGTGGACATAATTCAAGAAACACTGTATCCTATCAAGTCGCCCGCTAATACCAAAATCAACGTAAACTTAGTAGAACCATACTCAAAGGAACAACCAACTCAATTTTATTACAGAAAGGAGATGACACAATCCGTTTACTTACCAAAGAAAACAATGTAATAGTCTACACAGATGGTTCCTCTGATAATAACTTTAACAAAGGAGGTGCAGACATCTTTCTCATTCACCCTTCCGGCACCAATGTTAAACCCAAAACTTCCACTGGCCAAATTGTTTTATGAAATACTACACAGCCATCAAGCTCTGAAACACAGCCATCAAGCTCTTTGTCCGAATCTTTAGAAATTTTGTCATCAAGACTTTTGTGGACATTTAATACAAACCCATAGAGACGACAACAACAACAACAAGCCCAGATGCTGAGAGATTGCCGGAAGCCGAAATGCAACCGTGATTGTATTTATACATATTATAGGCACTGAATGTAATCCATTAAAAGTGGTTCGTTATGGCGCATTTTATTTGTCTCGCAAGAAGAAAAGCATCATGAGCG
This sequence comes from Druceiella hillmani, assembly GCA_039881145.1. NCBI lineage: Eukaryota > Metazoa > Arthropoda > Insecta > Lepidoptera > Hepialidae > Druceiella > Druceiella hillmani. The sequence continues at coordinate 27,158,519 of JAYKKI010000010.1, forward strand.
GAAAATAATATAATAATTGTAATATTATTCTGAAAAAAATATATACCTACGTTTGCAACTGGATATAAGTAGTTTATAAAGTAATGTATGTATGTCAATGGCTACGGAAAATGTAATGTTTACCTCAACTCAAAATCTACTATTTATTTCAAATTAATTCATTACCAAACACAAGTTAATTTTCATGCCCCTTGAATGATCTGAAAAACATTTGAATCGATATTAGGAAGAGAAGAAATGCAATGCCCATTTTTATGGTCAATACGTCCTTGAGACTAAGATAATAATATTATTTTAAAACCGTATTTTCTTCTGTTTTATGATTATTAAATAACGATGCCGATATATGCTTATGAATTTCGTGGGAAGATAAACTTTTATTCTCTATTCGGATATGTAAGTTTGATGAAATTAAATTAAAATTAGTTTTTTTTAGATAGACAGATGCGGTACCATATGATTATCGGTTTGTCTATCTGTTGCACTAACATGTAACCTAATAATTGTGTTGAAGTGGGCATATATAAATGTACGTAGCACTAACAAACCTGAATTAGTCCGAGCGCACACCTAGTATAATTATTAGCGACATTCATTACTTATATGTTCACAACACATCTACTTACACACTCTACTTACGTTCAAAGGCATACAAATTTAGGAGACCAATTATATTGTTAACTGTATGCCCACTTAACCTTTACCACGTATACAAAACTTGCTTGCCACACTTAACAACGTAATGGTGATTAATCCGCGAGGCGCACTGATCCGTCGGTGTATTGAAATTTAAAATATGTTCGACTTGATAATTTTCCAATATTGCTCTCTGAATTTTTGGCGTTCCATAAAATTATTTTGTATTATAATAAGTTTATTATATTAATATGTGTTTTATAATGTTAAGTTATTTATATTGTATGTACATTATTATTAAGTTTGTATGTAATTAAAATGGCGAATGTTGCACTGACCACAGTATACAGCAGTTGGAGTATATATTTATTAAGTTTGACGTGATATCACTGTTAAATATAAAAAATAATATTACTCTAGGCACAAAATAAATAATATGCGACAAAAGAAATCACTACTTTTAAATTAAACGATGTCAAAAGACTTCTACCTGAAGCAATGTCATTTAATAAGTCCTGCGGCATGGCTGACAAACATTATTAATATTGATAGGTGATGTAATAGATAAATTTGTAATGAATATGTTTTGCGAATATGTTATGTAATACATAAAATATGTTGTGTAATAGTATTTCTCAGTGATATAAGTGTGATATCGGCAAAATGTTGGAATGCGAGCGTCGGCCACCGTCCCGCTGGCGCTCGCATTTCAACGAGTTTGGATGTTGGTGTCGAGGTGCAGGTTCATTGTATGATGTAAGCAGTATGTTTTTCCTATGAAATATTATTGTGTTTCATGTATTGTTATACATTAGTTTGTTTTTGAAAATATATTTTAATGATTACTCAAAAATTAGGTATTTGTCATAACTTTGTAATATAATTTAATATTTTATTATATATTTTTACTTAACAGTAATATTTATATATTTATCGAAACACTTAGTCTTACTTATCTGGATTTCCCTTAAATACAAAATATAACCCTATATTATCTGACTTCCGTGTGTGTACAGTGAAAATGTGCACACTACTAAAAAAACATATTTTTTAATCACAAATACCAAAAAATCCATGTTAAATTAGTAAAGTTAATGTAAGAAAAAGGTTTACAGTATCTAAATTTCAAAATTGGATAATTTACAAAGATTCTCTTTTAAAATGGAATGCAGTATAAGATGTTGTTTGGCTGCGTCTTCTGTCGAGGGTAGCGAAAAAAGCGGTACTGTTTTGTTTTTAGAAAATAAGCTTCCAAACCGTTTAAACTTTTTCTAAAATTTATTTAAACTTTTGACTTTTTGCGATCAACAGCGCGAGGATATATTGGGCACTCTCTTAGAATAGTTAGAATAGTAATTTCATTTTGATTATGTATCATAATAAGTATGTTAAATCATTTGATCAGTGGCAGGATAATCATAAATACTAGACGTTTCTTCGACAAACATCTGTTTTCAATCTACCGGGTATATTTCACCTGTGTAAGAAAATGCCAGTTTCGAATTTGTGTGTTCCAAAATTCTATATGTAAGCTATAGTATTGATGTTTTACGTGAACATATTTATGAGCGTCTATTTTTTTTGCTGTTTATTCGACATAAATGTATATATATATATGTATATATATATATATATATATATATATATATATATATATACATATATATATACATATATACATATATATATATATATATATACATACATATATATGTATACATATATATATATATATATATATATATATATATATACATTTATGTATACATATATATTTCTCATCTTGCACTTTTTTAATTTCATATAATTAATAATGGTAAAAAATCATTAAGATCGGTTCCTCGGAGTTAGAAGTAAAAAACTTAATTGATCCGACAATTTTATATAAAACGATCGGTAAATAAATAATTATTCAAACCTAATATTTGAATACTTCTTTCATTAAAAGTGTATAAAAATATATTATGTTTAAAAATGGTAGCTTGTGTAAATCTGGGCATCTTATTAGAATTTTAAAGCAAAGAGTCTTTGCTACAAACTCACCTGAAGATGTTGTAATACTTGAAAGTAGAAATAATACTAGTTTCATTTAATTGTGAATAAGGAATTTCTACAAAATGAACGCCAAATATATTCAAGCAACAAATTATGGCAATTAATGGTGCATCATGGCAAACTTTTTATCTGCAATAAGATAAGGTTCTGATAGAATGAAAGTAAAATATTGTAGTCAACAAGATATTGTATCTTTACGATGTATTCCAAATAATAAGGAAAATGTCAGAAATTGCAATGCAAGATAGTATCATATATTTAAAAAATTCACAAATAATTTCAGAAGTATATGACACCTCATTTTTCATATTTATGCAAACAAAATCCTGATACTAAGACATTTCTACAAGGAAAATATCAACTTACTACGTACGCTTGCACGTGGATAAATATTCTTTACAACAAAACATAAATCGCACGCGGACCAATTGGCTTCCTCGTCAGAGGCGCCTTTGTACCTTCCTCGTCAGAGCGAGAGAAGGATCGATAGATTCAAAAAACCAAGACAGTGATGGTATTGAGGAATCGGTGAAATGTCGAAATAAAATATTATATCCGTAACACAACCCCATTCGTACTGGTATTTTCTTTTTTATCATATCTTCCAAAAATGTCTTTCCATTACAAACAAAATTTTATTCTCATGACATAATTTAGTATACTATGTTTATTGATATTGATAAAAATTAATTAGTAAAGTTGGGGCCAATATTATACGACATATATTCATGAGTTCCTGAGATAACGTCTCGTAACTAAATAGATTACGTATAGTTTTTTGAACAAATTGATTGAGTAATGCACCATCAGGTTATATAGTTTGGTTATATAGTTTAGTTTTATGCACTTTGTCTAGAAAAATATTTTTTTCAGTATTATTTTAGTAATTAGATATCTAAACAATTTATTATTGAGTCGCTGTATTGCGATTTCGACCAAAATTAAATATGCTAACATTGCTAACATACATATATTAAACCCCGCACATGGATACATAGAAAAAAACAAAAAACCTCCTTAAAAATTATTTTCCATCAAATAAATAAGAATTAGTTGCTAAATAATTACATCATTTACTAAAATTATCTCGATTTAATAAAGAGGAAAAAGTCCCAATTGTATCATTCCACTATACTGCACGTTTGAAAGCTGATTTCCGCGAAAAATGTGGATAAATTGAAAAATTAATGGGAGAAGAAAAACAACAACTTTTTAGAACCAATTAATTCATAATATCAATCAATTTAATTCATAATATATATGTGGATATATTTGAACTCCTAAATATCCCGACGGAATAGAAGGACGACAACGGAGGTATTGCTTATACCAACATCAACCTGAGCAGAGATAGTAAAAGCTTTAAAGGCAGATAACCACCTACTTGAAGTCCTCAAAGCCGACCCGACAAACACCGTTAATATTTTGTGCCCACTATTCTAGCTTATATTAGAGAGGGAAGGAATATCTGAGCATTAGATGTCGCTCCAATCAAAATCCACAAGATGCAGTTCGAGAATTCACCCTGTTCTCAGGGATCAACATATCCCCAGATTTCCTCCCCAATTGCGTCACAAAATAAGGTTTATGAGAAGGTTGAAAAAACAAGGCTGACTTTGGGAAGAACATATCCCATGTCGATTAAATAAACATCATAAAGCTGATGGCGGAACAATCCAACAATTTTCATTTCCCGTTCACCGAGAACTTCGTTTCAAAATACTTTTTCGGAAAATATTGTGAGTCTCGTGAGATATAAGAAAATGTATGTGGCCAATTCAATCATAAGAGTCAACTCATCCAGCACTTCCGGATTGAATTCGGTCTGATCGAAAGTCTCAAGATAATGGTGACCCACTTCCAGTAATAAAAAAACAAATATATTTTAAAATGCAATATCGATGAAATTCAATTATGAAACAATAATCAAAAACAATAAATTTGGAAGAGTGATATATATTTTGCATAGCGTTGAAAATAATTGAGAATGAATACATAGCCAGGAACGGGCAGAAACAATCGGAAACCAATGGAGCATTCGACCACCGATATCATATAAATGATGCCTGTCTTAAATCTAAGTTTGGATTATAACAGTCATCAATTGCATAACGATTACAACGCTTCCTTCTTTCGTTACATTACTCGAAAGTCAAAATATACAATAAAAGTACCATTGAAGTTAATTGTTATACAATAAAAGTACCATTGAAGTTAATTGTATTTAATTCGTCTTATTTGGAATGCCGCCGCAATTTTTGTGTTTATCAAAGAGAATATTTTTTTATTGTTTTTAATTCTACTCTAAAATATTCTAAATAATATTTATATTAAATAAAGAGTTCAAAATATTTAATGTAATCTTATATGTTGCATTACAGTATATTGATCTTTTTATACTTGAATTATATTAGCAATAAGTTTCATAATAATATCATTTTTATGTTATTTTAATTTATATTGAATTTTCCTTGTACTTGTATTTTATCCTATATGTCGTAATACACAATTTGATTTATACAAATATAATATCGATTACTTGGACTAATTAAACTTACATGCAATATAAAATGTTATTCTTCTTAATTTCATTAAATATCTTATACCGCAAACTGAAAAAAAAATATCAGCAGAGACGGAAAGTGACTCCTGCAAGAGGACTTTAAGGTTGGCAACGACAATGGTTTATTAGGATGTCAAAAAGGAATAATGAAAGATTGGCTAAGAAAACCGGCCAAGTGCGTGATAGAGGTAGGATTTCGTAACGGTCTATATCTCTTGAGATTTTTGATGTAAGTTAACAGCAGGAAATTTTAATTGAGAGTAGCTAGAAACTAGAATTATCCATGGATTTTTAAAAATCCCTGGAGGAAAAATTAAAAGGAAGGAGATACATTACATTTTGTTTTAAAGTTTTATTTGAAAATTATGAACTCACTCGCTTGACGAAGCGAGAATTAATTTTTATTTAAAAACCTTAACAATGAGCTACCACTCTCGATGAAATACGCAGATTAAATTAATTTACTTTTTATATGAAAGGAGAAGAAACTTTTGTTTTTTTTTTCATAATTTTTACGCGTATTTCATATCATATAAGAAGATCGGTGAAAATACGTCTGACTACGAAATTGGATGTAATTTTGAAAAAGTTGTTATTTTTGGAACATTAAAAGCAAATAACTCAGTGATTGGTTAACAAAAAACAACAAAAAGTAAAATATCAATTGTAACTTTACTTTTAAAGGAGGCAATGATTTTTGTAAAAGAGACTACAAAAACAATCAATAAAGATTGTTTTCTTTTAAAGCGTAGTCATTGACTGTACTGATTAAAAATAAACTGAAAAAATCTAGAAAAATTGAACGTTAGAACATTCTATGGTGTCAAATTTAATTTCTTTTTGATATTTTACGTGGCGCTAGTAGACGACCTTACGGAGTCCGCAAGTTTCATAGATTAGTATGTCACATTTTTAATGGAAGAACATCTGTGTATGGAAAATACAACGAGACTTAAATTGTATTACTTTATCCTCTTGGTTCACCGAGGCTCATAGAAATAATATTTACAAACTAACATGATTTTTCATAAAAAAATACAGAAAAATTAATACTTGATTGACTACTCGAATCAAATTATAAGAAAATCTTTTTTTCCAATTTCAAAGTGTCATTTTAGTTATTGTAATACCACGGACTGTCAACCTGTGAGGACTTTTGAACTTATGTTTATCTCCTTTCATACAAACCTGTAGAAATTGTGAGGCCGTAACGACAAAATACGATAAAACTATTTTACTACGATACCGTAAAAAGTTACTGTTAGGGACTACAAAGACAGCAGAAAAATTCCCGATCTAACATCATGATTAGTTTATCGTCCTTTATATTACTATCATGTAAAACACGTTAGCACAGAGGAAACAACAAATTCTTCCAATGATGCCAGAGCTCAAATGAATATGACTTCATTACATTATTACAAAGATGCCGGAGATGAAATGGATATTACTATACAAAATACGTTAGCACATAGGAAACAAAAATTATTCCAAAGATTCCGGGGTTTCAAATGGATATTACTTTCAATAGGTTTCAAAAGGTTTCCAAGGGGCAGCGAGATTGTCTAGTTTAACAATTAAACAAACTGCTATCAAAATAGTTAAATATCTGGCTATTTGAATCTCTTTGTCGATTAAAATAATACTATATGATTTAAATATTGCTTTTAATTATTTTATTTGCAAAAGCAAACTAATAAGTAAACAACAAAATTCACAAGTGTGGAGTATGGAACATGATTGGTAATGCTGAATACGGAGTTTCAAGATATAATATTTAGTGAAAAATTATCTAACGTAGTAATAACATTTCACGGGAAAATAATGTTAAATCGACTTTGGTAAAAAAAACTCTTAGGTTACATCAGTAGTTAACAGTTGACTAATATTTGTAATTGCTAGCGGTGAAAAAACTTAACAATTAAATGGAAGTTTCAGTGTGTTTTTAATGTTTCAAAACATGTGAACCAATAAATCAATTTGGCCTTCACTTATATCTGACCAGGAAAGAATATAATTACTTTTATTAAACAATTTACTTCACTGTTTCATGGTAAATCTAATAACTTTTCAGTTATAAAACAAAAAATAATTTGGTCCGTATATTTATTAAACACTGTGAAAAAAATGTTTTAAAGGTGAAAATTAAGAGATATGAATAATAGTAAAAGAATGAAGAAATCTGCAATCACACATATTTATATTTCAACTGAATGCACGACATGAAATTTACTTATTACCTGAAATGAAATTAATTAAAAGGAAATTTACCTATTTCAGTTGAAGGTTACTACAAGGATTTAATATTTTGGGGACGTTTGCTTGGTGTAAAATATGAGCAGCTTTTGGATGAAAATTATATTTTTGTTTTTGCCAACCAAATAGCGTTCGAATTAAATGACTTCAATCTAAAGTCACATATTACTATACCGACATAAGTATATAATTTTTATGAAAGTCAAGAATAAAACATATAATGAATGTCAAAAATAAAAGATAAACGATGATTTTATCTGCGCTGGCCGGTATGCACATCGTGGTAAATATATTCGTAACCGTAAGAACTGACCACATTACGACAAAGATATTATTTTTTTTAATTAACGGTGGCAAATCATCCCAGCATTGAAATAAATTTCTCATAGTTCAGTCATAACATAATCCAGTTGACGTTAGATAGCAAACTACATACCCCGACGATATAATTGCGGAGTGAAGCATATACTATATTCAGAATAAAGCAGTGCTCGAGAAATAGCTTTGCAAAAAATATGAAGATAACGCCATGCTGGGAGAATTGATCAATAAACATAATGATTGATATTTCACATCTCTGAAACTAACCTGAGAGAAAATTTGAATACTTTCTAAGAAAGGTTGCAATGAAACTGGACAATCCGGAAAATAACATTGAAAGATTTGGTTTCGTCAAAAACTATTTTGATATTGTAATAAGTCAACGACTTTATTTTAAAATTAATATTCTATGTTCAATCACAAATTAACAGTTTCATGTAATTAAACGTAATAAATAAGTACTTTTAATAAAATATGTCACAAGGAGATTAAAAAGTGAGTGAATAACACACATCTCTCTCGGTTCGTATTTTGGAGTAAATAATTAAATTGTTATATTTCGTATTAAACGTCATACTTAAAATGATAAAATATAATTTTTGTTGTACCCATCATAAATTAATTGAAATTTAAATCATCAAATCGGTACATCTGATGCTTCATATCATTTTCCATTTAAGTAAACCTGTTGGTATTGTTAATGGAATGATATTCTAATGGATTGACAATTACTATTTTCATTTTATTGACTTCCTTAAATAACCTGTTACTTTCTACGTCTTGGACCTTCTGTATAGGTAATTTAATATTTTTTTCATAACAATTAAATGACTTTAGTAATTTGCGCCTTCAGAAATGTTACATATCATGTGCATCATTTTACTGTTGATTGTATAAAAATAACAAACCACTCAAAATTTATTTTATATCTTTTTAGAGTCTATATAAAAGGATATATTTATAGAGCTTCGGGGCCCAAAAAAAATGTTCCTTTGATCCAGATGAAGTGAAAACAAAGAACTCATTCATAAATTTACCGTCACCTAATTAGTAATATTACTTTCCGGTTGAATATTAGGACGTGAATGAAGAAGCGTGAGACGAAAAAAATCAGAGTCGGAACCAGAACGGTGTGACTTCACGAAATGTGTAGTGTTAAAACTTCCTTGATAATGCGACCGGCTTATTTCTGAGTAAACCATTAAAAGAACCAGATAAAAGATAGTAGTGCGTCAAGAAACATAGTGTTTTGAAGACAAGAGTGTATGTGAGTTGGTAAATAATTCATAAGGTGGTATTATAATGCAATACAAACGGATTCTAAGAAAGAAATATGGTAGAGATGGAAAAGTTCGTTTTTGTGTAAGGCTTGTAGCCTAAGGTTTTATGCATAATAAATTGTAGATTACTCAGAGATTAATTTTACTTTTGTACAGTTTGATACGTAAAAACTACACAATATTATACTAGTCCAGAAAATTAAATTTATTAAAATTTAATTTTGCACTTTACGACCGTAAATGTTTTTAAATGCCTAATAAAAAATATCGCTCATTTTCTTATGAACATGCGCTATAAACGGTCTAAAAGGGAGTCATATTTAAATTTTAAATATAACAAAGATGATTGTAAAGCAATTATTGCATTTTAAGTAGACCACTCTCAACTTTTTCAAATACTAAGGTTAAAACTATAAATTTAAACGAATTTATATAAATTAAGTTTCATAACTTAAACTTAAGCAGAGATTAAGCAATTTATTGAAATGAATATTGATGCGGATAAAAGTAATTCTGTGAAAACTTTGAATCACGAGAATTACACAGAAAAATTAATATTTAGACGCAACATGATAGAATATAAAACAGTTGGTACACCTCTGGATATGAACTTAAGTATGATTAGTAAAGAAAATGATTCTATAATTTCAATTCCATATCAGCACCTTGTCGGTATCTTAATGTACACTGTTTCACCTGAACCCATTACTGCATTTTCTTTTCGATTTTTAAGTGAGTGTAATAATTATAAAACACATAACAGTTATAAAAACTGTTAATTATGGTTATAAAATAATATAAATTTTAGATATCTAAAGAAACCTAAAAATTTGACTTCAAGGGTATTAGTAGAATAGTGTTTCAAAATTTAGTCTTATCCTAGTCTTATCATGGGAAAAAATACTGTTACTTTATCTAGTATATGGGCTGTATACGAAATTTTTCTCATAATAATGAGGATCTAATTCTATTTCGAAAGTAAGTCAGAAACCTTGATATATGAATATATGGTGGCTTTGAGCATGTATAAACATGACTAAAGTCATTACGTACGTTATTTTATTGTGAATTTCCATTTAATTTCGTTGTATTTTCACAATTCGTGTTACAATTTCTACGTTTAAAACGTAAGCAACGTATCAGTTTGAAATTTGATATGTTGTTTAACTCAATGTGACATAGCCTGGATCTTCTATTATGTTCCTGAAATAAAAAAATAGTCAATGCGCTCACCAGAAATGTAAGCAACCATTATTATCAAGTGAATTTTAATGAGAAATAGTAAAGTTTTAACATTTACAATTAACGAAAATTTCTGTATATTAACGAAAAACTTAAATAATATCATATATTACAGTTTCTAAAACTGTTAGACCTCCTAACAGTGTTTGTTGAATGAAAATTTTCTAACTTTAATTCATGTTAATTGTTACATACGGATGCATTTTTACATCTAACCTTGTATGATTCTGATATTCTTCTTGTCTCCTGCAAAACTGAGTAGCAGGTATACAATACTCTGCTTGCATATCTGCTTCGTTAAAATATCAGCTTCCACAAATATTTAAATCCATTGGAGTGCTTAAATCATTTTCTTTTTGCTCTTCAGTTATCATACACTTGTTTTTACTTTTTCGGGTCGATTGGTTATTGAATAATTGCTTTAATAATTTTATGGCGTTTTATTTTCCCTCGGCTTACTTGAAAAGCAAATGATAATTCCCAGGAAACACGACACTTCTCTGTTCTTTGATTTATTGTCTTTTACCTCTATCTTTTAGCGCATAACAGCCCATTGGGGAATAATTTATTTGGAATTGATTTCAAATAAAATTTCAAATGTTTAGTTTTTTAATGAAATGTAATTTCGAGAATAATGCCAATTATCAAAAGGTTATTATCAAATCATCACCTAGGTTCTTAAGAAATTAGCATAAACGTTTTAGATGGTTAACAAAAGTTTTCAAAATGATATTTATGAATGTTAATGTGATTTTGTTGCCTCGGGTTTTATTTGTTTTGATTAAAAACTATCGCTTCATAAAAATCTTTATAAAAAAGTGTCTGCTCTTTAATAACGTGAATAAATCAAGTCTCACCTGAAAGTATGATAAGTTGAGTCGATAAATATAGGATTTTGCGGTGCATAATACAGAAAAAATATTTTCCAAAAATTTAAAATCATTACCAATTGCAGAGCCAAAGATGGAAATACCATAAACGATTAACATAATGAGCAAATTTTGAGTGAAGCTCCTCGCATTTGTGGGCAAGAGAAAAATAGTTGCGCAGTTTATCGGTTCATAAACTACCTTAAAGAATCTTTCCTTCTAGTAGAGACACCTTATGAAAAAATATATTTGTGTTTGAGTTTTAGCCGTGAATTCTCTGAAGTGTGATACTTCCTTTTAAATAAAAAGGTAACGATATTTTTAAAAAAGTAATACCAGGAAATATCAATTAATTCTACGAAACAAGGTAGCTAATTCTAAACTGAGAGAAGAAATAGAATTCTATAAATACTATAAATTTGGAGAGCTTCACTGGTGTACCTTGTGCATGTTTTTGGGTCATAACGTAAAACTATAATTGATACTATGGAGGGAAAAGGTAAGCCGTGTCTAAAGTCATGCAATTCTTTATTCATCATCCTATATTCCGCTATTTTAGGATTCACACGAGATACGAACGCAAAAATAATCGTGATGTTATGGCAAAGTATTTTTAATAAGAACCTAATACACAAGGCACATATACGACACACCATATTATCATTAGATATAAAGTAAGTTAAGTACATTAAAGATGAACTATGATAAGTGTCGAACGACAAAATGAACAGTAAACTGAATAATCCTAAAAGAAGAGTTCCAATCAGTGAACTGTCAAACTTACCTTCACCTATGAAAGTTTGATAAATTGAACTTATAAAACTAAAAGTCAGTGGCAAAATACGCCACCATAGAACTCTTGGGCCTAACTGGATGTTAGTTATCTGGAAAAATCCGAAAGCTGACGCGCTTCACTGGCTAATTGAATTATTTAATAAAATCGCACCTTAGAGCAAACGGTTTCATTGTGGCGCTTAAGTTACCTTTATTAAGTTAAAGTACTTGAATTCAATATAATATCCAAAAAAGAATAAATCTGACGCCACACATTTCCATATTATGGGAGAGAATCATTGTGGGAGCCTTTCAACATCTCTAGGAAACGAATATAGTGAATTCCAGTGCCACAGACAACGGTAAAAGCTAAAATTGTCTTATTCTGAGATATGCATGATAATATAAGTACAAAAATCAGAATTACTATCGGTATGAATATCCATTTCAAACCAGGATTGGAAAAACGCAGAACGTCAGCACCGTTTTCATTAATAGCAATCAGATTGTGGACCACATTACCAGATATTTACATAAATGTAGGCATAATCTAATAAAAATTGTTTACGGAAAGCGATTTCAGTAGTACTACAGAAATAAGCGGTAATATATTTGCAGAAAAGCGGTACTTCCCAAAATACCTCAATTTATACATGTGGTTCCCTAGCCACGTTCGTTGTGCCTATAACTGAAGATATAAAGCTCCATATAAAAGTAGCGTAGCTAAAGTGTAATTTAATTGAAAAACTGTTTGTTATGTTTTGAAAAAAGAAAGATTTATTGTGTTACACAGTCTCTATGAATGATTTTTCTCCGAAATTTTGAACTTTAAATCGCTGTGACCTAAAATTTTCAAGGTATCCTTTTAACCAATTTAATATCATTCGCATCAAACTGTTCACCCTTCAATTGCTAATGGATGTTATATTTAACTAGGGTGGAGAGATTAAATTAAGTTAAGAATTTGCTTCAATCCGAGCTATGATTTTAACAAGCCAGCATTAATTAAATAAGACAAATTTAATCATAAACAACGTTATTTTGTAATCATTTTTCAGGAAAAACTTTGTGATATAATTGTATCTACTTTTGCATTTTTCTTACTTTTACATTTGTGATATAATTGTATCTACTTTCTGTCACAACGTAAATACATGGAAAGGTCTATTTTTAAAATGTCACTTTTGAAAGGGTTTGTTTTTAAACATCATTTGACCTTGTGAAGTACATATTAATTATTATATTATTTGATTTACGTATCTATTGAATATTAAAATTAATTCCAAAAATCAAATGAATAGCCTCACTAACTCTAATTACACGAAAGATAAGCAAACGCTATTTTATAAGTTTGATTAATAGTAGCACTTACGTAAATGGGCGCAAGTCTGGATATTTCTGAGATAATTGTAAGCATTATTTTGCGTATGGCACAGAGAATCGTTAGATAGTTGCAACATATACACAATAACAAGTTGTCGTTGTTGAAAACGTTGTGAACTCTGAAGCGAGGCAAATTTTGTAGATTTGCACCAGGAGTATGTCGATTTGAGACGATTATGACACATTTATAAGAACATTTATAATCAATTTTAATATTAGTTTAAATTTGTTATATTAATTGTAGTACAAATTATTAAAAATATGTCTTCGTCTCACTACGACTAATTCTGTGACTTATTATTTTACCATCATCAGATAACATGAAAAATTATTTTTTTCATGTTTTACGTATTTATTGTTATACCACAAAACTTACTTCTGAAAAAAATTCGCAATTGCGCAACTCGATACATGTGTATGCGCATACTTCAAACTTGCAAATAAACTTAAGAGCAGGTAAATACGGTGAGTCAATACACGAAAAATAACGAAGCAGCATAGCGGATTTTTGGTTTTTCCATACACGAACACAAACCAACTGTGCATCATCTAGCTGTACATTTGTTAAAGGGACAGAGCGTTTACTTCACAAAAGACACTGCCAGAAAAATTGCAAGCGAACCACATAAGAATACAACGTTAACAGCTTTTTTCTAACAACCAAACGGATCCATTCGCGAAAACATTACTGTATGTCGACGACCCTACCTATTGTACGTGGAATACAACAAGAAAAAATTTCAACAACTATACAAGAAATTCTAGTAGAGCATTATCCAAGAATCATGAAAACTAACACACAAGACTGAGTATACGCTGTGAATCTGAACAATGCCGAATGTTTCCGGGACCAACAAGGACCAACCCATACCGGGACCAACAAGTTTCACAGATCTCAAGACTGTTGACGGTTACCTACGCCAGATGTACAAAGAACAACCACTGGAAATTAACATTACAAGAAGCCTCACTCACAGCGTCAGCTGAACAAATCAGAGACTTGTTATTCAACGACGACATCTTCAATGAAACACTCATTCGCCTAGACGATAAATGTTTAACGATAAAAAAACCAGACCTCGCTAAGACTTGGGATGCTAGTACCATAACAAGATGCTTTCAGTGTGCTAAACTTCGAAATTACAAAGGAGAAATTTACAAGATCAACGAACTACTTCAATATATCGCTAACAAAAAAATCACTCCTCAATGACAATAAAAAAAAATTTGCATCTTTTCATCAATCGGATCAACAATAACACTGGCGGAATTATTTATTTCCATGCACCAGGCAGCACCGGTAAAACGTCTCTAATAAATTTATTGCTGTCAAAAATACGTGCTAAACAACACTCGCACTTACTCTAATATCATCCGGCATTGCCGCCACACTTATGAAAGGAGGACGAATTGCCCATTCCCGCCCTACAATTACTGTTGAATATAGATGAAGAACAATTTCCGGTACGTAAAATCTCAGTAGCATCTGGACGGGGTGAACTTCTAAAACAAGCTAAAAGTATCTTTTGGGATGAATGCACAATGGCACATAAAAAATCATTCAGAGCCATGAATATAATATTAAAAGACTTGCGAGGAAATTCTGAAGTGATGGGAGGAGCTCTATTCATACTCTCAGGAGATTTGCGACATACATTTCCAGTTATCGCCAAGTCAACACTAGCAGCCGAAGTCAATGCATGCTTAAATAATCACATCTCTGTCCACACACACAAATACTGCCACTAAAAAAAAATATGAGCGTTGAACTATCGAGACATGAAAAAGAGCACATTTTGCTCAAAAACTTTTAGAAATAGGCGAAGGCACATGTCCTACTGAACAGACGACCGGCCTTATTGTACTCAATAGTGATCTCTGTAACATAGACATTACTGGATACGAACTCATCGACCAAATTTATCCAAACATTGTTCAAAACTGTACCAATCCGGAGCGGCTATTTCAGAGGGCAATTTTGGCAATTATAAATAATATTATCGACGATATCAACTTTAATATTAAAGAGAAAATTGCCGGTGAAGAGAGAATATACAAATCAATCGACACGATGGTAAACGTTGAAGAAAGTGTTAACTTCCCTACAGAATTTTTAAACCATGCGAGGGTTACCAGGAACACAACTACCCTTCCTTCGACTAAAAATTGGATCTCCGATTATACTCCTCAGAAATCTCAACTCACTAAAACTATGTAATGGAACAAGTATAATCTTCAAACGGCTATCGAATAACATCATTGAAGCCGAACTTATGACTTGAAAGTACAAATAACACATATTATTTATCCTCAGAATATCACTGACCTCTGCTAAACTGCCATTCCAATTTAAAAGACTATTTTCCAATCAAATCAGCCAATAGTTTTACAATTAACAAAGCGCAAGGACAAACTTTGAAACATTGCGGCATCAACCTCAAAATTCCTGCTTTTCTTTCTTTCCTTTTTTTCAAAGATCGAAAGAATATTCAAATTTGCCTATAATATGCGAAATTAATACGAGAAGAGGTATTTTTTACCATTTGAATTGTTAAAAAATTTCCTATAAGAACTGCATCTGAATATAAACGGAGACCTGTTCATTTATATTTAGGCGTTTTCTTCACACACTTTCTTTTTGACGTTTCATTGAATTAACATTGAAACAATTCAAAAGCAAACATGCAATTTACCGTTTAGGTTACAGGTTTATAACTTTGAAACAGCGTAACTCAGTTACATACTTTGCAGTTTTCATTATTCTTACCACTCCTTCCTTATAAATAAGATTAAAATATAAAACAGTATATTTTCCAAATAAAATGAAATCATTGCCATTTTTAATACTAAAATTTTTGGTTGATAATTTTGTTTTGTTGTGTCATTTATTTTTGTTATTATTTAAGCTTGTATCATTGAATATCTACTAAATGATATGCATTTCTTTGTTACCTAAATTTTTTAAATAACTGCCCACGTAAAACGTAATCAAAGAATCTATTTTGAAACGATTTAATATTTACTGTTTGCAGGTTTACTCCTTTTTTCACTATTAGAATTCAATAGCCGGTTTAGTGTGGAAGGACCAAATATTACATGTCGATGAGATTGATACATGGATTCTCTTCTTGGGTTAACTTTTGATCATTTAAATTGCTTTTAAAATAGGTACTTTCATTTGAACTCAGTTTTATGTTTATTTTTCAACCTTCATGTTAAATATATTGAAATATCTTATTTGGGGTTTTCGTCAGTCGCAATGATCTACTAGTAAATTAAGATCGATCCGTATCTTTACCGGCTCGTTTCTACGTAAACTAGAAAAATATTTTGTATGCCGATAGTTTTTTGTTACAGTTTATTAACAATCCGTTTTGACTTTACTTTCTACCGCCATTCTAATACGGCGTAGTTTGTCTTCATTAAATCATGCAAGAAAATTTATTTTCAAATAATATAATACACTCAATAATCTATTACGAGAAGGACGACAATCTCGAGAAATTCATATTTTTAATTTCTTATCTTCACATATAAATTAAATAGAGGCAATTTAAAACGAAATAAAGTTCGCGTTTCTAAATGCGTTCATTTCTTCAATACACTTAAATTAGATAATACATTGCATTTAGTACCTTATTTCTGTTAAAAATACTGTCATAGGCTTAGATATATAATCAATTTCATCATTACAAAATTGAATAGTGGACCTAAGATTTTGATGCCTATTTTTTCTTTCATTTTCTTTTTTTCAGTTACCAGATTTAGTTAATGTAATTTCCATTTAATATATGAGAATCGATGTCCTCCTCTTGATAAGATATCAAAGTGTGATTAGGGTCAAGTAATAAAAATACTCAGTTAAGTGATGCATTTAGTCATTATTTTATTTATAGTTCCGAAATTACCATGAACAAATGTGTACAAAATTGTTGTCAGCGTATCATGGTGTTTCAACTCGAAGCACTCTCAGAATCGTCGGTGAATTTTTACTTAAGACCATTTAATTGAACCAGTATTATGAGATTCAATATAATACTGCAGATGCACTGAAGAAAAGAAATGCTATGAATTATTATAAAAGATATAAAATATAATAATAACTTAGTTTTTTATAACCAGGACTTGCTAATTATTTGTTAACATAGATCAAAGCTGAATACTATTTTCTTGCAATTTGCCATTAAATAAAGCTATATTATTGAGTTACAGAGGCCAAAAGAGTAATAAACCACTTACTGTGAAAGGAAATTAAAATAAATGTGTCGTTCTAAAAACATTAAAAATCTTTATTAAGATCGATTTCGTTAACAACTGTCACTTTAGACGATGTCTCAATACAAACCTATCCAAAGAGCTAAACTTGTTTCTATCATAAGTTATCAATTTATCGAAACGCCTATCTAGTGACTTCATAATATAAATTGTTGATATAATTTTAATTATTTCTCCACATAGTCAAAAATATTGAAATAAATTAATAACAATATTTATTAACAAATCTAATCTAACTTTGATTCTAACGGCAGTGTTTTTAGTCTCCACATTATTTGATACATTACGAGTATGTAATTCTTTTCAAATTAAGAGTTTAGAGTTGGTAATTCGCTATACTTGTTCTAAAGCGAACCAAAATTATTACAGGACATTTACTAGTTTATAATGTGATTTACCTCGTCAGTGTCCTCACTAATAAAAGTAAAATATTTTCGATAAACGTAATTTGGTTTCACATATACGTAATTTACATGTAAAATATGGGTTCTCACGGTAAGTTCGATTTGATTTAATAAATGTCACTTCACTTCATAATTTTTGATTTGAAAAATCAATAATAATTAATGTCGTTTGTAGAAAATGGAAAATGCTTCCAGTTTTTGTGTTATGAATAGTCCCTGAGCAACAAGTACAGCTTGAAATAGTAAACAAATACTATGGATCTTGGTTTTGAATCTTCAGACTTTTTACTATATTACAAAATTTTACTTAGATGTCAAATTTCCTAAAAATTGTATGAGAAAAGTTACAAACCATTGACAGAGAGGTCGCCTGGTCGACACACAAAAGTCACCTTTATGATTTTGTTATCACCATTTTAAATTGACTATGTAGATATAAGTTCCGGTAAAACCGGTTCCACCATTGATCAGTGATGACGCATGCATGCATATAATATACATTTAAGAAATAAACTATATAAATTATATTCGCGAAGTTACTTTTTTTTGCTTATTACTTTACTAAACAAGTTTTCTCTTTGTATGTAATTTGAATTTTGAATTTTATTTAATATGAGAATATTAAATAAAATGCTAAATTTTGCTCATTTCTTGAAATAAAAATGATTTTTTTTAAAAATTAGAATAAATAAAATTTATTCAAGATATTTTTTATAATTATTGACTAAAAACAAAAGGTTCAGCGACGAGTGCAGCGACAACATAGTCTTAATGTGACTTCTTTCCTTAAATGTCAATTTTGTTACCTATCGATGACTGTCATCAATAACCATTCATTTACTGTCATCGATAATCATTATATAATTAGGTTTACCAGTAGTATTTTATTTATGATTTAAATAATATAATTCTGATAAAACTATCGTCCAACTTATCGGAAAAATTTCTTTTATAAATTTTACTTACAGTGCCGATAAATGAATAACTTACTGGAAACACACCGCACATACGTATTTGATGAGTTTTGCGAGACAACTGCAGGGATAGGTTTTGAATCTGCAATTGCAATATTACAAATATAAATATTTAAATGAAACTAAAATAAAAACAAGCCATATAATTGATATTAGATTTAAAATTAGTGCTTTGTGATAATATTTGTCTTTCTGGATCAGAATTTAAAATCATAAATAACATAAAAAGTAGTTAAGAAACGTGAACAAACACTTGCCGCAAAATTCAAATCACGATCATCTCCCCAGTTTATAGAAATTTGATGTAATATTTTAACACATTTTGAGACCTGAAGCGTAAGGAAAATTATAATCCATTAGAGATAGTATTTTGTACAAATTAGGATAATTGAAATTGTAATTTCTTGCGTGGAGACAATCATTTCAAAATTTGACAGGTTGATTTTTAAGAACTGCCGCATTTTTAATTTCCTTGGAAGTATTACATATAATACATTTTAACGATACATTAAAGAGTTATTAAGCAGAAAGTAATAATGTAATAATGGCCAAAAGCATGAGTTTAACGCTAATGAAGCTTTACGTTACTCCATAAAATAAAGAGTATGATAGAGTACATTGTACAACATTGTTCTTTAAAAGTATCTATTCATGTACATTATCCTACATATGTTCTATAAAAATCCTCATTAACATGCAATATGATTTCAGGATATTAATTTTTAAATGTATGTGAATTTCTCCTTTCGGAATTTTCTTTAACAAATCGAAGATACAAATTTGGTAAAATATATTTTCAATTCGATTCATTTCTTTCCCGTACACTGTTTTTCAATGTTATTTTTATTTACAGTAGGAATGAAATAGGTTATTAAAAACTCTATGAAACCCACCTGTCTAATTTTTATATTATCGAGTTTTTCTTTTTTAATAATACGCAATACATTATTGTGCATTAACTTGCAAGTGATATGCTCTGTTCTTTCCAATGTAAATATATGCATATTACAAGTAAATTTGTTTAAATTAACTTATAGAATTTCAGTACAAGTTGCTTTGGTCGCTTTTGATTCGGAAAGTTTTATAAGCAGCCACACAATGCAAAATAAGTCACAATAACTAATTTGTCAGCGATCCTAGATAAAACCGAGCCACGCAGATTGCAATTCCAAATACAAAATGTTGCTTTGAATCGATACAGGTCGATTCAAGGCAACATTAATTTTCAAACAATTGGTTTTGGCAGAAAATATGAATTGGCGAAAATATTTCAAAAGTGACTTTTACATCGAAGGATTTTCTTTTATTATCCAATTTATGTAAAAATAAATGATGTATAAACAAAATTATTAAAATTTTCAGGTAACTATAGTAACCTACAAATAAATCCAATACGGGAATGTCTTCCATAATTATTCACCAAACGTTAAATATTAACATTGTAATTTCAATGAAATGAACATTGTGGATTACCTCGTCCGAAATCGATGATGCTGCGTCGGTCAATAAAATCAAGTTAAATATTCGGTTACTAATGTTCAAAAACATAAAATTAAATTTTAATCCCACATTGGGAATGGTTAGCCAAAAATAAAGAACTCGAAAAAAATCCAGAAAATTATTAAGCATTGTTAAAAACATTTTAACTGAAAGTTTGTCATTAAAAGATCGAATAATTTTATTTAAATCATTGTGGAGTCGTATCAATTTATTTAAATATTTAATCTTTTCATTTTTAGAATCATAAACCATTACACTTTTCACCTTGATCAAATGACGAAACTCTTTTACAAAATTTGTGTCATTGTTCAACTGTTTCATTAAATGGGTCAATCCACGGTAAGTATCCAGTACATAAGCGACTAAATGTAATGATTTCAGAGGAGAGATGCTTAAGATTTTTAAATAATAATTTATAAACATGAAAAAAGTTATCTTTTGGGAAATGAAGTCATCCGATGTAACTACATAAAAAAAGTAATATATCAGTTTTGACCAAGTAAAGACAGTGGTCAAAGCAAAGACGAGATTTATCATGCCATTTTTAACAGGATTACTCGGTATTTTCATTTTGTACTGAAGCCTTATGAGCTTTAATTTATTGAGCATGGATGCGTAAGCTTGGTCTTATTTAAATACATATATTGTTTCTGCAACGAGCATTAACGCTGGCAATAACTGACAGAATATTGAAACAATGTAGCTAATTCCACTGCTGGGTATTAGCGGAACGCAGTTGATATAAACATTGGTCGCCTGCAGTATCGATACATAAATGGCATAAAGCGGATTTTCTTTGTAAAATTTACGTTTAACAATCGGCACGCCATGTAATCCAAATACTATTAATGTTATTGTAAACAATATGATTCTAATCCGCCACTGTGATTGTGTTTGATTCAAATTATTTAAAGCTTTAACAGGCAATATATTGAGTTTAGAGCGACCCA